>CM066257.1:7592455-7969955 GCA_033675135.1 Frankliniella intonsa
CTCTCTCCCTCCTGATCTTGTAGTGTGGTGGGAATCACGCCGTATCTCTAGGAACTTGGTGCTGTTGTTGTTCGGTGCAGGCCTCTGGCTGTGTTTATGATCACCAAGGCATACTCGACGTAATCCTTGATTACTCAACGCAAGATGAGATCCGTAGGTTTTCTATACGTAAGGAATAGAATTGTGCGGCATTTAATGTTTTTGCTTGCCCTAGGGGGGGGGGGGGGCGAATGTCTTTGCGCTGGAGCGTGAAGGCCGACCTTTCTCCTTCCAACACAAACAAAATTTCGATCACCTCCGATTTGCGAGTTTGACGGGCCTGACCGCCAGTCAATGAATAAAAAATTAGATGCATAATGTGGAGGCGAGCGTCGTGGAGGGGCGGCCGAGCGGACAGCCGGCGGACGGGCGCGACATTGTAAGAAAATATAGTGTGCCAAAAGGGATAGAGGTTTTAAATTATTGTCATTACTGTGTACGCAATATAATTTAGTACACTGTAAACTTTTAAGTCGTCACATTACGACAAAGTCAGTACTAAATTTTACTTTTGAAAGGTTCGTCACATGACAAATGGTTCATCACAGTGTGACGAAAGATTCATGTCATGTGACGAAAGACTCATGTCATGTGACGAAATGACGAAAGACTCATGTCATGTGACGAAAGACTCATGTCATGTGACGAAAGATTCATGTCAAGTGACGGCTGTTTCATCACAGCTCTTGTGACGATAACAATACGTAACAATATTTATCGTCACATGACAATTTGGTTTAACAGTGTAACTGAGTATGTTACTTAGGTTAGGTGCACACATATTACAAACTAAATTCACCGTGACCCCAAAACGTGTTCCGTTGCTACGAGTGTCGAACACAGTGTTATGTCAGTCGAGCAGCACTTTTTTCAGAAAACTGCATACTCTTTTTAACGCTCTAACGACCTATATTTAGGGTACAACATGCGCCGTGCGACCTGCGCCCCTCCGTAGAGTTCGGTGTGCGTGCGTGTGTGTGTGTGTACGCGCGTGTGTTACTGTGCCGGGTGCCTTGCATTCCCCAGACCGGCGCGCCCCCGGCCCCGGCCGGCCGGCAGGGAGCCGGGCTCGCCCGGTGCAGGAATCGGCACCAAATCAATCTTGGAAGTCTGGAATTCCTGGCCTGGCTCCGTTGTTCGGCTCCGGGGGGGCCTCTCTCGCCAGTCGGACTGCTCCAGAGGTGTGGGCGGGGCGGGGCGGGGCGGGGCGGGGTGCGGCGGGGTGGGGTGGAACGGGGCGGGGCGGGGCGGGGCGGAGCGCCGACTGTGAAAAACGGTGTGTACTGCGCCCGGCGTGTTTCTCCGGCACAGCAGGCGCGCGTGCTGAGAGAGAGAGAGAGAGAGAGAGAGAGAGAGAGAGAGAGAGAGAGAGAGAGAATACCACTACCGGCACTGCAAACGTGCACAAAAGTCGCCTAAACTCCTGTAATCTTGTTCGCGCGGTGGCGTGTGGTGATGCGGGGTGCCTTGCGGTCGCGCGCTAGGCAACCCGCTGCGCACGCGGGCAGTGCGGGCGGCCCAGCCGGCTCCTGGCCGGACAGCGGCCTCACGGGGAGGCGACACCGGTGATAGTGGAGGAGGAACCATGTCATCGGGTGCGTCCGGCAGCGGCGCCTGGTCGCGGCGGTACTGCTGAATGTAATTATCCCAGGGGCGCAATTACCGTAATTTGGTGCTTCGGGCGCCGGCTATTCCCCCCCCCCCTTCCCCCTTTTCCCCCCCGTCCGGTGCTGCTTGGCGCGTTTTTGCTAGGGGCGAGGCCTACACTACACTATGGCCGAAGGTCGGTTTCACCATCCAGAAACGGGAAGGTGGGGCGCTGGAGTTGGGGAAAAGGGGAAAAGGGGGGGGGGGGGAGGAAGGGGTCGGAGAGAGGGAAGGTGGTAGTTTCTTGGTCTTGCCGTGCCGTGCAGGAGGACCTTCGGACCCACCGCTCTCTCCTTCCGCCCCCACTATTCTCTCTCTCTCTCTCTCTCTCTCTCTCTCTCTCTCTCTCTCTCTCTCTCTCTCTCTCAGGCTCGCCCGCTCTCCCTCCCACGGCGTGCCCCTGTTTCCAGCGAGCGCACGAATTCGCAGCAGAAGGATACAAATGGGAGTGTTTCTTTTGCATGGGGACCCCGGGCCCTACCCTCCACCCTACCCCCCCCCCCCCTTCCCCCCCGCAAAAGTCCGCAAGGAGGCCGCCGCCGGTGGGCTACGGAGACGTGAGCCCCGCGAGAGAGAGGGTTGGGGGTAGAGGGTAGAGTGGGAGGGGGGGGGGGTAACCTCTGGGAGCGCAGGGGTGGAAGTGGGCCCGGGAGAGAGGCGCGATAGGTGGGGGAGGGAGAGACGGAGAGGAGAGGGAGAGAGAGAGACGGTGATGGTGAGAAATGAGAGAGAGAGAGGGAGAGAGAAAGAGAGAGGGATGGGCGTGGCCTGGAGCGAGGCAGGAGGAGAGAGGAGGATCCTGCGAGGTATTGGACAGGGAGCAGGTTGCTCTGGCCTGGAGAGAGGCATTTGTTTGGCAGCCCCACCGCACGCACACTTAACAAAAAAAAAGTGGGGGGCGGGGGCGAAAAAAAACCAGAAACAGCAAAGTAAAGCGAACTGTTTGACCCGCTTAAAGTTCTGTCCCTAGATATGATGGGATGTTTTCTACTCAAGTGGTGTTGTGGGGAGTGTAGGCTTGATCGTTGTCTTTTTTTTTTTTTTTTTTACCGCTGGGGATGCAATTCCTGGTGAAATGATATGCACCCTGTGCCGGATTGAAAGGGATGCTGAAGGGATGTGGCCCCGTGGGGGGTGCGCTACCATTAGGAGGCACCGGTGTAAGCCCCGCCGAGCCCCGCCGGGGACCCGCCCCGCGGCCTGGGCCGCGGCCAACATTTGTCTTGTGTCAGGCGCCCGGCGCCCACACCTTGCGACAGCCCGCCTAGGGGCCTAGGAGCCCGCCTGGGGCCGTCCTGGAGCCGTGCCTGGAGCCCTGCCTGGAGCCATGCCTGGAGCCTTGCCTGGAGCCCTGCCTGGAGCCCTGCCTGGAGCCCTGCCTGGAGCCCTGCCTGGAGCCCTGCCTGGAGCCCTGCCTGGAGCCCTGCCTGGAGCCCTGCCTGGAGCCCTGCCTGGAGCCCTGCCTGGAGCCCTGCCTGGAGCCCTGCCTGGAGCCCTGCCTGGAGCCCTGCCTGGAGCCCTGCCTGGAGCCCTGCCTGGAGCCAATGGAATACGGCAGCGTGACCATATAGTGTTCACGGTAAATCTGTTGGCTGGGACGCCCAGGAAAGTAGGTACTTTTCCAGGAAAGTTCCTGGGTGTTTCCAGGAAAACTACTAGAAAAGCCAGGAACTATCCTGGAAAAAGTACGTACCTTCTTTCCTGGGAGGTCCCAAGGAAATAGATGTACCCTGCACTCACTGTGTTAAAGCTCGAAGAAGGGTCCTAACTACCTCTTGAAACCAGCTCTTGAAAATGTGTATGTGTATGCCCACCCGGAGAGCTGGTCCTGGCCCTGGTGCGCCCGTGCGCCCTTCGCTTCGACGCGAGCAGCCGTGACTTACGTGCGGAGATTCCTTTTACCTTTGCTGACGTGTTGCTTTCCACCGCCGCCCCTGAAGTCTGGACGGCATCAGGAGCCGAATGAAGACAAGTGACGGTGACCCTACGCCCCACCCCGCCCCGCCCCGCCCCACCCCGCCCCGCCCCGCCACGCCTTGCTCCGCCTCCATCAATTCCTGTTACCGGTCCCCTAGTTAAGTGAAAGTGTATCGCGCTGACGAGGAAGGAGCCGCTCGCCGGCTGCCGGTTACCTTGGCGACACTTTAGGGCGAGGGCACCGGAAGAAAAAAGAAAAAGTGAAAGGCGTTTGTTCGAACAATCTATCCACGTCAGAAACTTAGACTGAGATTGGAAACTGATAGTACAGCGAGACGTTATTGATACTACCATTTTCAGGTAGAGGAAGCCGTCCGCAATACGTATAAGACGCTCTCTAAAACAAAAGATGCTGGTTTGAAAGTTTTCATATTGTCAAATGTGAAATTGATTTTTTTTTTAGGCACGAAGTAGCCTTATTTTAGTTTTTGGTTGTGTTGTATTTTTTTTTTTTGTTTTTTTTGTATTTTACCTCCGCAGGCGTGCGACGAATGCGCGTGCCATAGGTGGGGGCTGGCCAGGACTGCCCAGCGCAGGGGCGACCGAAACCGCAGTCCGCGCGCGCCGGCGCGCCGCCCCTCAAACTGACTGCAATGAATTGCAGCAATATCGCGTCCGAATGGCCGGCCAGGCCACACACGCACACGCACACTCACACACACACACGTGTACCCACGTGTGCGCGAGCACGTGTGTCGGCTAGCACGCGCGTCACGTGTTTCCGCGTGTTCAGTGTTCGCCGCGCGCGTGTTCCCGCGGGGGCATTTGACGGTCCGACGGTGTTTGTGACTTGATTTTCCCGGTCCGATTCCTGATGTTGAGTCGTCAAGGACAGAGCCAGGTCGGCCCTGCTCCCCGCTCCACCACGACTAGTGCTGTTTGAACTTCAAACAAAGCCCGGACTTCATTTGGGCCCCCCGCGCGCGCGCACGGCGCGAGAGCGGACCCGGCGGAAAGTTTGGGTCGCCTGACCCCTTGCCTTTCTCACCTCTGTCACCTCTCTCTCTTGCTCTCCAGTGTTCTCTCCTCTCCCCTCTCTGTCTCTCTCGCTCTCTCCCTCTATCTCTCTTTCGCCCACTGTCGATGCTCGACTGAAGTCTGCTCACTATACAGAGGAAGTAATTTTCCATCTCATTTGCATTCTTGATGAAAATCTCATAAAGCCAGGGCAGGCAGACACGGGAGAGCGTGGCAGGGCGGGGTCACCATTCTCTCTCCCTCTCTCTTTCTCCCTCCCTCTCTTTATCTTTTACCCCTTCCTCGTGCAAACAGGGCAAATAATACGCACGTCGCTAGGTCTGTGTTGCGCCTACAGCAGCAGGTTACACTTCCGCTACTCTGCACGGGGCGTACTGGATTTTTTTCCGCCTTCCGTTTTAACAAAATCATTTACGTCCGTTGTCCTTTTAGTAATGCCATGTCGCAAATAGTATTTTTTTTTAAGAGATGAGCAGATACATGTGTTCCATCCGCTTCGCTCTTATACATGTACACCCCTTTGCACACTGAAAAAAAATAAATAGCGGAAATAGCTAATGCATCAGCTGGTATGGCCTTAGCAAATATTATTAGCTGCCTTAGCTAATAATATTAGCTGCCTTAGCTAATAATATTAGCTGCCTTAGCTAATAATATTAGCTGCCTTAGCTAACTATCAGCTGTAACAGTTAAAATATTTTCCCTCACAGCTCATGCGTATTTCCTAGGCAGCTGATAATTAGCTAAGGCAGCTAATATTATTAGCTAAGGCCATACCAGCTAATGCATCAGCTATTTTAGCTAATCCATTTTTTTTTATCCGTGCAGTCTGTCTTTATTTTGTTCTGCGCGCGCAATATGTTCGGCACATTGTGCCCCTGCTGACTCTCCCGCGCGGTGCCCGCGAAATTTGAATTAATAAAAGGCGGAGCGGCAGGTTTGAATTAAACCGTGGAGCTGCGCCTCCGAGCCCGGCAGCCGTACGTGCCCGGTGTTTGTTTGAGGGACTTCCCTGCTGCTACTGCTGCTCCATTCGTCTCGCAAAAGTTGACTTTCCCTGAGCGATTCCCTTACCCCCCCCCTCCCCCTCCCCCTCTCCTGTACCTCATCCCTACCCTCGTGTTCGCTTTGCTTTCATCTTTATATTCCTCCTGCCTTCCGTGCTTTATTACTTTTCCCTCTCCTTTCTTTTGGCGCGTGTTTTAATAACGTCTCTTCGCACGGATGTTGACGTTGTTTGGTTGGATTTTTTTTCCCGCTTCCATGTTGCGCGTATTCTACGCGCGCGTGTGTGTGTCTGTGTGTGTGTGTGTGAGTGAGAGATATATTTTCTTTCTCTCTTTTTGCTGTGTGTGAGTGTGATGTCGATGTTTATCGCGCGGCCTTTTGGGGGTCATTATCGATCGTTTCGATTAATCGAAGTTATGACAGCTGGCGCTATTCGCCCCCCACCAGCGCCCCCTGTCAACAGGTAGCGGCGGCCGCCCCAATCGCCCTCACGGCCCGATCAGCGCAAACACGCGTTAAACACAAGTGCACTCAAACACTTTTATGCTTGTGAGCGCAACGAGCGCCCTCTGCGCTTTTATGGCGGCCGCGGTCAAAGTTGTGTTTCTGTTGTTGTTTTTGTTGTTGCACCGTCAAACGGGGAAACCTTCTGCTCCTCGTTGCAGTAGTTTCCGGCGCGTTTGACTGTTATTTTTTTACTCCCCGTCTCGTCACCGGCTGATAGCGGGCCGGTCGGGGCATACCTGCTCGGTGTTGTGGTGTGTGCGTCCATCTCCCCAGGCCTTTTAGCGGGGCTTTGATCGTCGGCTAGCGGACCCGTTTCGGTTCGCTGCGGCGAGGCGGGGCGGGGCGGTGTGCCCACAATCAACCTCCAACATCTTGCTGTCATCACTAATGCATCAAACGCACGGCGCTACCGCGGCGTGGCGTGGCGTGGCGCGGGGTGGAGGAGCGCGCAGCGGGCGGGCTCAGGGAGGGCCCACGGGAGATGCGACCGAGCCAGGATAAAACCGAGAAATTGTATTAAAAATATGGTGGAGGTTTTAGGATCATTCTAACGTTGAAGAGGTCGACTCTTATCTGGTGTTCACTTATTTCTTGGGACTAGATTTGTTTTTAGGTGGGTGGGAGGAAGAGAGGGAGGGAAAGAAAGAGAAAGGTGCGGTCAGAGCAAGGAGAAAGGGGCAGAGAGAAAAGCAGGATATGAGCATTTATTCATACGGGGAGGGTCTGCTGGATGAGCCGGCTGGTGACGGGGGTGGTGGGGAAGGGGTAGGGAGGGGTGGGGGCTCTGTAGTGCGTTAATATGGGGCCCCGTTCTATTGGCGACGAACCCGCGGGGCGCGTCCGGCTGTGGGGCGCGGCGGGGCGGTGGGGAAATGGGGCACTCGTGACACAAAGGCACACACCTATCCGATACGCCACGCAAACAACACCGCCGGACGGGAGTAGAGGGCGGTGATTGCAACAAAACGCCACTCCCCCCACACACTACTCTCTCTCTCTCTCTGTCTCTCTGTCTCTCTCTCTCTCTCTCTCTCTGTCTCTCTCGTTTTATTTCGTTACGCGGGCTGCGCTCATTCAATCGCACCTGATATGGAAATGGCGCATCCGTTTGATATCAATCCCTGTTATAGTGCTCTTTGCGAACATCCCCCCCACACATCCCCTCGATGAAAATCGATTCATCGAACTGACTGCACACGCACATTTTCGAACTTAAAATTTTATTTTCTTAATATATTTTTTTGAAACAAAGTTGTGAAAACATATCTGTTTAACCTAAGTGTTATCAGCAGAACTTTAGCGGCACCTCCGCCCTCCTGATCTCTTTTGGAATTCCTCCACGGTCCGGTGGGGCGCGGAGAGGTCGAGCCCCGCCCGCCCCGCCCCGCCCCGCCCCGCCCCGCCCCGCCTCGCCCCACCCCGCCCCGCCCCGCCCCGCCCTCAGCCCTCCGGCATGGCTGGGCGCCAGGAGGGACAAACTCCCGAAGAAGCGAATAAAAATGAAGCTGCTTTATCCCTCTGCCTGTGCGTGTTTGTCCACCTACCTTAGCCTACCCATCCATAAAACGGAATTTTATTTGTTAACCCAGTTTAAAACTACAGAAAATTTATTTCATATTCTTACCGGTTTCTGATTTTCTAATGTCTTATTTTTTATCATTTACGACTGGACCCACAGTTTGACAAAGGGGCTCGCGAAAAATAAAAATGTTTGCAGGGTGAGGTCCGTTTGTCCTGGCGTCCACAACCCTTTATCATGTGTTGGTGTATGGGAGCCTTCTTCCCCACCTTTTGCTCGCTCGGGCTGCCCCACCCGCCTGCTGGCATATTTCTTTGGACATTACGACACAGTATCTATTTCCCTAAAAGCATGTCTGCCGTCTAGAGAGAGGGGCGGTAGAGGGAGATACGGAGGGAGGGCGGGGAGAGGGGGAGAGAGAGAGAGAGAGAGAGAGAGAGAGAGAGAGAGAGAGAGAGAGAGAGAGAGAGAGAGAAATGGATGGGGAAAGGTTGCGAGAAGCTGTGTGGTGATGAAGGAGGCATCGGAGGGAGCCACTCTTAGCACTGTCGCCGTTGTGACGTTTTAGCCCCAAAATTTTGAAATTTAAACGTAGATTATGCGTCAGATGAGTGTCAATCCGCGCCACGTATTTTTTAAACCCTCTCCGCCATCCTGACGTAGGAAGTAAGGATAGTAAGGATCGTAATTCGTGTAAAGTAGAATTTTTTTCTCAGGGTTCCGACTTTTTTTTTTTTCACCGGTTTCCCCCGGTTTCTTTCTCCCCTGACGGAATGGACGGCCCTCTTGGCAGTGCCCTGCAGGCAGTAAGGTGGGCGGTGACGGTGGCGCCCTCTTCCGGCCCGCTGGCGGCGGCGGCGCGTAGTGGCGGAGCGTAGTGGCGCGCGCGCGCCCGCCCGCCCGCCCGGCGTCCACTTTCAATATGAAGATCCCGGGCCGGACAAACATATTCACAGAAAAGAAAATTCGGGAGGAGGAGGAGGAGGAGGAGGAGGAGGAGGAGGAGGAGGAGGAGGAGGAGGAGGAGGAGATGACGGAAGGCGCAGGGGAAGGAGTGGACAATGGGGCGCGCGGGCGGAAGGCGGTGGAGGGGGGGGGGGAGGCATCTCGATAGAAAGAGTAGCCCCAAGTTGAGGCTTCACCCCCTGCCCTCCCCTCCCCGCCCCTCCCCGCCCCTACTGCCCTACACGGTCTTGACCGCCGGCCCGGGCCTCCCCTATAAAAAGTGAATATTCAATATGGCCGACTCCGGCGGCGGCGGAAGGTACTTCCCTCCAGAACGGGGAGGGACTTGATGAACTCCACAAACGCCCCGTGATTTTATTTCATGAACGGCGGGATCGTGTACGTGCGGTGTTTCACCTGAGGCAGGCTGGAAGGCTGAGGTAGTTTATTTTTCAGCATAAAAAAGAGGTTATAATAGTAGTGGAAATGAGTACATTTGTCGCTATTTTTAAATGAAAATACTGTGTCCAGTGGTTATGGCTTGGGGGTGGAGACACCTTGGGAAGACTCGGACGCAGATGTCCATTGTGTAGCGGGCCGCGGCGCCCGCCCCCGCGCCCCGCCCCCGCGCCCCGCCACGCCGCGCCTCGCCCCGCCCCGCCACGCCACGCCACGCCACGCCACGCCACGCCACCCCCCAGGACAGACGGCACGGCCACATGTATTATTTTTACGACTTTCAACCAACTTTCCCCGGGTATACAAATGTGGACATATTTCAAAATGGAGCCCCCGTATGGAGTCGAGTGGACACGGTCCAGACTTGAGGAGGGGGTGGTCACATCCGACTCTCTCTCTCTCGCTATGTCTCTCTCTCACACACACAGAGAAACACTTGCACATATATACAAAAGGGGCACTACGTTGTCGCCATCGTGACAGAAAACAGTTCAGGTTGTTGTTGAAAGAGAAAGAAAATCTCTCCAGAAAACGTCGAGGCCCCATTTTCTCGAGGTCTCTCCCACTCTCTCTCTCCCTCTCCCTCCCTCTCTCCATTACTCCTTCAGTTAGCCGCTGCCCGCGCCGGCATGGACTGAGTGGCACCGCTATGCCTCGTCGAGGACCAATCAGGTCGAAATCTCGTCCACGGCCGCCGCAAGATTTGCTGCCAGTTTGCGGCTAATGTATCCTGATCGTGAAAGCGCTCTCTCTCTTTCTCTCTCTCTCTCTCTCACTCTCTCTCTCTCTCTCTCACTCTCTCTCACTCTCTCTCACTCTCTCTCACTCTCTCTCTCCTCTCTCCTCTCTCGCTCTCTCCTCTCGCTCTCCCTATCTCTCTCTCTCCTCTCTCTCTTGCTCTCTCCTCTCTCGCTCTCTCCCTCCTTTCTCCCACTCTCCGTCTCGCTCACACCTATAAAATGCACATCTCAATCATTGGTCCGGGCTCTACCCAGGCAACAATGGCAGGGAGAGGGAGCGAGGTGCAGGCCAGGCAGCAGGGCCGGTGCCGCCCTTTCTGCTCGACTCGCAGTCCATAAGGGAAGTGGCCCTCCTCGGCCCTCCGCCTAAGCCACGACGGTGCGACCACTAGCATTATTGCCCCGTGTCCTTTCACATCGCCAAAGTGCCCTCCACTCTCTCTCTCTCTCTCTCTCTCTCTCTCTCTCTCTCTCTCTCTCTCTCTCGCTCTTTCTCATTCTCCCCCACGGCCTCCCCGAACACCTTTCCCCCCACCTGGAACATTCCTTCCCCTTTCACCTCCGAGTGCCTGCGGTGCGGATTGGGTCGAATTCCGTGCAGTTTATCGCGTCATTTTCTTCATAATTTCTTGGGCCCTAAGTGACATTTTCTCTCCCTCTTCCCGCTGACCGCTCTTCCTCTATCTCTCTCCTCTCTCTCTCTCTCTCCCTCTCTCTCTCTCTCTCTCTCTCTCTCTCTCTCTCTCTCTCTTCACCTCTCGCGGAGTCACCCTTATATGAATAGACGGTGACTCTTTGTTGATGCCGTCAACAATGGTCCGTCACAATGAGTCATCCCTTCGCGCTCGACCGCCTTCCGGTTGTGGGTCGGTAGGGAGGGGTCCAGCAGGGCCCTGCAACTTTTATTTCTGTGTCGGAGAGAAAAGGCAGGAGGCAGCCAGTCGGGAAATTTGACGAACTTGTATTAAAAATAATAATAATTTGAACTCGTTGAGAAAACAAGTGAGGAACGTTGCGTGAGTTGTCCCTCCTCTATATTTTTATTTATTTTTGATGAAAATCACCTTGAGTTTTATTTTTTCCAGTGTGTGGGTCCTCCCCCTCTTTCATATCGGTCGACTGGCGTTATGACGGTCGTAAGGCTCTGGCTCTGTTTTGTCTGTCTATCATACGTGGAGATGATCCCCATCCTTCTCCCTCCCGGTTTCCCCTCCCTGTGTGTCTCGCTTCTACCTTCGCGGATTTTTTCGCCCGGGGGCCTTCCTGTAGTGCTGCGGGGCGGAGCGGGAGGGAGGGAGAGGGAGGGCGGGAGAGAAATGTGCGAGTAAGTCGTCCTTTGGGAGTCCGAAGGAAGGAGAGGTATAAGGTGGAGGGATTGAGGAAAGTGAGAGAGAGAGAGAGAGAGAGAGAGAGAGAGAGAGAGAAAGGTGGGAGGGGGAGGGGACGGTCAGCGTCGTCATCATCAGATCATCGAATATCGACGAACAAAACTACGATTTTTCTCCTGAGCTGAGGCAGTCGCCCCTTACCTCTCTCTCTCTCTCTCTCTCTCTCTCTCTCTCTCTCTCTCTCTCTCTCTCTCCCTCTCTCTCTCTCTCTCTCTCTCTCTCTCTTTCTCTCTCTCCGCCCCACTTTGCGCCCTCGCACACGGTGGCTGCCCCCGCGGTGAAAGACACGGATGCGGAACCAGCTCGCTGCTGCCGCTGCCGCCACTGCCTGTGCCCCGAGTTGGCAGAGGAAGTCACTCACCGGCTCCGGGCGGCTCCCGGCTGCTCCGGGCCTGGTCCGGTGCCGGCGCCGGCCGGACCTGCCGGACCTCCACCAGCACCAAGTCGAACTGGCCTCGCCTCGCCTCGCCTCCGGGCCTCCGGGGCGCCGGAACCTCCGGTGGCGTGGTGGTGGTGGAGGCGGGCCGAACCGAAGAGAGTTCAACTCGGAGCCGAAACTCGAGGGGGGAAGGCCGCGACAGTCCTGGTGCGAGAGTTTGTTAGACCCTGAATGCAGATTACCGAATGAGCTGTGTGGGGGATGAAAAAAAGCAAAACGGCAGAGGGTGTATCTTTATTCGCGGGCGGGGTATAGGTGACCCTGTAGGAAGTGGCTGGCTGCCGCCTTGCCCCGCCACGCCATGCCACCACGCCCGCCCCGCCGCGCTGCGCGCCAAGTCCAAAAGCCCGTTAGCATTCCTCCCTCCTGCAGGCTCCTTGCGCCTTGCCGCGCCGCGCCACGCCCCGCCACGCACCCAACAGGAAATGGTGGCCAGAAATCACGGAGGAGAGAAGGAGGGAGGGCGGGGGCCGTGGCTGCCAGCAGGGCCCGTCCTGCTGGCTGGACCCTGCTGGCCAGTCGTGCTGTCGTGTCCTGTTGTAGCGCGGCATTATGTCCTTTCGCTTTCAGGAGGAGGGAAAGTTTTCGTATTCGCAAAACCAACGACCTTCGACCGCGCGGGGCCGGGCCGGGGCCGGACCGGAGCCAAGCTCATTAAAATTCGAGGTCGTCGCGACGGTAGCGGGGTGGCCGGTGTCCAGGGAAAGGGGAGAAGGGGCAGGGGCTGAGGGGCGCCCCTACGGAAGTCATGGTGCCCCTTCTACCTTTTTCTCGATGTCTTGATCGCCGGAGCTGACTTACGCAAGGACCGTGTCCTCGTAATTTTCGTCCGTAACTCTGCTCACCCTGGTTTAGCGTCATCCTGGTTGTCCAAGTGACTTAAGTCATCCTATTCGACGAGATCATCCTGGCTGACGAAGTCCTCGTGGCCAAGTCATCCTGGCTGACTATATCAACCTGGTTGACGATATCATCGTGGCTGACCAAGGCATCCTGGTTGACAGAGTCATCCTGTTTGACCAAGCATCACCATGGTTGACCACGCGTCATCCCGTTTGACCAAGCGTCATTCTGGTTGACCAACCATCATCCTGGTTGAACTAGTCACCCTGCGGTTGACCAAGTTAACCTGCTTGACCAAGTCATCCTTGTTGAACAAGCGTCATACTGGTTGGCCAGGCGTCATTCTATCTAAGCATCATCCTGGTTGAAGAAGTCAACCTGGTTTACCAAGTCAGCCTGGTTGACCGTCATCCTGAAGTCCATCGTCGCTGTGGAATAGCCAGCCGTCATAATAGTCGCGCCCAGCGGCGGGGTCGCAGCGCCCCGGTGGTGCCGGAGGCCCCTTTCTCCGAGGCGCCCTGGCGCGCCCCGCGCGCGTCTCGGCCCGGCCCGGCCCGGCCCGCGGCCCCGGGGCGGTACATGGCGATATTGCGCGTGTGTCCTCTCTCGCCACATCAGGTTCCCTGGGCGCCTGGGCGGGCGGGCCGCCGCCCCTTGCCTGCTTCCTTTCGGTTATTGTTGGTTTTATTTAAGCAAACAGACGTGTTTTCGCGGCGCGCGGCCTGTAAGGGGCATAAGCGGCGGCCCGATATGTCCTGCAGGGGACTCGCCAATACCGAAGGAGGAGGCGGGGAGGGAGGCCCACCCACCTTTGTGGACCCAATGTACACAGCCCGCGGCCCCTGGCCGCCCCCGCCGCGCCCCGCCGCGCCCCGCCACGCCCCGCCATGCCCCGCCGCGCCCCGCCGCGCCCCGCCGCGCCCCGCCGCGCCCCGCCACGCCCCGCCACGCGCGGCAGCGGTCAGCCCGCCAGGCCGGCCACCTTACATAACAATAAAAACGGACGAAAGGAATATAAAACACGTGGGGGACATCGGGGAATATCAAGTGATGCCCGCCTGACATTTGACTCGATCGTGTGGACCCCGTCATATGATGGTTGGGGTGGACCGGCTCGCTTAGGGTCGCCGTTTCTTCCCTTTCGTCTTCTTCTTCTTCTTCTTGTCTTTTTTCGAATATGACTTTTAGGGTTTTTTTTTTGTTTCTTTTTGCAGACCAAAAAAATTGGATGGTCCTATAAAAATTTTTGGCTGCATCCTGGTTTTCAAAATTGATTTTGCAACGTCCTGCGCAGAGGTGCCTCTATGATCGTAACTATCAGTTTCCTGGCGAAGTTACTTCGCACTATGATTACCTTTGTGCCATTTGTACCTCTAGTTAACTTGTCTCTGACGTGGCGTGTGACGATAAATGTCACACATTTGTCAGACAGACGAAAGAGATGCGCCGGCGTAGAGGGACGGCCCTGCGGTGTGGGGAGAGAGAGAGAGAGAGAAAGATAGAGAGAGAGAGAGAGAGGGAGAGAGAGAGAGAGAGAACACTGGGCGACCAGGCGGAATGTTCGTTCCGCCCGGCGTTTTGCCCCCGTGCTGTGCGGTGTGAATGTTCGGTGACGGTCATAACTGATACGGGGGGTGAGTGGGAGTGAGACAGAAGCCGCAGAGATCATAGGTTGGCCGTGTGTGTGTGTGTGTGTGTGTGTGTGTGTGTGTGTGTGTTATCAGGGCGTCCACCACCCGTTATTTATTAGCGTTGCGCCCCCTGCTGCGGTCCGCACGCCATTCACCGTTGCCTGCGGCCTTTTTAATCGCCTTTCACCGCTGGACGCCCTCTCTCTCTCTCTCTCTCTCTCTCTCTCTCTCTCTCTCTCTCTCTCTCTCTCTCTCTCTCTCTCTCTCTCTCTCCCTCTCTCTCTCTCGGTCTCCCTTTCACCCCCCGGTGTGTGTATGAAGGAGAAGGGCGGTAGGGCCTCCAGTCGGCTTAACGTCACGGCCGGCCGCATTAATAAATACACAGGAAAAAAAATTGCTTTCATTTGAATACCTCTCCTAAACCAAATTTTCAAATATTTCTAGAATTTTCTTGATTTTTTTCCTTTAGGGCGTTTTTCAGCCTTTTAAATCGCGGTACATGCTTTTTGGTTTTCTTTCATAATTTATTTTTATAGCTGACACCCGATTACTAATATTCCTCGCACCTCCGTTTCAATTCGATGTCCGGTTTCCGTAGAGTGTACTTGAAAGCAGCGGCAGGGCGTTATCACTTTAGGAAAGGTGTCTGTGTGTGTGTGAGTGAGTGTGTGTTGGTCCGCCTTTGGGACCCTTTGAACCCTTGGCGTTCCTTTTGTCTAATCAGCCCAGCTCCACCAGGGCTCGCTGGAGATATGGACCTGAATGGTCTGGGCGGGCCACTGGGCGCCAGGGGCCAGGTCACAGCAGATAACTGCATGTGTGTGTGAGAGAGCCGGAGAGAGAGAGAGAGAGAGAGAGAGAGAGAGAGAGAGAGAGAGAGAGAGAGAGAGAGAGGCTGTGAGAGCGCGCCTGATGTGGCTCTCCTTTTGATCGGCCGCATCCTGTCCGCCGCGGCGCTGATGGCTTGGCCATGTGTGTGTGTGTGTGAGTGTGAGAACGCTCTGAGAGGAGCAAAGCGCTGGATCAAAGATGCTCTTTGAATTTGTGCTGGAATTGATAGCGCACCTTTCCACATTCACGCCTAGAAGCAATAATTAGCAGCGGCGTTTTGGGCTCCTGGTCCAAACCGTTTTCATCTTGACCTCATGGACACCCAGAAAAAGGAAGGCCAGAATCTAGGCTACAGCCTTGAAGGGCTCAAGACTCATCAGCTTAAATCAAGTCTTTAGACTTGAATCAAGTCAAGCATACTTATTTTAAGTTGATTTAAGTCTTGAATCAAGTATTTAATACAAGGCCAATACCATTGTTTTCTGGGTGTGAGTCTATTCCCTTGATTCAAGTCTTGACCTTGTCAAATTTGACTTGATCCAAGTTTAATTTCCTTCAAGTTCTGATCGATAGACCCAATCTAAGACTATCTTCATTGAGGTCCTTGCCAGATGGCTTCAGAACTTGATGGTTCTAGGTGAAAGGGCTCTGGTTTAGGTGCCTATAACTGCCCCATCCTTCATGCTTTCCCCAGTTTTACGCTGTAGGTGATGTGAGGCCTGAAATAGATTGTCGTCGTTCGCCTGCCGCAGCGGACGGCAGCGAGGGGCTACAATCGATAATATATCGATTGGGGTTCGATTATATCGAAGGGTGACCGGATGTGGCGCGGGCGTGCTCGTATCACTGGCCGGCCGGCCGGCCTGTCCACCGCAGGCCTCACGTTCATTCATTTGCAAATTTCCGTTGGAAGTTGGCCTCGTGGGGGAGGAGGGAGGAGGGTGCAGCTATGTATGTGTATGTGTGTGTGTGTGTGTGTGTGCCGTGCGCCCCAGGCAGAACCCGTCTATCCGACTTTTTGCATATCATACTTTCAGACCGGATTTAGTCCGTGTGTGTGCGCGTCTCCGGCTCTGCCAGTTTCCGTCGAGAAATATTCACAGAAAGACCTCTTCTCTGTCTGCCTGATTTCCGTCGCCTGCTCCCCCCCCCCTCCTCCTCGATGCGGCCAATCGCATTTGTAATTCCGAGTTGTGAGGCCAAGTGCATGATGACCCAAATCGCCTGCCTGGCGCTCGTGATGGCGCACGTCTCATTAGAGCTGCTCTCTCTCTCTCTCTCTCTCTCTCTCTCTCTCTCTCTCTCTCTCTCTCTCTCTCTCTCTCTCCTTTTTGCTGCTGGTGCCAAACGGGTTGTGTGGTGTGGTAGCCAGGCCTTGAAAAATGGCTTCTCATAAGTAAAGTCGTTTTGTCTCCAACCTCCGTCATGCGATGTTCCGAAAATCGGCTAACAATGTTTTCTTTGCCTGTATGACATCATTTTTTTTTCACTAACTCGAAGTTTTTTCCTGTTCTGTTCCAGGTAACGGCTGACAACATTTCCCTCCGGCGCTTGCGGCACTGGTGCGTACAGCCGGCTTCATACCCGTATATATGTATGTTGCGTACTACACTGTCAAGCGTAGCCTCGGAAACTTTTTTTCACCGTTCCTAAATGTCAAACGACAACGAAATTACGACTGTGTGTGTGTTGTGTGTGTGTGTGTGTGTGTTAGGGGGTGTAGAGATTGCAGCGTGCGGTGCAGTCGCGTCAGCAGCTGCAGGTAGGGGAGGGGTGACGGGGGAGGAAGATGAAGGGGTGTTGCAGGGGGAGAGGGAGGGAGAGAGGGAGAGGGGAGGGAGAGGGAGGGGGAGATGAGAATCACACGCGACTCACCTCGGTCGGCGCGTGCCACGTTTGTTCCAGCCTCCCTGTTCACGCGACAGCCGGCACACCGTACAATTGCGCGAGCCAGCGAGAGAGAGAGAGAGAGAGAGAGAGAGAGAGAGAGAGAGAGAGAGAGAGAGATGTGGGGGAGGTGCATAGGGAGAGAGAGTGCGGGGACACGTGGAGGGGGGAGGGGGGGGAGGGCGGAAAAAAAAAATAACCGAGCCTAGGGGATAATGTTCGTTCTGTTATTATTAACATTTTCCATTGTCCGGGTCCAGCTCTGAGGGAGACAAGCTTCTTTACGCAGGCAAGTTCTTGCTCCTGCTTCACGTGAATTTAAATTTAAATTTTATTTTCTGATAAAATTTTAGTTATGTTGAGATTTTACGAATAGTATGGTAAGGTATCTCAGAGCAAGTAGGGTAGAGTAAGTATAACATGAATACGGACGGGCGGGGTGTTGGTCCAGCTGGGGTGGTGCAACGCTTTCTCCCCGCTAGAGGGCGCTGGCGGCGTGCTTATCCAAATGCACCTTATTGTGGCTCGCGACAATGCCGCCTAGTTGCGTGGAGGAGGAGGTGGAGGAGGAGGAGGAGGAGGAGGAGGAGGAGGAGGGGGAGGAGGGGGAGGAGGAGGAGGAGGAGGAAGAGGAGGAGGAGGAGGGAGGCTCGCAGAGGTAAGGGTAGAGAGGACGGGGAGGAAGAGGACCGTGGCCTGCTGGCAGTTTTAAGGTTGCATTTTCATCAGTTTTGTTTGGAGAGCGCCGGCCGCACGCGTATATCTGACGTTCACCCACCCCTGGGGGTGCATTTGTATCTGGCGGGTATGAGAAACAGACGCCGTGTCGTGTCCGCGCCTGTGTGAGAAATGTTTGTAGGGGTAAAGGGGTAAATTTTCCATGGTAAAATTGTCGTAAAGTTGCGATATCAAACTATATAAAATTTCAAATGTGTAAGGACACTTGTTATCGAATTTTGATTCTTAAATAAGCACGAATCGGCATTTCGTAAATTTACTTTTCCTATAGTAAATTCACACCAGCCTTTGTAAAGCACAAATTACTTGAAACGTAGTAAATATGAGAAAATATTTTGTACAGTGAGCTGGCGGGCCGTGGCCGCGTATGGATTTATTTTGCTCCCTGGTTTCTGGCAGTGTACTCGGCTGCATGTGGGTCGCGCGCGTCCCCTGGCGTCCCCTCGCGTCCCGCTGCTGCCTGCACCCGTAATCTTCCCAAATCCTCACACCTCAGTTGATTGTGCTGCCGATTCGCGCCGGCCTCGCGCCGCCGCGGCTGCTGGGGGAGGTGGGAGGGGAGAGAGAGGGGGAGGGGAGAGAGAGAGAGAGAGAGAGAGAGAGAGAGAGACAGAGAGAGGGAGAGAGAGCGAGAGAGAAAGAGAGAGAGCGCAGAGCGCGTCGCGGCAGTGATAAGCCGGCGTAGCGAGCTGTCATGCGTCAGCTGACCGGCGATGCCTCCTGCTCCTGCTTCTTGGGGGTCAGGATGCGTTATGCGCACGCGCCGTGGCGCAGTGACTGGAGTCTCACCAAAGACTAAGAACTGCGAGAAAAACGGTAATTTTTTTCAAGAAAAATGTTTGTATTTTTTATTTAACGAACTGGTCATTATCTTCAGCTCATAAAGTTTTCGGAGTTTGTGATTATTTTAAGGGAAATTTTCTCGTGGACTAAAGTTACACTGGAGTAGATTTAGAGAATATCTCTTGCAAAACAAATGCAACTGGGAAAACGGACGATGCAATAATTTTCGCTGTGTGTAGGTGGCACACACGGGGGCGCTCAGAGCGGATTTCTGCGACGCTGGAGAGGGGTGGGGGCATAAGAGGTCGGGGGGAGGGACGGGGGGGGGGGGGGGGTGGAGAGTGGGTCGGCTGCTGGAAATAACGCCGCTGCCTTTGGCCGGCGGCCTACACCCGGCGTGGAAAACACCTCGCCCGGCCCGTGTGCGCCCTGCTGGCCCTGCCGGCCCTGATCCCCAAACCTGCGGTGACCTTAGCCGATCAGCCTGCTGGCCGCTCCCCCGCCCCGCCCCGCCCCGCCCCGCCCCGCTCGCAGGCACCGTGGCCGTATCTCCAGCAGGAGGGACCCGTACGGCTTACCCCGCGCGCCCTGCCCGGCCCTGTGCGCGTGAAACGCTGCTGTTATCGGATCGCACACGGCGGTGAGGCGGGCCCGGCCCGGCCCGGCCCGGCGGGGGAGCCACCACGGCGGGGTGGTGGACCCGGGCGGCGTGGCGTGGCGCGGCGTGGCGCGGAGCCAGTTGTATCGTTGATTGCAGCTTGATGGCTGCAGACGCGGGCCGGGCGCGGCGCGGGCCCGCATGCGGGGAGAGGTAACGACCATTAAAGTGGACCGATCGCGCCCGACACCTGACAGGAGAGGGAGGCCTCGGTCCAGCCTCGCTGGAAACCTAACTGTGTGAATGTCGCACACGTGTAGGAGTGCGAATTAATTCGTACGTTTGACCGTAAGCAGAATTGTTGGCTGAGCGATAGCGAAGCCTATTACTTCACTGATCAGATTTGGCTCCTGTCTGTCTGTCTGTTTGTCTGTCTGTAAGCACGATAACTCGAGAACGAGTTGAGATATCGGGTTGAAATTTTAACTGTAGCTTCTTTGCCCCAAAAGCTCGGTCGAGTTCGAAAATGGGCATTCGAGCTCAAAAATTGACACCGTAAAAAATAAATTAACATTTTCGAAATTATAATTTTAAAAATAAATATTTTTTTTAGAAATTCCTAAGGGGTAACTCGTCGAATTGGGACCCTACGGGCGAAAATTTCGTCCGTTTGGCCGTATCTCTTACCGTTTAGCCGCTACTGCGTGACTTTACGGCGAAAAGTCCTCAAATTGCATGTTGGGTGTCGTTTCCGAGGTATTTCGACGAGTTGCGATCCTATGGACGAAAATTTCGTCTGTTTGGCCGTATCTCGCACCGTTAAGCCGATGCAGCGTCAAATTTCGACAAAACGTCCTAAATATACGCTTAGAGTTGTGAATTTCTCAGATTTTCGCTTATCACAGACTAGCATATCGCCGGAACCATCTGCACGAGTGAAATTTAATTGCGCCCACTGTTTCGTTACTCAAAGCGTATTTTTTATGGTATCCTAATCCATACTGACAGCGCCGCAGGCCTAGGTAGATGTACGCAGGCGCGTCGCAGCGTAACAGTGTTTCGCGAGATATCGCGAAGCCTGTTACGCGAGACGTGGTCTGGCGTACATCTACCTAGTAGATTTTTCTTGAGAATTTTATACAGACTTTTAGGAATATGTAACGACAAAAAAATTCACACACTTTGCAAGTGAGAGACACTCGTCCACTTGGATTTGCAGTTGGCGTTGACCTGCGGGCTGTACCGTACCGCTGGCTGCACCATCATCAGACTCTCCTGTACCTCCCCCCGCGCCCCGCGGCCCTCGGCCCGCCCGCAGACAGACGGTGCAAAAGTGAACAGATGTGCTCTCGTCTCCCCCCTCCCCCCCACCTCCACCTCCCCCTCGCCCTCCTCTCCCGCAGCGGCCGGCGAGGCCAACGGACACCTCATCGCACCGCGTCTACTTCATCACCCCCCTCCCCCTCTCCCCGGCCCGCGCCGCCCAGACCTGTCGCCCGGAGCTACGCACGCCCGGTGTTCCAAATCAGGCCCCTGGGGGCGCTGGAGCCGCGCTGGAGCCGCGCTGGAGCCGCGCTGGAGCCGCGCTGGAGCCGCGCTGGAGCCGCGCTGGAGCCGACCTGGAGCCGCGCTGGAGCCGCGCTGGAGCCGACCTGGAGCCGCGCTGGAGCCGCGCTGGAGCCGACCTGGAGCCGCGCTGGAGCTGACCTGGAGCCGCGCTGGAGCCGACCTGGAGCCGCGCTGGAGCCGCGCTGGAGCCGACCTGGAGCCGCGCTGGAGCCGCGCTGGAGCCGCGCTGGAGCCGCGCTGGAGCCGCGCTGGAGCCGACCTGGAGCCGCGCTGGAGCCAACCTGGAGCCACCCTGGAGCCGCGCTGGAGCCGACCTGGAGCCGACCTGGAGCCGCGCTGGAGCCGGGCTGGAGCCGCGCTGGAATCGTCCTGGAGCCACCCAGAGCCACCCTTGAGCTGCGCTGGAGCCGCCCTGGATCCGTGCTGGAGCCACGCTGGAGCCGCGCTGGAGCCGCGCTGGAGCCGCGCTGGAGCCGACCTGGAGCCGACCTGGAGCCGACCTGGAGCAGCGCTGGAGCCGACCTGGAGCCGCGCTGGGTCTAACCTGGAGCCACGCTGGAGCTGCGGAAAAATTCACCGTGCAATAGAAGTCCGCAAACTTTGCCAGAGCGGTGCAGCAGCAGATGGGGCAGATGGGCGGGAGTGCCGACCCGGTGCGGCCCAGCTGTGCAACTTGCACCTCCTCAGGGAGCGAGGTCGTGGTACAGTACTTGCACCTCGGTGAGCGTGCGAGCGTGGTCCTGCAACCCCACGCCGGCCGGCGAAGTGAGCGTGTGCGCGCTGTGGACGGTGTGCCGCGGGGCGGGGCGGGGCGGGGCTGGGCGAGGGGTTGTCGGGGGAGGGTCGCGGCCAGGCGGCCTGGCCCGGCCCGGCCCGGCTGGGGTGCAAATCGGGGAGCCTCGCATCTGGCCGCCGCCGGTACAGTCTCGTCGGTGAGTTCCGATCCCCGCGGTGTGACGAAGCCTGTTGCGGCGGGGCGCAGCGCTGTGACGGTTGCGGGCTGGCGTCACGTAAGGGCTTCACTGCAAACTCACCACTTCCCCAAGTGTGTGAAAGTCTCACTTTTAGGTAATCACAATTGCTCCGACAAAGCCCTTCCCCACCGTGACGGTGCACTTCACCTCTGATTAGCGAAAGTACTCCATCAGTAGAAATTTAAACCATACGACTCTTTGCCGTTCTTTCTGTCGGCAGAATGCAACAGAATTGCAAAAAAGCAGTGTTGTCGGGATTTACATTTTTAAAGTTGTGATTTCGGTAGGAGGAATAATTTTGACAGTGTACGGTGCGCTGACTTGCGGCGAGGCCTGTACCAAGCGCACCGCGCCGCACCCCTGGACCACGCGACCTGTGTCGCGACGTCTCCCCCAGCCGTACGTCTCTCTCGCTCTCACGGGGGTGGGGTGGGGTGGGGCGGGGCGGGGCGGGGCGGGGCGGGGCGGGGCGGTCCAGCCGCGGCCTCTATGACTTCTCACGCGCTCTACGTGGCACGCTCCTAATCTCATGGTAATGGCTGCGACGATTTTATGAGCGCGTCTGGCGGCGGGCGGGGCGGGGCGGGGCGGGGCGACCTGGGGCAGGAGAAGGAGGTGCATCAGGAGAACCTGCGGGGGAAGGAACCGGAGGAGGGTGGATAGGGACTCGATGAGAAGAGGTTGGTGAAGAGGGTGGGTGACCTCGTGGCGGAGGTCTCTGGTAGCGACGTGTTCCTCGCGACGATAAGGACTCTTCCAAACCTGGAAGAAATCGCCACATTTATTCAGGAGACTTTCTCTAAATCTGAGGAGGTTTTCTTAAATTATGGAAATCTTTTACATTTTTCCCTCTTTGCCTCATAAAATCAGACATTGATGTTACTTGACTTGAGAGAACCAGGTCACAATTGACCCAAGGTTGTTCACCCCCCAGGAGGGGGCTACAAGCGAGGGCTTTCCACCAGGGCGTAATAATAACCCAGGGAAGTCCTGCAAACGAACACGGATCAGGCAATCTCGGTATGTTTAGCTCGACGAAAATTTATTTTAAGAAAAATTGAAATGCCGGGGGAAACCTGAACTCGAAACTGGTCGTCCTAGAAACAGCCTGGAAGGTCAGGGGCGAGCTACTGGAGGATTACCTCCGCTTTTGTTGCCCATATTTCCGCACGTGCGCGACTGTACTGCAACGGCCGGCCGGCCGAGCCGAGCCGAAACTGAAATGCATTGCCAAGTGACGCGTGCCAGGAGTTGTGACAGGCGCACGGCGCGGGCTCCCTGCTTTTTTGTGCTAGCGGTCTAGCCTTCCCGGTGCACTACTGGCTAGCTCTCTCTCTCTCTCTCTCTCTCTCTCTCTCTCTCTCTCTCTCTCTCTCTCTCTCTCTCTCTCTCTCTCTCTCTCTCTCTCACTCTTTCTCTCTCTCTTACTCTCTCTCTCTCTCTCTCTCTCTCTCTCTCTCTCTCTCTCTCTCTCTCGCTCTCTCTCACTCTCTCTCTCTTTCTCTCTCTCTTACTCATTCTCTCTCTCTCTCGCTCTCTCCAGGCACACACGCGCGTTCACCCCATGCCAGGTTGCCAGACGGGGAGGGAGGGGGTTAGTTTACATTTGCCCCGCGGGCTCGACAATGGCTCGGGTTTTGTTCGTGTCATTGCTCTCCGCGGCAATCCCCCTGTCCCCCTTCCCCCACTCCCCCCTCTCTCTCTCTCCCCTCGCGCAGCGCTTCCAGACCGGCGAGTCGAACAGGTTTAGCGCACCGGATAAAGAAAGTTAGTTGATTGTCTGGTTTGATGCTCACCTTGCGGGCCCTCCCCTTACCCGTCCCTCCCCGCCCGGGCCAGACCCCAATCCTAACAGATGTCGCACCGCGGTCCACGCGTCTGATAAGACGGCAGGCGTCGGCGCCGGTGAGAGAGAGGGGGGTGCGCTGGCAACAGAACGAGAACAGAACATAAAGGATGCTACTTCGACTAAGTCGTCTGCTCTCTGTTGTCATTTGCATCTGTTCCCCTCTAGTCCGCCTCAGGCTACAGAGGACTGACCGTTGGAGGTGAGAGGCGAGGACGGTGTGCTGTGTGGTGTCCTCGTCACCCGTCCTCTGCCGGTGTCCTCGTCACCCACCCTCCCCCGCGCCGTCACCGCCACAGCACGTCCTCTACCGGTGTCCTCGACACCCTCCCTCCCGTGCCGTCACCACCGCGTCCTGGTGTCCTCGTCACCCTCCCTCCCGCGCCGTCACCACCGCGTCCTGGTGTCCTCGTCACCCACCCTCCCGCGCCGTCACCACCGCGTCCTGGTGTCCTCGTCACCCTCCCTCGCCCCTACGAGGTGCACCGCGCCGCCGACGCGTGCGGCTGAGACGTAATCCCCCGCCAGGAATGCAGATGGTGGCGTGGCGCGGCGTGGCGGCCCACAGGGGTGACGCCCTCCTCCACCTCCTCCTCCACCTCCTCCTACTCCTCCCCCTCCTCCACCTCCTCCTCCTCCTCCTCCTCCTCCTCCTCCTCCTCCTCCACCTCCTCCTCCACCTTCACCTCCTCCTCATCCCTTTACGACATTCTTGCGGGTCGCCGTGGAGCGGGCCACCTTGCCGACGGTCATGATGACGGTGGTAATGACGGTCGGGGTGCCATTGACACCTGAGGGGCACCTGAGGGGCACCTGAGGGGCACCCGGCTGGCGGCGCCCTTTGCTGTGGGTTCCTCCTGCGGCGGCCTGCGGGGTTTGCACCTGGACCCGCGCGCGCCCAGGTAAGCACTTTGGCACGTGCCGCCCGGGGTGAGGTGCGGAATGGTAAAAAAAAAAAACTGTCCGCAACGGTAAAAACGGTTTCCAAGAAAAATCACGTAAAAATACATGTAACGGCAAATTAAAGTGTCGCAGCCACAACGTAAAATGAAATCCATGAACTGGACGGTTAATTAGAAGCGTACACTCGCGCACTTGTAGGTGCGTGAATTTTCATTCGTACAGTTGATCGAGTGAAAGTGTGAATTTTCCTAGGTATTCCGTTCACGGGGAGAGGGAACAGTGCATTTGGAAACTCAGACACCTACAAGAGTGTGTCATTCACACACTTATCCGCATAAAATAAAACTCGGCGCGGAGACTTGCACGCGGGGCGCTGCTCCGAGTCTCGCGCTGCTGATTCCTTTTCTTCTTCTTCTTCTCCTTTTTATTTTGTATTTCATTTCACTCCTCTCCCTCCGCGGCGCGGCGCACCTCGCGGAAAGCGCGACATCTGGATTTCCTGCCGCTCATTGCCAATGGCCCTCCTGTTCAGGACGCTTTGCCGACCCTTTGGCCTCCCCTCCCCACCCCCGCCCGCCCGCGCGCGCGCCGCGCAACCCCTCGATGTAGTCCTCACCCCACCCCACCCCGCCCCGCCCCGCCCCGCCCCGCCCCACCCCGCCCACCGCCGCCACCTTACCCTACTTTCCTGCCGCCGCTCCTCAGTCTCCGCCTGCCTCACTCACCGACGCCCGGCGCCGCGACGCGCCCGCCCAGCTCCGCCAACCACCCCGAGAGTCTGATGAAATATTCACCGATCTGGTCGGAACTCCTTTAACTTTCTTGTTGACAGCGCACGGCACGGCTGCTTATAAACAGCATCAATGTTGCAGGGCGTGCTTGAGGGCGGGGGCGGTGCGGGGGCGGTCGAGGGGAAAGGAAGGGCCCTTTCCCTGCCCGCCCACGGCGCGCGCGGCGATGTCTGCGGTGGTGGCGGCAAGTCTCGGGGAGATGAGACACGACGTCTTTCTGCTTGTCCCGCCGAAAAAAAAAAGAAAACAACCTGCTGGTCATTCTTCTTTCACATTCAAATTGGTCATAAGGCGCCTTAATTTAGACTAGGAAACAAAGTTATTGAACGACACACTCTTGTAGGTGTGTGAATTTCTATTGGTACGCTTGTATGAAATTCCTGGGGGAAAAAAATTACTCTTGCTTGTGCAAGTTAGCCGATTTAAATTAGCACTCCTGCAACTATGCGAAATGTACACTAGGTTTGCAGTGCACTTTATGAACGTATTCTTAAATTTAAAGAAAACAAATAATAAAAAAAAATATGTGCTGCGCTGCACTACTGAAACGTGCGTATCCAAAAAGGCTCGCACGCTGGATAAATCTCAGCTCCATCGGTCGGGCACCAAAAAAAAACATATCTTATCCCAAGAATAAAAATCTCGTTATTTTTTTTTTCTGCGATACGCACGTATAGTGGACCGCGAGGGGGGAGCGGTCGCGCGCACGCGCCCGGGCGAGCTCACCTCCGTCGCGGCCTTTGTTCGCGTGCTCCCGGGGCGCGCCCTGCGGCCGCCGCGCCGCGCCGCCCTCCCCCACGCCACGCCACGCCACGCCACGCCGCGCCACGCTGCCCGGACGGCTCTTCCAACCCAACACCTACCGCCTACCGGCCGCCCAGCCCCTCCCCTCCCCTCCCCCGTTGGCCTTGATCGTTACCACCCCCGTGGCAAATCGTGGATTTCCTTGCCGAGTTGACGTAGCCTTAAAAATTCAAATCGGTGCTGCAGCGCGGCGCGCGCGGTGGGTCGCGGGGCGGGGCGGGGAGGGGGTGGATGCATGCAGCCAGCCAAGTCATCACATTACGCGCCACGGGTGCGGGCGCCGGCCGCCAGGGGGCGCTGCAGTCGCCACGTGTCTAACGTCATTTGAATTCCGCTCGCCGGAGCGTTTTTTAAAGGAAGGTAAACTTTGTCTAGAGACAGAGAGAGTGAGTGAGTGAGTGAAAGAGTGAGAGTGAGATATGACAGTATTGGGCCGGTGAGAGTGAAAGGCGAAGAAGTTCCATCAAAGAAAGAGATAAATATTTTTGCACTAAGGAAACACAAAGTGAAATCTTGTCGTGTACTCCTTCGCACGGCGACTTCAGACTGAGTTCCGCACACTGAGCAGATGTGTAAATATCAGCTTGCACAAGTTGCTGTGCTAATTTTTTTTTTTTCGAATTTTCATAAACTTGTAGTATGAAGTGTATGACACTCACGCACCTACACGTGTGCGACACTCACACACTTCCGGTGCGCAGGCGGTACCCGCGTGGGCCGCTGCTGTCCGCGCGAAACACTCCGGTCGCGAACCGTTTCGCGTCCGCTCCCCTCTCCTCCTCCTCCTCCCCTCGGCGCTTCTGATGGGAAACGAATTTGATGAATGGATAATGGAAGCAAATGAACGAAGCATTCAGCCTATTGTACGTGTGAGGGTAGAGCGGGAGGGGTGGAAATCAAGGTGGACGAACCGGCGGGGTGCAAGGGGTAGCATTTGTTCTTGTTGCTGGATCAGTAAGTCTTTTTTGTTGTTGTCTTTTATCGACGCACGCGCCTGCGTTTGGACGGTCAGTGGTGCACACGGAATGCAGTTTACCGTTTCGTAAATGAAAAAAAAAAAATTATTCAAAGAAAACCGAAATAGTAAACTGGTGAGCAGCTGCGTACAGCCGTAAATTAGGCTCTGATTGAATAATATCGACGAGATTTCAATTCATTTTTTGCCCCTTTAAAAGGCTGGCAGGGAGACAGGCGATAGGTAAAATGAACCGTTAAAATGGGATTGAAGGTGGTCAATCGTGAGGTCAATGCATTTTGGTCAAGCAATGTCAGATTGAAATCAAGACGGCGAAGCTTTGGTGTGGAAATCAGCGGTATAATTTATCTTGCCACTGCCTGTAAACTTCAAGTTCGATCGCTAACAGTGTATTTAATATCCGAATTACTCCCCCCTTGCTCACGGGCACCCTCGCGCCCCTCACGGTCGCCTACGCCGTCGTGGACAGGGTCATCTTGCCGCCCCGCCCCGCCCCGCCCCGCCCGCCCCGTAAGGCCTGCCCTTCCCATCATCAATCCTTACTCAACTTCCCAAAGTTTCGGTGGCCGCCGCGCTGCAGCGCTCCGGTTAATTTCCAGACTGACCCTGATTGTATGACAAATTGCTGCCCGGCCGCCTCTCTCGTCCCGGGGCGGGGCGGGGCGGGGCGGGGCGGGGCGGGGCGGGGCTGACATGTTGCTTCATCGCTCGGGCCGCCGGCCCCTCTCCCTCTCTCTCCCTCTCTCTCTCTCTCTCTCCCTCTCTCCCTCCCTCCCTCTCCCCCTCTCTCTCTCTCTCCCCCTCTCTCTCTCTCCCTCTCCCTCTCCCTCTCTCCCCGCCGGCCGGCCCGTGCGCCACGTCCGACCCGGAGGCCTAGGCCTGCCTATGGCCGCCCACAAGACCGACACACACTTGGGGACGGAGATTACACGCCACGGAGAACGCTGTCGTGATGTTTCTTGGACTCTGCGGCAACTCAGGTGGAGGGAGTTGGGGAGTCAGGCAGGTGTCTTGGTTGTTCGCTGGTTTAGTGTCTCAAAATCTCACGAGATTTTACTACCGTTAAAAAAAAAAAATCGCCCCACCCATAAAATCTGCTACAAAATAAATATCACCAATCAGAGTACTGATTTGGCACATGGCTTGGCACACGATCTCCACCCCCTCGCTCCTGACTTACGCCCCTCCCCGAGGAGGGTGCGTCTCGTCTCGACGCCGTCCTGGAGGCGTCCCGACGCCACCACCGCCGTGCTCCCGAGGACGTCATCGGCGTCGCTCCCCGCGCCCCGCCCCGCTGCACGATATGATCGCTCCCCAGGCTCCTCATTGCCGCGCTGTGCAGTGCGAGTGTAACCCGAGTCCCACGGTGTCTTCGGGGACCTGCTGGCCCCAGCCGCCCGCGCCCGCACGCCCGGCCCGCTCGGATTTGAAATTTTATATGTCACGCTCCACGCTCCGCGCGCTCCTGGGCTGGCCCGCCGGCCTCGGCGACTCTGACAGAGCGCCTGATTAAGAGGGAAGAACGCCTGGTGTATTATACATTACATCCTGCCAAATGTTCTTCCGTATAGATTATCGACGTTATCATTGACAACTGGAAATTTTACCCTATTTTTTTTGCAGCATTAAAGTCAGAACTAAAAGATTTCAACTCTTGTCTCTCTTTTCCGTATTAAAATTTCAAGAAAACTTCTTTACCATTTTGTAGGGAAAAAAGAACCAGTGTTACTTCAGAACTTTACAAGCGCATTTATCACGTGATCCCGCACGCGGCACTCGCTTGCCGCGCTGCTGCTAAGGGGTTGTCATGGCGTGTCTTTATGCAAGATTATGCCTTCCTCTCCTCCCTTGCTCGCTCCTCCCTTGCTCGCTCCTCCCTTGCTCGCTCCTCGCTCGCTCGCGCCGCCGTCGCTCTTACGAATGACCTAACAGGGGCGAAAATGGATGTTTTATTTCCCTGCGCCGCCCCGCGCCACATGGCCTCTGTGTGTGTGTGTGTGTGTGTGTGTGTGTGTGCGCGCGCGCGCGTGTGTGTGTGTGTGTGTGTTACAGACGCTGCTGTCATTGAGGCGCCGCGCCGTCCCCGTAAAGGAGTCCGTGGGGGGTGTTTGAGCGTCGCGGCGTGGCGCGGCGTGGCGCGACGCCACCGGCCGCAATTCACATATTTCAATAAAATGTAATCGAATTACGGGGCGAAAGGATACGAAGGGCCGCAGGGAGGCGCGGCGGCGGCCGGTTTTGGCGGAAGAGGGAGGGAAAGGGAAAGAGGGGGGGGGGGGAGGGGGACACCGCACCATAAAGTGAGGAGGACCTACGGTTAACAGTGCGTGGCAAAGGGGTAGGCGCACTAGAGGTCCTTATAGGGCCATCCTGGGGCCGCCCCCTTGCTCTCTCTCTCTCTCTCTCTCTCTCTCTCTCTCTCTCTCTCTCGCTCTCTCGCTCTCTCGCTCTCTCTCCCTCCCGCTCTCTGTAAGCTGGGAGGGGGCAAGGAGCACACTCTTCGTTGGTCTTTTGGATCCCGCGTTCGGATCGGGCCGAGGCTTAAAGGTTACAAGACAAGATAAAGTAGCGTTCGACTGGGCGCCGTCTACCGGAGAGAGGGAAGTGGGAGATAGCAGGAGAGTGAGAGAGAGAGAGGGAGAGAGCGAGAGAGAGAGAGAGGAGGGGAGCAGGGGCGGAGAGGGAGGCGTCGACGCAAGGTGCGGGGCGGGGCGCGGGCGCCTCTCTTGTTTGTCTTCATTGTACGTCATAGCCCACGGGCATTAGCACGACAGAGAGGGTCTCACACGCCCCTGCTCTCTCTCTCTCTCTCTCTCTCTCTCTCTCTCTCTCTCTCTCTCTCTCTCTCTCTCTCTCTCTCTCTCTCTCAGCGGAGCGGCGCACCTAACCTCCACCATTTAGCATCCGTGGGATATCACGACGTAAGGGCCTCTGGGCCGCCCCTGCGCCCCGCTCCGCCCTGCCCCGCCCCGCCACCCCGGAGGTCCGGGAACCGCGCCAGGTGGCGGAGGCTGGCGGCGGCGGGGTTAGCCGTGTCGTGAAAATGTATTTAATGCCGTGTTTCCTTACGTCCCGCCACCTTCCCCTGCCCCCTACAACCCCCTCCCCCCGCCACCCCCTACCCCGCCCTGACGCCCCTCCCTGCCACTGCTTCATTTGAATACGAGGCGCGGCTCCAGTTGCTCTCTCGCGGCGCCGCCTGGCGCTTCCCTGCCTGCTCCAGCCACTGGAGAACTACTGGAGAACTCAAAGGGGCCAATCAGCTGCCTCTGAAGCGCTTCCCCGCTCCAGGAAATGGCGTTCAAGGCTTGTGTACGGCCGCCGTGTGCAGGCGGGACCCCGGCCAGCGCGGTGGGGCGGATATTTTATTTTAATCTCTCTTCTTCTTTTGCCGGCCCGCTACGGTAGCCATATGAAAGGTCACCCCGCTGATGTAATCCACTCGAGTAGGAGAGAGAGAGAGAGAGAGAGAGAGAGAGAGAGAGAGAGAGAGAGAGAGAGAGAGAGAGGGGGAGAGAGGGGGGGGGGAGTGGGGATGAGGGGCAGGGGGCACCAGGCAGACTTATTAGAATAATTATTAAAACGGTAAAGGGCGCCATTTAATCGAAGAGAAGGCTTGGAGCAGGAGATCTGGGCAAGGGTCGGTCCTCCCCCGCGCCACGCCGCGCCACGCCCCGCGCCCACTCCTCTTAGCCCGGGCGGGCTGGGCTGGGGGAAGGGTTAAAGTGCGAGCGAGATGACGAATATCGATTGTAATCAGTGCCGAGCGGAGCCGGGCCGGGACCGGGTCTCCAGGTCCGTGAGCTTTTGTTTGGGGCTATCGCTCAGCGTGGACTGTCGGCTGGGTCCATAAGTCATGACAGGTTATCAGGGGGGTACCTATAGCCAGGGACGGGAATAGACACTGTTGACGGACTTGCGTTCTTGTATTCGACTGCATGCCTTTGCGGGATGCCGACAAAAAGTATTGCGCCATTTGACTGTCCGTAGTGTTCTGTCTCTCTGTCTGTCTTTCTTTCGGGATGCCTTGCTAACTTTCCACTGCTTCGCAGACCTTGCCTTCTGTTGACTCGACCTGACTCGTTATTGTTTCAAATGGACGCGGCCAAGATGGCGGATGGCGACTGTCTCTCTCTCTCTCTCTCTCTCTCTCTCTCTCTCTCTCTCTCTCTCTCTCTCTCTCTCTCTCTCCCTCCCGCTCCCCTCCCTCGTCCAACTGCTGCCACGCCGCCAAACTTTCATTGCTGCTCGCTTTACCCTTTCAGGTCATCAATAAAGATTTGCCGTGGGGAGGGTGGGGGGTGGGGGTGGAGGTGGGAGGTGGGAGGGGCGCCAGTGGAGGGGGAGGTAGGGAGGAAGAGATGAGAAAGAGATTGAAAGATGAAGAAGGAGGACAGGACAGTGGGGATGAAGGAAGGCCTCTGAAGGCGGCGCGACCACGGTGTTGACCCCGAAGGGGGTGACCCTGGGGGGAGAGGTGAGTCATAACGAGTAAATGTCAGGCGGCAGTCAGCTGTTCCCCGCGGCCATACCCCGCCCCACCCCACCCCGCCCCACCCCACCCCGCCCCGCCCCGCCCCGCCACGCCCCGCCCCGCCCCACCCCGCCCCGCCGCTGTCTGCAAGTGCACAACCCTTTCATTACGTTTCACGGAAGACTGAGTGTTCCTCCTTTTAGAAAGAGAAAAGGATAAAGGAGGAGCGAGAGAGAGAGAGAGAGAGAGAGAGAGAGAGAGAGAGAGAGAGAGAGAGGCGGCCCTGTTCAATTAGCAAAGCAGCGAGAGGCACGGACTAGACGAGACGGGCGATTGATCTGCGCGTCTGCCTGCTACACCTCGGGCCGGCCGGGCACAAAGTTGTCTGTACCCGCGCCGGAAACTTTGGCTGCTCTCTCTCTCTCTCTCTCTCGCTCTCTCTCTCTCTCTCTCTCTCTCTCTCTCTCTCTCTCTCTCTCTCTCTCTCTCTCTCTCTCTCTCTCGCTCTCTCTCTCTCGCTCGCTCTCTCTCTCTCTGTCTCTCTCCCCCTCTCTCCCTCTCTCCCCCTCTCCCCCTCCCTCCCTCCCTCTCTCCCTCTCTCCCTTTCCCCTTCCCTCCCCCTCTCTCATACCAACTGCCTCTCTTTTCGCCTCTCTCTTTCCTCTACTCTCGTATAGGTGTGCGGTGGTCGGTGTAGGCCGCGTGGCTAAAAGGCTCACACTGTCCGTTATTGACAGGATCATTTATTCAGCGCCACGGGGTTTGAACAAACGCTTGTGCGCCTCTCTCTCTCTCTCTCTCTCTCTCTGTCTGTCTTTCTGTCTCTCTCTCTCGCTCTCTCGCTCTCTCGCGCACGTACAGTCCCGGACACACAGCAGCGTGTGCGTGGTGATAAATCACAAATCGGATCAGAACCTTTGGAGCGGCTAAATCCTCCACCTCTCTCTCTCTCTCTCTCTCTCTCTCTCTCTCTCACTCTCTCCCCAACCCCTCCCTGCGGTCACCTTCCTGCCCCCTTCCACACCTCTCTGGCGACACCCCGGCCGGACCCAAGCGGGCCGAGAGGGCGCATTCCACAAGTAGGACCTCGTTGTCACGGGCGGGCCCGCCCAGTTAGTGCATGACCATGCAATGACGGCCGTCAGTTAGCGACCCGTCGTGGTTGACGGGCACCGCTACCTCTCGGTTGACGAGCACATCCACCTTGAGGTTGACGGGCACCTCCCGGTTGACGGGCACCTCTCGGTGGACGAGCACATCCACCTTGCGGTTGACGAGAACGTCTCCCCCCTGCGGTTGACGGGCACCTCCCGTTTGACGGGCACCTCCTGGTTGACGGGTACCTCTCGGTCGACGAGCACATCCACCTTGCGGTTGACAAGAACGTTTTCCCCCTGCGGTTGACGGGCACCTCCCGGTTGACGGGCACCTCTGGGTTGACCGGCACCTCTCGGTTGGCGGGCACCTCTCGGTTGACGGGCACCTCTCCCCTATCGGCCCCGCGGCCGGCCGGCCCAGGACTGTTCCCACGTTCAATCACGGACAAAAGAGCGATGCAAATGAAGACGCGTCGGATTACGGCGGCTTTGGGCGGAATTAAAACCGACGGGGCGCGGCGAGGCGTGGCGTGGCGCGGTGCGGGTGTCGCCTGCAGGCCGCGTCACCAGCGGGCGCGACAGACGGACAGACAGACAGACCGACAGACAGACAGACAGACAAGCGGACGAACGGACGCGCGGAGTCCATCCCCAAGGTGAATAAGCCGAGATTAGGAGGGGGAGGGGCCAAAAGTTTGACATGAGTTATGGCGGTGGCTGATTGGCCCTGCATTGTGCGCCACGCAGGCCGGCGAGCACCGGACCTCAGGTTCGAATCCCACTTCATTTTTTTTTGTTATTAATAATTAAGATTTACTCAATCTGGCCAATTTTCTATTCGTTTTTTTCTTCTAAGATACCGCGTCACGTATTTATTGTGGACAGGCCTGCATTCCTGGAGACTGTCTGCCTCATACATTCGGTAAATTAATTTCTCCCGTTATTTTTATTTTTCCACCCCTCGGCCATCCTCCCCAGCCAGCCGCGAGACCCCGTGCTTCTTCTTGCGGGGGTTGCGCCGCGCATCTTCTCCCGTTCTGACAGCGCCTTCCGCCGTCGCGCTGTGGGAGGGCGTGGCGGGGCGGGGCGGGGCGGGGCGGGGCGGGGCGGGGCGCCGGCCGGGTAGCGTCCTCACGCTTGGCCGCGCCAGAAGGGGGAGGGGGTTGACAAGAAGGTGAGGTCCAGGAGGGACGACGGCCTCGGCCACGGCCTCACCCTCTGGTCGCGTGCCCGGCGACCCCCGGGCCGGGCCTCGGCCAAAGTTATGGACGTCCGTCAGCGGGGCGGCCGCCGCCACCCTCTACCCCCACCCCAACCCCCGCCTAATGGCTGCGACAATAATTAATAAATGTAATAATAAATATTTTTTCTTGCCGAGTGGCCGGTCTGCCCCGTTCTTATGGCCGGCGCACCTCGGCGAGGACAGGGGCTCCCCTGCGGGGCGCGCAATGGACCGAACCGCCACGCCGCCCCCGCGCCGCCCCCGCGCCGCCCCCGCGCCGCCCCCACGCCGCCCCCGCGCGCCCACCCCCTGTTCCACTCACTTTTCTCTTTCTTCTTCTCCTCGCTTTTTGTTTTACGGTTTTTTTACTTAGCTACTTACCCGTTTTTTTTTTTTTTTTTTGCATTTACCGCGCCGCTTCTCTCTGATTCGACTCACAGTCGCGATTAAACGCGTGAGCCTTTTATCCTGCCGATCATGACTTTCTGTCTTTGCCCTTTCCATCTCACCGTGTCTTATATTCTTTCTCTCTCTCTCTCTCTCTCTCTCTCTCTCTCTCTCTCTCTCTCTCTCTCTCTCTCTCTCTCTCTTTCTCTCTCACTCTCTCTCTCTCTGGCGCGCCCAGGAGCTCGCTACGGCGCTGGGGGTGTATGGGGGGTGTTGTTACCGACTTGCGCGCATTAAAAGTTGGGAAGCGGATATGCAAGCAGAGGCGCCGGTGGCGCCCGCGCCAGCGCCCGACGGAGCGGCGGCCGGGCGAACTAGACGAGCACGGGTCGTCCCGCTCGTCCTGATAGCCAGTCTTGAGGCCACGGCGGCCATCAAATTCGAAACGACGGCCCTGTCCGTAGCAAGTCCCGGCCGCACTGCCCCGCGCCGCGCCCCGCGGGACATCGGCGTGTGTCGTTCCGGTACGGCCAGACAAAATGTCAACCACCCCCTTTTCTGACGTCGACAGGTTGAGCTAAATGTCCGTTTGAAAATATCTGTCCGTCTTTAATTTTATGCAATTAATATCGGAGAATTAAGTTTATGAATTTTATTGAAATTTACGTAAGACTATAATGTTCTATGGGCCCCCAAGAGGTCATACTAGCGGAATCATGATATCATTTTAAAATTTTTGTTGAACAAAAAGTTTTGTTGTGGGCATTGCAGCCAACTTGCGCACGGACACATGCCATCCGTCAATGCTGACGAGAATTTTCCAGTGCATTTCCCAGGTCCTCATTGGATGATCCGTCGTAATGGTCTGCGTCCACACGCGCGGGCGTGTCTGTCGGTCATCTTCATACATCACCACCACCACGACCCTCCTCTATTGTAAAACACGGCGGAAGTCACGGCGGCTGTCGGTGTTTCCGCCGGCCATTTTCGCTCATCACTCCGCGTCGTCGGAAACGGGACCGTTCAGAAATACTGCAGCATCCATATTTATTTATGAAATTATTTATAACAATTTTACTGCGTATATCGAAAACACTAACGGTTCTGCAACGTTTCGGCCAAATTTTGAAGATTTTTAGGTACTGCCTTTTTTTCATAAGGGGAATTTGAATTAATGAGAAACTTCGACCTGCGCAAAAAAAGAAAGAAAACTTTACTGTTTAAACATTTTACTAAAAAAGTATGAGCAAACCATAATTTCGTCTATTAATTGAGGTGCACTCTCAAGAGAGAAATGCCTGCTTTAGTCGCTGGTCGAGGCACCTGTACGAGTAGCAGACGCTCTGGTGCTTCCCCACCGACGGGCCCATATGCACTGCAGCGAACGGCTGCTCGGAGCATGACGCCCGGGCGCCGTCCGCCGACAATACATCAGAAATTCATCTTGGGGAGCGGCAGAGGGTCGCTTAACCCTCTGCCGGGCTGACCCCTCCCCCTCCCCCGCACGCGCACGCTGAACCTACTGACCGTGAAGGCAAAAGTCGCCGATACAGTCAGTCATGGCCGACCGCAGGGATATGTATGTATCGCTCAAGTGAAGGAGACTATTTGGAGTGTGTGTGTGTGTGTGTGTGTGTGTGTGGACGTTCCCTTTCTTGCAACTCACACACACACACGCGCGCGCGCGCGCGCACGCATCCGCACGCACGCGCGCTGATGTTGCAGGCCTACCCTGTGGCTCGGCCCGGCCTGGCCCGGCCCCTCCCCCAAAACGTGAGGACGAACAAAATGCACCGATGAGCACACGCTTGTCATATATGCCATTGCGCTTGTGTGTGCGTGTGTGTGTGTGTGTGTGAGTGGATGCACCGGCCACCATCCCTCGCGGCTGACAGGGCATGACACTGCACTGAACATCGCACGCGCGCGTATGTGCGTGTGTGTGTGTGTGTGTGTGTGTGTGTGAGGGAGAGAGGAGCCGGAGGGGGAGAGAGGACGAGGACCAAACCCTGCCCTGGGCCTGCCTGGGGCAGGGCCGCCCAATAAAATGATGACTGCTCTTTTCACTCGTGCTAAAAGCCATAACGAGAGAGAGAGAGAGAGAGAGAGAGAGAGAGAGAGAGAGGCAATTGATGAGATATGAGCGCCTGTGATTTAGGCATCATGCTCGCAGCGCTGTGGAGACGGTTGCCTATCGGTACTGGCAGGATGCTGCCTGTGTCGAACAGAGAAGGTACGGTAAAAGGCGACGGTGGTTATAAACAGGAAGATGAAGAGGAAGAAGATGATGATGATGAAGGTGAAGATGGTTCAGATGAGGAAGATGAAGAATGGGTAGAAGATGGAAAATATGGAAATATGGAAAGATGGCTAGCAGATGAAAATTGGGAAGCAGATGAAGAAGTTGAGGAAGGTGAAAATCGATGGCTCTGAAAATGAGCGCAACTCAGGTGAGAACATGAGGAACTGGCGCCCAACTGAGGAAGGTATGAGGATGCGCTGAGAACACGAGTATATCCAATTTTACCAACTCTGAGTTTTGATATATTTGTGAATTTATGCACGTAAGGTGCAAATATGAGGAAGGTAAAATGAGGAAGGTAAAATGAGGAAGGATGAAAATGTTCTCAGCGAAGGTGAAATTGAGGAAGGTTGAAATTGTTCTCCGGCAGGTGAAGATGAGGACGGCACCAGCTGAGTTGCGCTTGCTATTTTCGGAGCCAACGAAATGAAGAAGGTGAAAATGAGGAAGGTGAAAATGAGGAAGGTGAAGATGAGGGAGGTGAAGATGAGGAAGGTGAAGATGAGGATGGTGAAGATGAGGACGATGAAGATGAGGAAGGTGAAGAAGATGTAGTAGGACGCGGATGAGAGCGAGGAGGACAGCAAGTGAGGGTGAGGTGAGGGCTGGTGGGCAGGCGTACTCTACTCGGCTGGCAATACAAACAATACGCATGACGCTTTCATTGAAACAATCAGCGGCAAGCAGCCGGACGGGCCTGGCCGCTCTACCTCGTCACTATCGTCGGATTATCTCTAAGCCAAATTGCATTTTACTGCGCCTAGCGCCCGCCGCCCGGGCCCGTCCCATATCGTACTGGAGTGGACGGCGGGGTAAGCCCCTGACCAATGACGGGCCGTGCGCGCACTAGGAGAAGGGTGGGAGGGGGGCGCATCAGTGGCCGGTGCCTTCTGAATATAGGTGGTCAATTTCGTAAATGGTGAGTAGTCAAGTAATCAAATTTGTTTAGTGCAGGTTTGTAAATTGTCAATCATCCACGTTCCCAAGAAAAATGTACGAAATATGTTTAGATGTACGGACTACATTAATTTGCATGTCAGTACGTTCATTTTGAAGACGTGTTGAGCTTGGCGTTGCCATGGCAACGCTCTGTTTTTCGCGCCCCGGCCAACCTTGCGGCCAAACTCACTCTCCCCGTCTATATAGATTATTAGAAGATCTATCCTCGTGAGATAGAAAGAGGAGCAGGCGACCACAGAACAGGGCGCGCGGCGCACACACACACACACCGACACACACACACTCACACAATGGAGCCATACAGGACAGGACAATACAGATCATAACCGTAACCTAACCTAAGTGCCGTAACAGAGCCAAGCGCCACAGTGAGAGAGAACCTTGACGGTGCCATAAGGGAAAGTTACAGTCGGCCAAACTACGTTCAAACGGCGGCGCCAAGCCAATGCCTCCTTAGTGCGGCTGCAGTCCGAGAGAACCCCCCCCCCCTCCCCCTCCCTCCCCCCTGCTTTTCCACGCCCCGCGTTTATGACTTCTACGTTTACGTTCTCCCCGTTGAGATTGAGTGTTAAGCCCTTCCGTAAGGGACGTCTTGAACGCCGCCTGTGCTAACCTGACGGGGCCGGCGGCCCGTCCCCGCCCCGCGGGCCACCGCGGCCTTATATGGTTCATTCCTTTCGTCAACTTTGGCGGAAACTCGATATTTGCGGTGGTGGCGGTGGTTTGGGCCCCGTTTTTTGTGGGCCGTCGTGGACGGTTTGTGAGGGTGTTTGGACGTCGGGATTGAAGGGGTGGTTACGTCGGATTGGGGAGAAGGGGGGAAGGGGAGTCCGCTTTCGCCCCCTTTATGCCCCACATCATACCTTGCCATCCGTGCACTTGAATCGTCAAAACTAATTAGGCGCCAATAAAAAGTGTGGGAGCTGGAAGGAAGAAGAAGCAGAAGAAGAAAAAGAAGAAGAAGAAGGGATAGAGAGAGCACATGTAGCGGGACGTTTGTATGAGAATTATTAGCACTCTCGCCCACGCCCGTCCCATTTCTGACCCAAATACCCGCCGCGTTCTCATGAATTTTTCATCCCTTCGAGGCGTCCGGCGGCCCTGACCATGTCATGTGCCATGTGCCGCCCATAATAACGCACGTAATGGGACTCAATCGCAGGGAGCGTCCCCGGGCGCGGGGGGCGGCGGGGGCGGCAGGGGGCGGCGGGGGCGGCGATCGGGATGCGGTCCGCGTTGCTTACCCGCCACACGCCGGCGGGGGGGCCCTCTTCCCGGTTTGTTTCGTCCAGATTGACTCGTATCTGTATGGCGGCGGGGCGGACGAGCGCGCGCGTCTTACATTTGACGTTGGCTCTCGCGGCCGATATTAAACCGCGCCAGAGTGATATACTCCACGTGATGGGCGGTCGAGGTGGGTCAGGGAGGATAGGAAACCCCCTGCGCAACTTGCGTCGCGTATACTCCATGTGTCTCTCTGTAGGTGTAATATTTGACTGTAGAGCGGTGCTATCCCCCACCCCACCCCACCCCACCCCACCCCACCCCACCCCCACGCGGGCCCCGCGGCATGGGGATGCGTGCATTGTCAGTAATGGACACTCCCGGCCACCATAACTGGGCGGGGCGGGGCGGGGCGGGGCGGGGCGGGGTGCGGCCGGGCGGGGCGCCGTAGGGGATTTGCCCGATGCGTGTTTTTGTGGTGCTGGACATGATCAGGGACGGCCACTTTGTTAATAGAAAATAAATAATAAAAAAAAGCAGCCTGAGTTTTACGCCTACGTTAAAAGCGTATACACAACGGGAAAGGGGGGGCTAATAAAATGAGGGGTGCAACGACTTCCTTGTTACGGGTGCCCATGAGTGCGTTCCTGGAAGGAAATAATGCAAAGGGGTGAATGCATCAACGCTTCGGGACCAGGACTGGATAATGCTAAAACATGGTACATGCTCGTGGTTTGAGTATGAACACTGTTCAAAAACCCAGCCGCCTGGGGTTACTAGACGCCGGGTTCCCAGCGTGCGTTCTTCTTTGTCCCGTTCGTTGGCCGGGCAGGCACCAGGAGTCGCACCTCTCTCTCTCCTCTCCCTCACCGAGGCCCTCCTCTCGCTGAGCTCCGGCCGGCACAGCCCGCGAGATCCGCGCAAACTGCAGAGGCGCGTGCCCGCGCATGCCGACTCGAGATTCCGCCATTTGTGCGAGTGAGACAAGGAGCGAGCCAGCCGCGGGGGCGGGCGCCGGCGTGCGTGCGAGCGAGAGGGACAGCTGGCTGGCGATGTGACGCGACGAGCGCGCTGGCCCCCTTTCTCTCTCCCTCTCTCCCTCTCTTTCCTTTCGTTCTCTCTCGCTCCTTCGTTCTCTCTCGCAAACACTCAGGAAAGATGAGAAAGAAGAGGAGATAATCAGACAGAGACGTGGCGACCGTGGCGTGCCGTTCACGGGGCGAGCGTTAAGGAAGAAGGAAGACATTGCCGAAACGGCGTGCGGCCCCTGGCCTCTCTCTCTCCCTCCCCCTCTCTCTTCCTCTCTCTCTTCCCCTGTCTCTTCCTCTCCCTCTCTCCCTCTCTCCCTCTCCCCCTCTCCCTCCCCGTCTCCATCGCCCTCCCCGTTATGCCCCATTCGGAATATGCACACACGCGCCGTGGTGGATATGGCGGCCGGGGCAGTAACGGGGACCTGGCACCGGGTCAGAGGAGGAGCTGGAGACGGACTCCAGACCCCGATGCGCTCGTGCGAGTCCTGTAATCTGAGCCTCTATTCAGGCCGTTTATTTTATAACACAGCGCTCTACAAAAGTCGTTTTATAAAATGTACACCTAAGTAACAACATTGACCAATTAAACTTTTGCCACTGTCTTTCAACCCCATTTAAAAAAAAATGCATACTAAATTGTAAACAAATATCACTAACGACAATTGTATTATAGTAGTATTTCTGCTTTTAATATTTTATTCGGTATTTGAAGCCTGTTTATCCATTCCGTACCGCTCCCACATGTGGCGGGTCTTTGCAAAGGCTGTGGACCAGCGCGCGCTCTCCTATAGTGTACTCTGACATAGTGCTCCGCTTTCTGAACGCCCTCCCTCTCTCTCTCTCTCTCTCTCTCTCTCTCTCTCTCCCTCTCTCTCTCTCTCTCTCTCTCTCTCTCTCTCTCTGCGCTGTCCTGGGGAGCACTTTGGCGCGTCGCGGCGGGACGGGAGCACTTTTGGCCAGCCGACTGATTCAGAAGATCGCTCTCGTCCCTCCTTCCTTGTCGCACCTATGGCGGCGCCCTATGCTGGGCATGGCGACGCTACATGAGTGCGACAAGGACAGAAGTACGATCCTCGGAATCAGTCCGCTGCAGCGCGCTGCTCCGGGACGGGCCCTGCTGCCCCGGCCCGGCCCTGCCCCGGCTCCGTGTAGCTGAGCCGCATTTTCGAGATGAAATCAGTTATTCCCAGACTCCAATATACGCGCTCATCGTGCCGCTGCCGCTGCCCGGGCCTTATGATACCCGCCGGCGGTAGGGGGGATTCACTTTTGTTTCGTGAGAGAGAGAGAGAGAGAGAGAGAGAGAGAGAGAGAGAGAGAGAGAGAGAGAGAGAGAGGGGGGGGGGAGCTAGGGTCGGAATTAGGGAGAGTCCTGGTGCTTCTCCGGAGTGGAGCGCGCGCGGCCGTCGTCGCTGCGAGAGAGTATCCCGCGTGGATGGCATCACTGTGACAGCTTGGCAAAGGAAGTGACGGACAGCCAGTGTTTTGTTGGGAGGGTCAAATACGGCTGCTGCTTCATTGTACGGCCCCTCTGTGTGTGTGTGTGTGTGTGTGTGTGAGGGAGGATAGGGGAGGTGAGATTACGTTCTGGACGTCAATTTCACGTGTATACTGCGTCTCTATACTCTGAGGAACTAGCCGCATTAGCCCTCCATCTTATGATCTCCAGGAAATTCACGGACGTTCACTCGTTAATTCCTGTCATTTTTGTTTTCGTGTGTTTACAGCCAACCTGGAACAGTCATCCGACACGGACAGCGATACTTACTACATCCCGGACGTTGTCGCCACAGCCGCGTCCGAGGCCACCTCCGACTCGGACTGCTATGACTTTGGCGGGAGGGAGGCAACCTCCGAGCCAGAGGATGCGTCCTGGTGCCATGAGGTCCTCCCGAGTGCCGCCACCACCTCGAAGTACCGTCCGGCTGAGAAGAGCAGAGATGAAAACGAGTCTACAGGACCCGCAGCTACCGGTAGAGGCCTCTCTACGCTGCGAGTAGCCAGTGACTGCGAGACCTCCGCGGAGGTCACGACCTCCGCCTTGTCGAGGACCTCGCCCTCCACCTCGGCTGAGCAGAAGTCTCCCGTACACAGCAGCCTTTACGGCCACTACCTCTTCTCCCCTGGCGTGCTGAGCCTGCTGAGATCAAGACAGTTGGCGAACCTGCCACGACCACCGGGTACTGAAGCGCCACCCGCCCTCGCACCCGCCCTCGCACCCGCCCTCGCACCCGCCCTCGCACCCGCCCGCAGGAGCCGGCCCATCACCATCCGGGCCTCGTCCCCGCCCGCCCGGAGCCTCGTGTCCGGCCCGCCGTCCTCCTCCACCTCCTCCGGGGACCCGGAGCTGCCCGACGACCTCGTCGGACCACTGGAGGCGCTCGCCGACCGTCCCCGGGAACCACATCGACAAGGTGAGTTCTTCAGGCGCGCTGCGCCGGAGGGGGAAACAACTCTGAATTTTAGTGTACATATGTCGTGAATTTTTGTGAACTTTCCTGAATTTTTCTAAAGTTTTCGGATAATTAGTGAAGTTTTGCGCAAATTTTTCCTGAATTTCTCTGAGTTTTTGTAAATTTTTGTGAATTTTTCTGAAATTTTCTAATTTTTTTTTGAATTGAGAGGTGTACAAAAATTTCTGAGTTGTTGACCCCTCGGCTAGGCCGCGGTGGGCACGGTGCTGCCCCATCCCATGACCCTCCCGCCGCAGCTCCCCGACCCTCTCTACTTCAAAAAGCTTACGGTGAATTTGCACCGGAAGCTAGGGTGAATTTTAACCGTAAGGTACGGTGAATTTTAACCGTATGCTACGGTGAATTTTCATCGTAACCGACGGTGATGTGCCCTGATTCACCGTAACCTACAGTGCCATGTGACATCCAGTATATCTTACGGTGAATTTTCACCGTAAGCTACAGTGAAAATCACCGTAAGCTTGTCTTAGTGCCGCGCGCTCCGGCAGGGCTGACGTCTCGGCACCGACGGCCCGCCCCGCAAGACAAATAAGATCCTATTACAGGAGCAAGCGAGAGAGAGAGAGAGAGAGAGAGAGAGAGAGAGAGAGAGAGAGAGAGAGAGAGAGAGAGAGATTTCGACTGCTAACCATACCAATTTAGTACGTCCTTAATTGGGTGTATCTTGGTGCGGTCCCGGGGGCGGGAGGGACGACGGCTCGGGGGCGGCCCGAGGACGGCGCCAACGAACGGCCAATCGAACAAAAGAAGGCGGACGTCCAGGAGAGGCACGACCGGCCGGCCGGCCCGGGCCGGGCCGGACCAACCGCAAAGGCGCGTTTGTTAATCATTCTGCTAATTGGCTTGGGTTCAGTTGGATCGGACCGAAGCGAGCGGAGCCGGGCCGGGCCGGGCGGGACAGACGGCACGCAGCAGACAAACCAGCAAAGCAGAGTCGAATGCTCGTTCGTTCTCCAGATTCCGTCCAAGTCGCTCTTGCGCCCCGCCCCGCCCCGCCCCGCCCCGCCCTGCCCCGCCCGGCCCCGCCCTGCCCCGCCCTCCCCTGCTCGCTTTGCGGCAGCGGCGGCGTATTACTTCCGAGCTGGCGGGCGCGACTGAAAAATAAGTAGGGTAGCTGGGGTGGCGGGGCGGGGCGGGGGCGAGGAAGGACCTTTGACGTGGGCGTGGACTTGAAGGAGACGGGGGCGCACGGAGATGTGGTGGGTGTGGGCGACAAGTAGTGGTAGAGATGCGCTCGAGAGGGAGGAAACTATCTAATACAATAATTGTAATTTTTTTTTCCACAATCTTAGATTATTTTACGTATTTTTATTTTTTTTCATTTTTGTAAGTACCTAACTAAGTAATGTGTAATACCGCTATACAGCCGAGCAAGTGTGTAGCAGTCTGCCACATAACTGGAATGAAAAGGTGTGTGTTTGAATCTTTCTGTATCGCAAGTGTAGGAGCTGTTACCTCTTTGGGTTCGGCTCTGCTCCGTGCATGCGCATGACGGTGACGTCGTGTGCCCCCTCAGTGGACTGCAAGTTAGTCCCTGTGGACGCACGTCGTCGTCGGCGTCCACGGCGGCGCGGAGACGGACGGCGGTGCAGGCCCGTAGTTAATCAGGCCGTTAAGTCGGAGTTTGATTTCCCCCCGCCCCGCCCCGCCCCGGCCGGCCGGTCCGCGTGTACATACATCAGGGAGGGGAGGGTCTCGGGCGCGGACAGGGCTTGTGTGTCCGGCATGGGCCCCCGGGGAGCACTTGTCTGCCCGCCGCCGCCCCCGGGCCGCCCCCGGCCGCCCCCACCGGCCCCCGCCCCCGCCACGCCACACGCGTCGCCTTCAATTGTTTGGGGGCGTCCCGTTCAACTGGGCCGGGGCGGGGCGGGGCCCTCCTCGCCGGCGCGGCGCGGCGTGGAGGGGACAATTAGAGGTTAGCGGGGTCCTCGATCACTTTGCGCAAGGAGTCGTTTGCGGTTCGATTTAGCGGGTAAATGGCGCGAATGACACACCGAGGGGGGGGGGGGGGGGGCAACGATGCATTGCATTGCAGCGCCTGGGAGCTGACAATACATTGTCTCAAGAAGAGCCCTGACCCTTTCCTTATTGGTGGACACCCCAAGCACGACCCCAACACCACAAACATGTCTTAATGTCGCTCATTTTAAGATATGTTAATTTTTATTGGCATACCTGAGGAGCGCGTTGAGGAGTTTAGGGTGTCTATTTTCCTTCACACGCGAGAGCACGAGTGGATATTCACACACCTACAACTGTGTGACGTTCACTCTTTACCAGTGCGAGGCTCACATTTCTTGCAGTGTATCCTTGATCAAGCTGTTACGCCGTCGGCGCCGCGCGTCCCCACTACCTCTGCGTCCCCAGCGCTGCGACGCTCTCTCTCTCTCTCTCTCTCTCTCTCTCTCTCTCTCTCTCTCTCTCTCTCTCTCCGCCGAGTGCATATATATATCTAGCTAGCCGTTTGTGGCGGTCGCTCTCCGAATCTCAAATTCCTCAGCAGAAGGGGTGCCTCCCCCTCCCCCCTCCCCTTCCACCCCCTGGCGCCAGAGCGCGTCACTGGCAGGGCGGCTGGTGGGCCATAGCTTCAACCCCCCCACCCCCCCCACCCCCACCCCCTACACCCCTCGCCCTCTGAACTTTTAATTACCAATCCTCCTTATACTTACTCTTTGAAAGTAAGTGCGCTACACATTTCTTTTTCTCGTCGTCTCGGGTGAGTGAGGGGCGGAATCATTATTGGCCATCAGTTGCCGTGTGAGAGAGATCCCCCCCCCCTCCGTAGCCCTGCTGGTGTGTCCTGGTTTCAGCATTGTTCCAACCACCAAACGCCCCCGCCCCCCCTCGACTGCCCCCCCCCCCCCCTTCTCTCTCGCTCCCCCGTTTTCTTTCCCGCCGAGTCTATTTCTTGTTTTCCACCACCAGCGGCCCATTCAAGTCGTTTAATTGGAAAGCGTTCACATTGCGGACTGTATATTCTGCACGTCCAGCCCCTTCCCTCTGCCCTGCCACCTCCCTCCCCGTCCTCTCCACCCCCCCCCGGTGTCCATCTGCTAGGGGGGGCGGGGTGGGGCGGGGTGGGGTGGGGTGGGGCGTGGTGTCGCTTTGCGCCCACTCTTCCTTCTTTAATTTGTCGCTAGTTACAGACTCTGATTGGTCACCACGGTGCGGTCGACTCTCTTCCCCTTCCGCTCTCCCTCTCTCTCCCTCCCCCTTTCTCTCCCTCTTCCTCCCTCTCTCTGTCTTTCTCTTTCTCTCTCTTCCTCTCTCCATCCCTCTATCTTCCTCCCTCTCTCCTCTCCTGCGCGACAAGGTCGTTACAACGCTATTAAATACTCTCCATTGACCCAGAAACGGACCATCGCCCGCTTGAAGTCGCCCCCCCCGCTCCCCCCTCCTCCCCTCCCCCGCCACGTTCACTTGGCTGCCTATCATTAGCATTTTTCGGGCGCGCGTATTAGGAGACACACAACTCAAGATTTTTTTCCCCCTCTCCTCCATTTCAGTTTTTTTCTTGTCCACTTAATAATTGAATTAGTCGCCCAGCCTCGGTGCGTCCCTCTGGCCTACCCCCTTTCAAGTCGAACGGACCGACAACAACTCCTGTGTATGAAAGCGGCCTCCCTTTCAATTTGAGTAATTTGCAACTTTTCCCTTCGGTACATTATATTTTTCTCAGCGTCTTGGCGATGATAATTGCATTTGCTCATTCTTGTGTCTTAGTCCGTTTCTCCTTTTTTTTCTTCCCTCGTTTTACTTGTTCGCTCTTCGTCTGATTATCCGACTTTGTAGCTTCCCTTTGCGGTGTAAATGATAACCGTGATGCTCCCAGACGACACTTGTTTTTATTTTACTGCTGCTCATTGTACTTGCGCTGCCTCTTCTAATTGTAATTTGTGTATTCGCCTGGCCGGCCGGCGCGAGCTCCGGTGTCAGGAGGGAGTGTCGCGGCCGATCACTGGAGGCGGTAACGGCATTGGGATCGCGTTCACTAGCAGGTCAATTTTGGCAGTTTTGGGAATGCGATGAAGATGGTTTTAGACGTGGATCAAAGTGCCGAAACAGGCCCAGTAGAGGGGACGTTACGGTGTTCAAAACTGACGTTTTGAGGACGGCTTGGGCATGATTCCCGATTTCGGATTTGGCCAGAACGGGGCTTGTTCGATAGATACTTTGACCCTCTTGCAAACAAGCCGCGTTCGGCCCCAATCCGAGACCGGGAACCATGCCCAAGTCGTGGTCAAAGAGTAAGTGTTGAACACCCTACGGGACGTCCAGTATGTTCCCCGTGTATTAGCCGGCCGGCTCGGAGACCAGCCCCCCCGGTGTTTCCTCCGTAGCGCCCTTTTATATTCGCGGGACCGCGGCTCCCGCCATAAAATAACTCGGGGTAAAACGCCTGTTCCGCCGTCCTGATGGCAGCGGGTGAGTCGTGTTGCCGTTTTTACTTTCGCCCCGCGTGGAGATTGCCCGCGGTATTATTCTTGTTTCGGTATGGACTGCTCTCTGCAATCTGATGGCCGTCGTCTCCCCCCCTTCCCCTCTCTCTCTCTCTCTCTCTCTCTCTCTCTCTCTCTCTCTCTCTCTCTCTCTCTCTCTCTCTCTCTCTCTCTCTCTCTCTCTCTCTAGCTTTCTTCCTTACCCCCATCCTATATCACCCTATATTTTTTTCTCCTCTATGTATGTATGTGTCCTTGGTTTGGACCGAGTGGATGAGGTGGACGTCGTGGAAGACGGCGGCCATGTTGGCGACAACCGGAGGATTCCTGATGTGGTGGTGGTTACCCTACTTCTCTCAGTTTAGTCACGGCTCTACCTTCCAAGTCGTTCTGCAGTCGCGTGGAATAAGGCAACGGGCAACCCTTTCCCTCGCGAATACTCCGCACGCGAATACAAACTTTCGCCTAGTAATCAATTGCGTAATTGGCTGAACACTCGCTCTGTCCAGTCCATTTCAGGTCGGGCCGTAACTTATACGGGCATTATTCTGAAACCAATTTCAGGCCGGCGCTTGAGCCCTCCCCAAGGGGCGGTATATCGGGGCGGCTGCGGCGGCCGGCGCGGCGCCCGGCCCGGGCCCCGGCGGCCGGTCGGCGGAGTCTTCTCTAAACCGATTATTACACGAATTATTGCCCCTACTAATAGCTGGCTGCTGATAACGGCTACCGTGCTGCCCCCTGGTGGAGCCACCAGCACGCAGGGTACCGCCCAGGGCCGCGCAGGTCACTTCTACAAACGTTTCGGTCAAATGCGCCGCCTTAAAGTGTTGTTGTTGTTTTTTCGAGCAGCGCGTCCGGCTATCAGGTGCTGTCCATCCGGGCGAGGGAAAGGAGAGTGGGTAAGATTTGCTGGATGGAGCCAGGGGAAAAAAATGTTTGCACCGCCGGACGTGGTGGGGTGTGGCGGGGCGGGGCGGGGCGGGGCGGGGCGGGGGGGGGCGAGGGGGGCGGGGCGGCGGCGCGCGCGCGAGACACCCTTCTGCGACTCGCCCGGCCCGGGAGCCTTGTTTTTCGTCTTGGCACTCTTCCATATCCATTCCTGCCAGAGCCCGTGAGCAGGGTGGTGGACGGCCGCGCCCGCCCCGCCCCGCCCCGCCCCGCCCCGCCGCGGGGGCGGAAGGAGCGCGGCGGGCGAGCCGCGCCGCCGATGTCGCCGGGGCGCGCGGCGCGAACCTTTCGCGGTGGTGCGGCGGGGGGCGGGGCGGGGTGGGGCGGGGCGGGGCTGCAGGGTCGCGCCTACGATAAAACCCTTTCCGCCGTTGTGAGATAGTGGCCCTGCCCCGTGAATGCGGACCCATACAGGTCCGCTTTTCAGTCGTAGGGGCAAAGGTTGCACACGGGATATTTCCTAGACCTAAAAAAAGTGAAAAAATAAATAAATAATACTAATTAAAGTAAGTAACATAGTAAAAGCGCTGACCGTTGTGATAAGCTGGTGTCCCTGCTACGAGCCGCTGGCGGAAGAAGAGCGTACACCGGAAAAAGTTTTTTCCCGGTTTAAGAGCTGTACTTCAACTTTTGAGAACACATTCTCGCTTTGGTTCATCTGATCCTTACAAGAAGTAATTGCTTTCCACAAAATTTTAAAATCAGCACTTGAATGCAGAACGCACCTTTTTGGGGTGTCCCCTCCTCTCATCGCGACCTCAGCCCTTTTCACTTTTCCTTTTCCCCTGGCGCTGATTCGCTACGTGCCCCCCCCCCCCCCCCCCCCCAGGGGGCCCCGCCTCGTGCCCGAATGCTGCTGTCTTGTTCTTCCCTAGCACCGCGGCGCCCGCCGTCCACCGAGATTGAGGCGGCGACCGCTCTTCAAACACTGCACGCTCGCTGCGTTGCGCAAATCGCTTCTCTCTCTCTCTCTCTCTCTCTCTCTCTCTCTCTCTCTCTCTCTCTCTTGTTATTATTACAAGGTTGGTTGTGCTGGCGGGTCGGGCGGCACTTCCCTGCACGGCAGTCCGGACTCGGGTCGGGCCTCTCAGAATACATCCGCAAAAAGTTGGCAGTCCTCCTAGGCGCCAGAGATCCTCCAGTGGGCCTGGCGCGGCCGCCTTCTCCTCCTCCTCCTCCTCCTCCTCCTTCTTCTTCTCCTTCTCCTTCTCCATCTTCTCTGGCTCAACCTCATCTCTAGTTGCTCCTCCTCGTACTTCCTCTTTTCATTATATTTTTCAATTTTTCAATTTTTTTTTTCTTTTTTAATTTTGCCTTATTAAATATTCTCATCTTGTCACGTCCACAGGTTCGTTTTCTGGCTCTGTTCGATTTAAAACACGCCGTACTTGTTTCGCACGGTACCTTTAGACCCCCTCAGATTTGTTAAAGCACTCAAACCATTTTTTTTTTTCACAAAAAGAAACAAAGTCCATTTCACTAAATAAAAACGTAACGTTTCCGCTGGGCACGCGTATTTCTGTTGTCACTCCCCACTTTTCTGCCTTTGCTCTTGTCTTCTCTTTATAATGCCCCATGAAATGTGACGATTTCCTGCTCTGCTTCACTTGAAATGGAATGGGGTGAAGTGCAGCAACACCACGACTATCACGCCTTTACCCCCGCCTATCTCTCTCTCTCTCTCTCTCTCTCTCTCTCTCTCTCTCTCTCTCTCTCTCTCTCGCCCGCTCTCTCTCTCTCTCTCTCTCTCTCTCTCTCTCTCTCGCTCTCTCTCTCTCTCTCTCCCTCTCTCTCTCTCGCGCTCTCTCTCTCTCGCTCTCTCTCGCTCTCTCTCTCTCTCGCTCTCTCTCGCTCGCTCTCTCTCTCTCTCTCCCTCTCTCTCTCTCTCTCTCTCTCTCTCTCTCTCTCTCTCTCTCTCTCTCTCTTGGCGCGTTATTGAAAATGGTGGCGGCTCGCAAAGAGTACGATGTGCCGCATGTATCGGCGGGCCAAATGACGATAATGTCTCGTCTTGCCAAATGGTTCAAATGCGGCGGCGGCGTCTTGTGACGGGGCGTGGCGGGGCGGGGCGGGGCGGGGCGGGGCGGGGCGGGGCGGGGCGTTCCCCGGAGGGGGCGTGTGCGGCGGCCGGCGCGCCAGGCCGTACAGTGAATCACTTGTGCAAGCTCAGGAAGTCATCGCTATTGAGATGCTGCAGCAAGCCAGTGTGCATGCAAGTATGTGCGTGTGTGTGTGTGTGTGTGTGCGCGCTCAGATTTACCCGTACAGTCTGGCTGGAAAACAGCGTGTCACCATATGGGCGGTGTTACTCATACGCGTGGCCAACAAGTTCACGCCCGTCGGCTACCGCACTGTGTACCGTGAGCTACGAGGGGGCAACAACTCCTGAAATCACGTCTTCACACGTGTCGCAATCCATCCGCAATCCTTGTGCAATCTTCCGAAATCCTGTGCATCATAAACCATTTAAATCCTCCGCAATCTGCCGCAATCTCGCGGAATCCTGTACAATCTCCCGCAATTCCCCTGAAATCCTCTGCAATCCTACACAATCCTCCGCGATCCTCCCCAATCCTAGCGAAATCCTCATCGTCATCTTGCAATCGTCCTATGATTTTCGTCGCAATCTTGGTGAAATCTTACGAAATCCACCGCAATCTTAGTGAAATCCTGCCTTCTTTGCAATCATGTGTTCACCCAAAAGGGGAGTTGTGCGGCCCCCTCGGTGAGCTACCTGTTGTATGTGTCCGCGTGTGTAGGGACTTCCCCTTACCGCCTGGACTACACGACGAGGAATGTACAGCATCTTGCACACACACACACACACACACACACACACACACACACACACACGAGCTAACTGCAGCGGCACCGCCAAGGCCTACTTTTATTGCTACCATATCGCAGTTCCAGTCCTTCTCCAGGCCGCCTCTCCAGCGGCGGCGCGGCATATAGCGGCAGCTCTTATTTCTCTGGAGTCGTCCCAAATCAGCTGTCGTTTATCAGGGCTTAATAGTGTCGGGGGAGGAGTAGTTCACCATACCGCCGACACACACTGCATCGCCGTGTGTGTGTGTGTGTGTGTGTGTGTGTGTGTGTGTGTGTGTGTGTGTGTGCGTGTGCGACCCATTTGAACTGGCGTGATTGGTGTCGCTGGACCAGCTGGAGTATCTCAAGGAGATACCTCTCTTTGTTAAGACGTGTGAGGGTGTCCCGAGGGGTGTCCCCGCGCTGAGCGGCGCCCTCCAGCGCGTTGCTAAACTTGCCCTCGTTCTGAGGCGGTCGCAGTCTCCCGTCAAATTGGGGCTGTTTTGCGGGGGCGAGTTTGTTGAACTCTAAGAAATAGCGGAGGAGAGAGGGTGAGAGCGAGAGAGAGAGAGAGAGAGAGAGAGAGAGAGAGAGAGAGAGAGAGAGAGAGAGAGAGAGAGAGAGAGAGAGAGAGAGACTGGCGCGCGTTCCGCAGCATCGACGTGAAGGCGGAGGAGGCCCTAGTGTCTTGCAATACTCCTCCCAAGGCAGGAAACATTTAATTCAGAAAGAAAATGACAACGGAGTTGTCTTGTCTCTCTCTCTCTCTCTCTCCCGGGGCGGCCGGGGCGGCGCCAGGGTGCTCTCAGCTCATCCGGGAGACACACACACACACACACACTCGCCCGCCCGAGTCACATCTCTGGCCGAGATAAAAGAAAATGTAGTCACGGCCATTTCGTATAAACCTAATTTATTTTTATTTTGGTTAGGCACGCCTCTGCGGCCGGATCTTAATACACACAGCCTGGCTGGCTCCTCTCTGATGCGTGTCGCCTCTCAGATAGGCCCCTCTCTCTCTCTCTCTCTCTCTCTCTCTCTCTCTCTCTCTCTCTCTCTCTCTCTCTCCCTCTCTCTCCCTCTCTCTCTCTCTCTCTCTCTCTCTCTCTCTCTCTCTCTCTCTCCCTCCCTCTCTCTCTCTCTGTCTCTTTCTGTGTCTTGTATGTCCGCATTTTTATGAGTTTCGTCCCCGAGACAGCATTTGCCAACCTCGACGAGAGGTTTGCCCGCTTCTTGTTGTTGGCCACGGCGCTCAGACCCTTGCTATGCCGTCCCTCCCCACTATACCTTGCACCCCCACCCCCAACCCCTTCTCTCGTCTGTGCTGCTTTTACTTTGCAAGCTCCGTCATAGTCAAGTCATATCAAGTTGGTGCTGGTGTGAGGTGCTGGTGAAGAACCTCGGGATAATAGTACTGGGGGTACCATCACTATGCGTGATAATCATACCTCCTCTAGCCTCAAGGAGGCCGTGAGGGGGTACCATCGTCATGCAGGATTATCATACCTCCACCAACCTCAAGGAGGCTGTGAGGGTACCTTCATCATACAGGATGATCATACCTTTCCTACCATTATCATGCAGGATGATCATACCTTTCCTACCATCATCATGCAGGATTATCATACCTCCACCAACCTCAAGGAGGCCGTGAGGGTACGGGTACCTTCATCATACAGGATGATCATACCTTTCCTACCATCATCATGCAGGATGATCATACCTTTCCTACCATCATCATGCAGCATGATAATACCTTTCCTACCATCATCATGCGGGATGATCATACCTCACCTTGCCACAAGGAGGCCGTGACGGTACCATCATCATGCAGGCCGTAACGCCGTGACGGCGTGACGTTGTGGCTCGTTCCCCGTCACGTGACGGTGACGTGACGGTTTCCTGTGAAACCAAGTGTTCAACTGTTCAACACTTGTAAGTGTGCAACTTCCAGTATAACAGGTGCAAGTGCGCAACTCGGTATTTGTAAAATTGGAAGTGACAAACTCGCCAGTCGTATACTTGTAAAATCGACAGTTGTACACTTGCAAGTGTTCAACAAGGAAATTTAGGAAGTTGAACACATGCAAGTGCACAAATGTCGAGTTAAACACTTACAAGTGCACAACTGGCAAGTTTGACATTTGGAATTGCACAAATACCGAGTTGTACACTTGGACGTGTAAGACTGGAAGTTCCACACATTCAAGTGTTGAACAGTTGCACACTAGGTTTAACAGTGTGACGACACAGCGCTGGTCTGCCTGTTGACGAGCGTCCGGTGCCCGTCGCTTGATTCACCGGCGGCGCACAGATCCTCGCCCACCGCGACCTTTACTTGTACCGACTCTGCACATTGCTCGCCGCCGCGGGGCGTGGCGGGGTGGGGCGCGGCGTGGCGCGGCGTGGCGGGGTGGGGGGTGGGGCGGGGCGGGGCGGGGCCTATCTCATGCTGCAGCCTGCTGCACTGTGTATCCGGTCGGCCTGCAGCACAGGCCGCCGCCGCTGCCGCTGCCGCCCTCAGCAGTGCATGCCTCACCTGTACTGCTAAACAGCGGAGAAAACAAATGCAGGATGTTTATTGCACATCTGAAATTGCAAAACAAAAAAAAACACTTTAAAAAAGAAAGACAACTCAGGGCAAACTTGCAAACCAAATTCTAGATAAATATAAGATTATTTCAGAAAAATTCAGAAAATCACAAGACAGTTATACACACTAAAATTCGTAGTAAGTGGTTCTCTCCTCCACCTAGTTTTTTATCGGATATTTTGTTGGCCTTAATTTTTTATTTGTTTTTACCTCGTTTATTTTTGCGGTGCCGGTTGAACGGCCGCGCCGCTATATGACTCACGCGCGGTCGGGCCGGCTGGTGCAGGGCGGTGCGCCGCGCCGGTCCCGTGCTTTTCCTGTGATGTCTGTGTGTTCCGCCGATAAAGGCGCGACACGATGGCAGGCCAGGAGGGTCAACGGCTCAAAACAAATTTTATCGCTTTTAATTTCCTTAGTTATTGGAAGTACACGCGCGCCTTGGGACAGCACTTTCCTTCACCCGTCTATGACGACTTAACTATTTGAGGTACACGAAATGACAAATGGGAAAGTATACTTGGAAAATATTCATGTAAAACAAAGTTCTTACTCTATTTTTGTCGTGGCTTAATTCTAAAAGAAGTACAGTAAAAATTGTAAGTCACTATTGAAATTTACTTTTTTTTAAAATTAAAAATTATGGCTATCTTAAAAATTTTCTGGTGCACTTAAAATGTGTCCTTTAGGGTCTGAGAGTTTACAAAATGTAAGTTTGTCCGGGTAAGTAACCTGGTTATCAGCTATGGTGGGGGTGGGGCGTAACCGTCTGGGGCGTGGTGGAACTGGGTGGGACGTGGCGGGGCGGGGCGGGGCGGGGCGGGGCGGTTGAAGGGTACGCCCCTCCTCGCGCGCTGCTGCTCCGGGACCTTTCCCTTTTGGGTCGTATAAAAGGAATGGGCTCCAGTTTTATACTCGGTCAGCTGGGACTTCTCTGACGGGATGCTCAAGTCACCCCCTCCCCCTCTGCCCCCCTCCCCCTCTTGCCCTCCACGAGTTTTGGCGCGCGGCGCGGCCACTGCGTCTCGCCGCAGAGGTCCTCGCGCCGCCGAGGTACGGCTGGAAATCGACCCCCCAACCTCCGAAGTCGTACTCTGGAAATCCAAAAATTTTCGAGTTTACGAAGTTTTTCCCGCGGTTTTTGGTGCGCGGAAAATTATGTACTCGCTTGTTAATGAACGAATGATGTTCTGACCACATAGAAGTTTACGCCTGGACACTCACTCGCTCACGACTTCAACTGTGTGTGATTTGTTGCGCACCTGCACGTGCGTGACAATATTCACTCACCTGACATATGTTTCACGTCCAGCGCGTAGTTTTTCCCGAGGGTACCAGATCACAAGGTCTCTTAATCCGGCTGGCGGCAGTCTGTTCCTTCTCACCGGACGTATACGGTGCTTGTGGCGGGGCGCGGCGGGGCGGGGCGCGGCGGGGTGCGGCGGCTCATTGCGTCGTCTGCGTTCACCGGTCAGACAAGGCGGCTCTCTGTCTTGAGCGCCGGTGGCGTGGCGTGGCGTGGCGTGGCGTGGTGAGGTGGCTGGAGGCGGGGAGAGAGAGCCAGATCAAGCAACTCAAGTATGGGCACCACCGGGGCCAGGAGGAAACCACTCCAGAGAGAGAGGGGGAGAGAGAGAGAGAGAGAGAGAGAGAGAGAGAGAGAGAGAGAGAGAGAGAGAGAGAGAGAGAGAGAGAGAGAGAGAGAGAGAGAGAGAGAGAACGCTGCAGCTGAGCTCATCACCGGCTGTCGCTTGTGGCCGTCCTCTCCTCAACGACCACCTTGTCCTCCTCCGGGACTAGGACGCGCCCGGGGCCCCCGCCGCGCGCTCGTAAGGCGCCCCGCTTTAGTGTGGGAGCCCCCGCAGCCCCGCGCCTGGTGCGCTGGGCCAGGCCGGGCTGTGCTGGGCCACCCCGAGGGGCCGCGGCGGGGCGCGGGGCGCGCGTAGACCGCACACACTGCTTGTCCCACTGTACTTCTAAAACTGCCCGCGGCTCTACCCCGCGCAGTGCGTGCGCGCGCGTGTGTGTGTGTGTGTATGCAACGGCCTCGGCCGCCCCACGGGTTGCGGCCGTCGTGGCCGAGATAGTGTTAGATAAGTAGGCAAACATTGCCTACGATACACCTGTGTGGAGCGGGTGGTATCAACACCTGCCTACCAGGCAAAGTAAAGTCTCTTGTGGGGAGAGTTTGCCTAGTAGATAAGGCGTCGGTACCGCCCACTTGACACAGGTGTTTAGTAGGCAATTTTTGCCCACTTATCTGACAATTTTTGTCTACTTATCTGTAAATTTTTGCCTACTTTTCTGGCAATTTTTGACAACTTAACTGGCAATTTTTGCCTGCCTATCGGGCAATTTTTGACTACTTAACTGGCAGTTTTTGCCTACTTATCTGGCAATTTTTGCCTACTCATCTGGCAACGCTGGGTCTATTTCACGGGGCCTGTCGCCGCCGCCGCCGACGTGGAGCAGGCGGTGCGGCGGGCGCCTTTGACGGGGCCGCCGGGGCGGGGTGGGGTGTGGCGGGGCGGGGCGGGGCGGGCGTAAGGAGACGCCCCAACTTCAACCCTTTCGTTCCGCCTTGTTTCGACCTGAAATAAAATGAAAACAAATGCGCGGGCGGGCGGGCGCTGTGAGGAGCAGCCCGCCTGGTCCCGCCCCTGCCTGCGCGCTCCGGCACAGCGTGGGAGTGGCGCCACGGGCAGCGGGCCGGCCGGGCCTCGCCGAGGAGAAATACGCCAGCAATTTCTAATGGTTTTCCCTCCTTGCCCTCTCGGAAGACAACCGTTATATTACTAATAAGCAATATTCCCTCGGCCTGCCCGGGGCCGGGGGGTCGGGGGTGGGCGTCCTGGCGCCGCCCTGGACAGTAGAAAGATTGTCAAGCAGTTCGGTGGCGTAGCAGGAAGGCATGGTTAGCCTGTAAGCATCCCGTCGGGGACGAGAACAGGAGCCTTCATCAGCTGTCTCTCTCTCTCTCGCTCTCTCTTGCTCTCTCTCTCTGCCGCTCTCTCTCTCGCTTTCTCTCTCTCGCTCTCTCTCTCTCTCTCTCTCTCTCTCGCTCTCTCTCTCTCTCTTGCTCGCTCGCTCTCTCGCTCTCTCTCGCTCTCTCTCGCTCTCTCTCTCGCTCTCTCTCGCTCTCTCGCTCTCTCTCGCTCTCTCTCTCTCTCGCTCTCTCTCGCTCTGAATCGCTCTCTCTCTCGCTCTCTCTCTCTCCATAGCTCTCCATCTCTCCTCTCCCTCTCTTCTCCCTCTCTCTCTCCCATGAATGTCTCCCTCTATATCCGGGTGTACACCGACGAGTGGCCTTTTTACCCGCGACCGACACGAACGTAAATTTTGACGACTCTTTCGGGTCTTTCATACACATACCCCCCCCCCCCGCTTACCCCTCACCCCTCACCTCTTCACCCCCACCCCCCCGAGCTCCGCGCTTCCCGCGGCCAACCTGTGTCGCTTGCCCTGCGCCCCCTAATTCCAGATGCGGGCCCGGCGGGGCGTGGCGGGGCGTGGCGGGGCGTGGCGGGGCGTGGCGGGGCGCGGCGGGTGCGCGCGCGCGGTCCGTAGCTTGAGATATCGCATAGCCGTGGAGAGGAACCCTTTGTGGTGGTTCACAGCCTAACTTTTCCCTCTGATGATGACATTTAGAAGACAGACTGTCAGGAAACACTCTGAAAGTTTTGCAGCAGGTCTCTGCCGCGGCGGCGGCGGCCGGGGCAGCGCGCCGCAGAACACCCAATGCAATGGCGCTTGTGGAAGCGTGCGGCGCGGCGTGGCGGGGCGTGGCGGGGTGTGGCGGGGCGTGGCGGGGCGTGGCCTGTACCTCATACTACCTCCTTGACCGCCCGAGCCCCCGCCGCGCACAAACTTAGACCTCTCCGTCTCAGACCCCAGCCCGGCCCGGCCCCGTCCCGACCGGCCCCGCCGGCCAACCCCTACCAACTTCGTTAAGATCGGAATCTTGGAAACCTTGCGAAAGTAATGAGTGAAATTCCTATAACCCCCACGGTATGTGCGTGCGGCCGGCAGCGCCGCGCCGGCTGCAGGCGGGTAGGGGGCGGTGAGGCCGCCACGCCGCGCCACGCCACGCCAGCACGTCCAGCTGCCTGCCTGGCCGGACGGATGCAGATTTTATTGGCTTTGATTTTCCTTGTGGTGTTGCGGGCTGGTTGGTTGATTCTCAGCGGCCTCGAAAACTTAGTTTCGACACCTTTTAACAAGATGCGCTCCTTATATTTTGTGCGCATTAAATGTTGCAATTTTAGGGGTAGTAAATTTACAATCGCAGTCAGCTTTCGCTCGACCAAAGGCATCTATACAACTGGTCCATACAACACTGCCAAAAATTTCCACGGTAATTTCTACGGTTTTTCCCGTTAATTTTTTACCAGGTCTGGACCGTTTTTAGTGGGTACGGGACGTCCGTAGTACGTATGACCGTACTGCCTTTAATTTGACTTTTTTCAAAGTTTGAAGAAACTTAACAACGGAATTTGTCACGGAAAACACCGTATTTTCAAGATACGGCTGTTCCGTAATTAAACAAAACGGATTTTACCGTAGTATTTGTGGAATGGGGTACGGGATTTTTAACAGTGAAGCTAATAAAAAACTCTTTGCTTGCTGACACGCGGATTTTAATGGTAGGAATCTGCCTATGATGACCTAATATTTTTCTCGACTATTTCCTATTCATATCTTCTGTTTTTGTTGTATCTTGTTAGGTGTGGGTATTTTTTTTTTTTTTTTGTGCCCGCCGAGCTTTGACACGAGGTACATGTGCATGATGGTGATGAGGTCCGCACGCGGCGCACCGCAGCTTGTGCGTATCGGCCGCGCCCGTCCCTCGGCGTCATCAGCCTCACGTGGCACAGCTACCCCCTCCCCTCCCCCCTACCCCTCTTGCCCGCCCCCTACCACCACCACCTCACCCTGCCCGCCCACACACTTTATGAACCGAGCTAGCAGCCAACAATGCCCCCAGGCTGTTATATAAAATTTGCTTGAGCCAGACGTCGATATTGAAGACGTCCTGAAGAATGTGGAGGAGAGGAGCTAGTGGCTGCGAGACTTCGTCGCCCCCTCCTCCTTCACCCCGCCGAGGTTCGCTACAGGCTGCCGCTCGGCATCCTGTGTGTGTGTGTGTGTGTGTGTGTGTGTGTGTGTGTGTGTGTGTGTGTGTGTGTGCTCCGTCAAGTCCTAGGTCATTGTAATGACCTTTTGACGATGCACTTTCCAGGCGCGATGCAGCTATTTGCATCGCACCCAGAGTGTCGTAGCATAAACCGAAAATAAGTCCACTTTTCTGACAATATCTCCTGATCGGTAGGAGTAATATTAAACAACTGGGGTTCATTGGAAAGCTAAGATTGCACTGAATTTTCGTTCCCTTATGAGCCGAGATCATTTTAAAACTCCTTGAGGCCGAAAATAATACATAGGGATGTATGGCTGTGGCTATTAAGTGTACGAATTGGGCTTGTATTCACCCAGCTTTAAAATATAGTTTTGCTCTCTCTTAAAAGTTTGTACCTCTTTTAATTTTATTTGCGTGTGGCATGGCTGCACCAGTGTTCGAGGTGCGATCACTTGAACAAAAGCCTCGAGGGGTCGACCACTTGGATATTCCATGTACACATTGAAAAATATTCCAAAGATATTCCTGATATTCCAACATATTCCAGCCAAAAAAAAATCCAATTATTCCAAATATTCCAAAAATATTCCAAATATTCCAAAAATATTCCAAATATTCCAAAAATATCCCAAATATTCCAAATATTCCAAAAATATTCCAAATATTCCAACATATTCCTAATATTCCAAAAATCTTATCTCACATTTTCCTGATATTCCAAAAATACTGTTCTACATATTCCAAAAATATTCCAGATATTCCAAAAATATTCCAGATATTCCAACTGGAATATATTCCATGTACACAAATATTTCAAGTGGTCGACCCCTCGAAAAGCTTGAACTATATTTTTTTCCACTGATCCCAATTGAGTTAAAGCACAAGCAGACCCCTATTTCCGCCCCGTTTCCTGGTCAAGGTGCAGTCGGTTTGGATTGGATTGTTTTGGCTTCGGGGGTGTTTATCTAACCTAAGGACCGTGGTGGAGGGGTCCCTGGCCGGCCGGGCGGACGCAGAGGTTAACTGGGGGCGGGCCGGGGGCGGGCCGGGGGCGGGCCGGGGGCGGGCCGGGGGCGGGCCACGGGCCCTCTCTCGGGGTCGCGATAGGGTCAGGCTGACCGAAGGCCCTGGGCGGCCACGCGGCCTAGCCGAGCCTCCCGCATATCTAATGAAGTGACCATATCCGGAGGATTCGCTGAGCGCTCGGGGCTGGCCCGGGTACTCTCTGCTATTCAATTACTTTAACAATCCACGTATTTCTCTTTTTCAATTTTATAAAATACCATAGTCATGTCTCCAAAAGGAGACAATATTCTGAAATTTTTTGTACAAGCAGTGCAAAGTTTTTAAACATCCCTACATTTTTAAAAGAAATCTCTTGAATTTTCTAAACCCTGATATTTTTTCTCGAATTTTGTTCTGGTTTTTGTGCCGTGGTTTCGTGTTCAAAAATGTCAGAGTTGTTAGCCCGTCGAATTTTTTCCTGCTCCTATCGCAGGCGATATGTTCAGTCCGGAACACGCGGACATAAGTAAAGTGTATTTTGCAAAAGAGTCGTATTCGTCTCGTGAAAATCAATCATCATGAGAATGGCCCGTCCTAATACCCGGGACTCGCACACAAGGGTCACCGGGGGTTGGTGAGCAGGGGGGGCGGGGAGGGGGGAGGGGGAGGAGGGGCCGTCCCCGGAAGAGGCAATGGCCATCTCCGAGGCGGGGCGCGGGGAGGGGCGGCGGGCGGGGGATACATAGTTTGGAAACTAAGGGTCCATTAAAGGTCCCTCCCCTTCGCGGCAAACGGCCATCAATTCGACAAAAGGTGAAATTCTCACCGAAGAATTTGCATAAAACTTTGGTGTGCGCGGGGGAGGGGGAGAGGCTGGGCCCCGGCCCGGCCAGACACTGCGGGCGAGGCAGGCGGGCGTGATGACCATCGGCAAGCTGTTGGTCCCCGCCACGCCCCGCCCCGCCCCGCCACGCCCCGCCACGCCCCGCCACGCCTGTCTGGCTACCTTAGGACCTGGACACCGCCCCCGCCCGCGCCGCCGCCCCGTCCAAACGATGGCGATAAATCTAATTGGTCCCGCTGCTCCTCCGTTCCTCCCCCGAGCCGCCTTGGCCCTCGCCGCACCGCACCGCACCGCCTTCTGAGACTCTAATTGAAATCGCCGGCGCACGCCTAATTGGAGCGTAGGCCTCGCCTAACTTATGGAGGGCGCTGCTTTTTGCCGGGTCCGGCCGACGGCCCGGCCGAGGGAAGTCCAGCCCGCCGGCCGGCCGGCCGGACGCGGCTTCTTGCTCGGGATACACCAGAGGCGCCGGGCGGGGCGGGGCTGGGCGGGGCGGGGCGGTATCTGAGACGGTCCCCGGTGGATTCATTCCCATTGCGGCTATGGACACCGTGAGCATCCTGGGCGCCCCGAGGGTAAAGGGCAGGCTCAAGGAAACACTGTGCACTGTAAGAAAATGTCGTACAGGGTACGGGAAAATTTTCCATGGAAGATGTCGTACAATGACAATCCTAGATTGTAAATGTACAAGCACTGCGTATCGACTTGGAATCGAATGACGATCAAGAGTGGGAGGTTGGACATGTACGACTCATTTTGTAAATGGTAAATAACAAAAAATATCGTACATGTACGGAAATATTTTTCGCAGTGTGAAAGTCGCGCACTTGAAGGTGCGTGAATTGTGTTTCGTACGAGTGGTAACTTACATACCTGCAATTGTGCGACTTCCACTCCTTTTCGCTTTGCAGTGCGGCGTATTTGCAGGATAAAAACTCTTTTTTTTTTCTCTTCTGAAATTTGGCGGTTGATTTCTGGTATCTAAGTTGATTTATCTAGTACTTCGAATCATCGCGCGAGGAGGTTTCTGACAGTGTACACACACAATACGTACTCCCTCCAAGGCGCCGGTCCTCTCGGCGTTACCGGACGGTACGGGGTCCCATGAGCTGCCGTGCGCCCCACCCCGCCCCGCCTCGCCCCGCCCCGCCTCGCCCCGCCCCGCCCCGCCGCCTTGTCTTTTGTCCATTGCACATTGCTCCCTTCCGTAGGCGAGAGAGAGAGAGAGAGAGAGAGAGAGAGAGAGAGAGAGAGAGCGAGAGTGAGTTTCAGCCAAGTTTCACCTCTCTGCGGCGGCCCGGGGCGGGGTGGGGTGTGGTGGGGCGGGGTGGGGTGTGCCTTGACCGTCTTGGCCGGCGGCGGCCCCCTGGCAGTACCTCCTTGGTATTCGCGCGGGAGGAAATTGCTACGTGCAGGAATTCGGTGGCCTGTGATTGGTGTACTTGGTCCGCCCTGGGGCCGCCCCGCCCCGCCACGCCCCGCCACGCCCCGCCACGCCACACCGCAGGGAGGGCCGAGCCGTGTATGTAAATGCCTTCTCCGTGCGTGTGGAGGGCCCAGCCCAGCAGGCCACGATAAGGGCATTGATATCACGGACCACGCCGTCGTCCTGGTCTTGTGACGCGACACCCCAGGTCGCGCCCTGCCCCACCCCACCCCGCCCCACCCCGCCCCGCCCCACCGCACCCCGCCCTGAGCCGTGACTACCGGGACGGGGTGGTGATGTCGCCGACGGCGACCCCCAGGAGGGCGTACTCGGTGGCGAGGGAGAGGCCTTCCTCCGGAGGCCCACCGCGATCCTCGCCCCGCCCGCCCCGCCTCGCCCCACCGCGCCCCGCCCCTGCGGGCCACCGCCGCAAGATTGCCGCAAGCTGGAGGTCTGCTTCTTTTGTTTCACGACTCTAGAACTCTCCCGGCGACAAACTACCGCGCCGGGCCGGGGTCCTGCTCTGCCCCGCCATGTCCTGGCGACTACTGGCCAGGGGCGGGCCCTGGAGGAGGAGGAGGGGGAGGGGGGGGAGAGGGGTCAGGTCCTCGCAAGTTTATGCGGTTGACCCTATAGCATGAGTTTGAGATACTCTCACCCCTTCCTCTGGCGTCCTCCTCGGCCCGGGCGGGGCGGGGTGCGGCGGGGCGGGGTGCGGCGGGGCGGGGTGCTCCTTCTCTCTGGTCTTGCCCTCCGGCTGCCCGGAGGAGCGGGGGTGGGGAGACGTCTCCGCGGCGGCGGCAGCGGCGGCGGGGCGTTTCCGTTGCGTCCAAGAAGGCCGCCCGCCCCGCCCCGCCCCGCCGCACCCCGCCCCACCCCACCCCGCCTTGTCGGGTGATTGTGACTGACCCCGTTATGGATGGAAGGTGCTTCCGCCGGCGCGGCGGGCGCGCGCAATGACTCAAAGTTTCGCGCTGCATACGGCCGCCCTGGGGAATGACCACGCGCCGCGGCCGCCCTGCCGTATCTGCGCGCGGCCGGCCCGGGAGTTACGTGCCTCCTCCGGCGAGCATGTCGTTTTACGAGTCGGGGGACGGTCTTCCCGCTCATTGCGCCGTTCACCTCATTTGGCTGCTCACGTGCTCGCGGCGGGTCACTTACGTATTCCGTATGTCCCCCTCCCCGTCCGCTCCGCTTCCCCCCTCACCCCCTGGCCGCGCACCCCTTTCTTGTGCGTCCCTTTGTATGTGTCCCTTTCGGTCGTAAGTGCATATAATTACACAGTCCCCAGCGTCTTAGCTCCTCCCTGGTCCTTCCCTGCCCCCGGCCCGCGGCCCCGCCCCCGGCCGCCCCCGGGCCGCCCCCGGGCCGCCCCCAGACACCGCCACGCGCCCGGTCCCGGCCGCTTCCTCCTTGCCAGGTTATGCATGTAGTAAATCACCACTCGGACGTCGCCGTCAAGGACCTTCCAGAGGTGGAATGGGGGTGCAAAAGGCGTATATAGGGAGGGCTGCGGCAGTGAAATTCTCGAGCGGGGACGCGCCATCGAGATATTCTGCACAAAGGGCCCGCAAGGTCCGTGGATGTGTTTCTGGAAATTTAGTCGAAAAACAAAATTCTAGAAGAAAATGTCACTTACCTGGAGGAAAGCGAAAATTGTACGCTTCAATTTGAATATGGCATTGGCCCTACGACAGGCACCCTGGAGCGTTGTGTGTCATTTTTTGAAAACTGTTATTTTGGTTGTTTGATTAAACATCTGAGACAAGGTCGTGGAAGTATATACCTGTAACGAGAAATCCCTCACAAGTCGTTTGATGACGGGAATGTTTGTGGTGCAGTGCAGATTGACCCATCTCCCCGCCCTCTCCACGGAGCTTCCTGGAGAGGTCCTGGAGGAGCGCTGGAGCCGCGCGCGTCTGAAGGGGTCTCCAGTGAGCAGCTCCTGGAAATCCTTCGATCCAATTGCCACGGTGGCGCGCTGTTCGGCGAGGTCGGTCCGCCCCCAGGACGGCGTTTGCAGAGGAAGTCGACACCCATAAACCGACAGTCTTGCCTAATGAAATGTAATGTCCTCAGACAGTGGAGGTCGCGTGGGGCGGTGGGCGGGGCGGGGTGGGGTGGGGCTGGGTGGGGTGGGGCGGGGTGGACGACGTCTTCGGGGACGTCCCCCGGAAGGAAGTCCTGCGCTTCTTGGATGCCTCGGAGGAGCCCCTGGTCCGGGCGCTCCGGCCCCGCGGCCCGGAAGTTCTCCGGGGCGATTGCGACTGTGCGGGGCGCGGCGGCGGCGGTGGCGGGGCCTGGAGGCGGTCCCGGGGGCGGCCCGCCTCCGCCCGCCCCTCGGGGGCCGCGGGGTTCCTCTCAGGGTGGCCGTCGACGGCCCGGGCGCGGCGACCCGACGCGACCCGCCCCACCCCGCCTCGGACGAGATAGCAGCGGCGACACCACCGTCGTTAGGACGCGGCGGTGGCGGGGCGGGGCCTGGCGTACTAGATAAACAAATCCAGGCCGGCACGGGTGTTCAGGGCTCTCCTAGGGCGTAACTGTCCGCCGTACAGCGACCTTACTCCCTCTGTCCCTCTAACCACCAAAAATATCGCTACTGTGCAGCAACCAAGTACACTCTAGAAACCCCAAATGCCTGAATGTTGTACACTTTTAGATTTGTGAATAATGCATTTGCATTTGTCTCTTGAAATGGGTGAAATATCTCGTACACATCTGTACCTATTCAAGTGTGTTCCATTCACGCACTTCGGTTTCCACTGTACCGCTTGGAAATTAATTCTGGTTTTGGCAGCATTGAATATACTACTCTATCCGTCTCGAGCCCTCCCCCATTCGCCCCTCTCGGCACCAAACCTCCAAGCCCCCACCACACACTACCAGGCCTTGCTTGTATCGTTCTCCTCTTACGGCCCGCAAATGTCTTGCACGATTAATGTCTACAGTGGAGTGGACACACACACACACACACACGCGCGTGCGCACAGTGCGCACCGCCCCGGGTCACACCCCGTCCCCGCCTTTTCTCCGCCCACTCCCCCCTCACCAAGTACCCAACAAAGTAGGTTGGAACTCAGTATGACGCGCAACCTCCCCCGCCTAGCCAGCCCGTGGACATCTCATAAAGCCGTGGCTGGGCCGGGGCGGGCTACAATGTCCAGGGGGGCGGGGAGGGGTGGGGTGGGGCGGGGTGGCTGGAACTGGAGCCTCCGGCAGTGTCCTTGTTCTCGGTCAATCGGACGAGTACCGTACGGCCCGCGCAGGGAACACAAAGTGTGTGAACGCCGGCACATACTTGTGGGTGCGTGATTTCCCATTTCCGTACACTTGGAGAATTGAAGGTTTCTCCAATTTTAAGCAGCGCGATAGGGACAAGTGTATGCATGGTTATTACCACACCTACTCGTGTACGACGTTAGCGCACTTGGATTTCCAAATGAGCCACGAAAAGGCGTCTGTGTATTGCGAAATATGTGAGCATCACCATCCGTAAATAGTTGAAAAATCTAAACTTGTTTAAGAATCGTTCCTGGAATTTTTCTTGTCAGGAGATAATTATCACCTCATATTCATCGTGAATGACAGGATGATGACTACTTTATGGCAGTGTCCCACTGGTGCCATTTTGATACGTGTCCCACACGACCGTAAGGCCGCAGGCGGCCACGGGCCCCCGCTCGGCAAGCTAACACCAAAGACCACTCCTGCTCGATATGACGTCCGTAGGCAGGAGAGAGAGAGAGAGAGAGAGAGAGAGAGAGAGAGAGAGAGAGAGAGAGAGAAGGGGGAAGGGACCCAGGGCGATTACAACCATTGTGGTCAACTCTCCTGTTCGCCATGAGTGAGCCACAGTGAAACGTACACTGTAAGATAAAATGTACTCTATATTCACAACCTGAGCTGTAATAACAAAACAGGTCAAAAATAAGACCATTCTTTTCCTGTTTGTGCCTCTGAAGTGACTGGGACCGAGTTGATAAGAGTTGCTCGGTGACAGGATAAGTAGGTCGATAAGGAACCGTCAACGTGAACGGCAGCTGCTCTGCGAGTAATGAGCAATGCACCCTGCCTTCCACGAACTGTGTGTATAACTGTGTGCGCTATGCGTGTGTCACAATGTTGTCGCAAGTGTCGAAGAAAAATTCCAGTTGAAAGACTTTGCACCGGCATCAGCCTCTCGAATTTTTTTTCTCGAAAAAGGAGGGGTATGCGCAGATAAGGCAAACCACTACAACTGAGATAACAGTGTATTTGAAAACGTGTAACGATTCTTATTCATTATTGAATGGACAACCAATTGCTATTTAACTGTCGCACACTTGAAGGTTTGTTGGTCCCCATACGAACACTTGTTCCAAGTGTGTGAAATAAGACTGAATGTTCCGGTGTCAGCCAAAGTGAAGTCATGGCGATGAGGACGCGGGTTCCCTCCTGTGTCTCTGAAACAATGACCAGGTATGGATGAAGAGGCAGGCCTGTGGGTTCGGCGAAGCAGGGCGGCCGCGCTGGGTCATTGTGGATGTGGAGCGCACGCACATTGCTTTATTGTTCGCGCATCCCCGTGAGACAGACTGAAGACGCGTGTGAACACGCATGGCTATTCAGGCGCGCAGAGAGGACGCGTGGAGAGCGTCGTCCCCGGCCGTGCTCCTGAATACGTGGGGTATCGCCGCAAGTGCCCGCCCAGCACGCGGGGCTGTTCTGTTCACCAGTTGCGCGCCAGTCGCCCATACTGCACACGTCTGTCGCCAGGAAATGCCATTCCATTTGCAAACTTTGCATCCCCCTCCTCCGTCTCGCGACCCTTTCTGCATATCGCAAATATGACGGCGATACCCCCTGCCTCAAGGCGGCCTACGGGCCCGTGCCACGTCCCGCCACGCTCCGGACCGGACGAATGTCATGTCTCGGCGGAAATTGCCTTTCGGTGTTTTCACGGCATCCGATGCGAGTGGCGCGCTTGTCTCCCTTTCACCCCTCCCCCGGTCTCTCTCTCTCTCTCTCTTGCTCTCTCTCTCCCTTTTGCTCTCTCTTGCGCCCTCACCCCTTCCCCAGCGCGCTCTCCCTCCCCCACCCCCGGAGTGTCTTTAGAAAGCCCCTCGCCTCTCACTGGAACAATTGTTTCCCGTCGAGTTAATTCAACAAGGTGTTCTCACTTTTGTTTCGCCCGACAACAAAAACAACGCCATTTACATCTTCTGTGCTGCCGTACACAGCTGCAACATTCTCGGGAAATCTTCCCTCTCGCACTCGCCTAAGAAGCGTCTTCTTGTTCGGGTTGTTGTAGCATCTTCAATTTAAATTCTTTCATTTTCGTTGCGGCTGCTTTGGAAACACAAGTGTGTAAATGTCGAGAAGACGTCCGCACACCTTTAAGTGTGTGACACTAACACACTTCCGGAGCGTGGCCCTGCACATGTTCCTGCGCCAGGGTGGCCGGGCCGACCTGTGTGGGCGCCGAGTAAACAGCCTGTAAAGGGTTAATGCCTCGGTCACTGCTTCTTGGAAGAGGCAGGAGTACGGAAGCTGGGACCAACTGGCGTACTTTACTCATATGCCGGGCTTTAGTTTGCTTTTTACTACAACCGTCTTCCCATTTTCGTGATTAAATTATTATTTGTTTAGTGTGCCTCTCCTGCACCCCCTCAAAACGAAAACTCGGGCACCTTATAAATCTTTGTCTTAATATTCAACTTTTCCTTTCTTGTCAAATTTTTTTCTTGACTTACATCAATCCTAGCTTGTTTATTGCAGGCTCAAGCCGTGTTCTCGCAACTCTTTCTGCCCCCTCTCGTACATCCTCCTGTAACCCAAATCTATGATTGTCACACCCGGAGGGAGGGGAGGGGTGGGGGGTAGTTCTTATTGAGCGCAGGAATGTCACGCACCTAGGCGTACTTGCAGAAATCGGTGGGGAAAGAAGACCGTATTGACCGACAAAAGTGCGTGACACTCACTCGCTTGGTTTTTCAGTGTGGGTCTGGGGCCTCGAGCCGCGGGCCGCGGGTGACCTCCTGAAGGACGTGGCCAGGTGGTGGGCCAAGTAGGCGGCCGGGACGCTCACGACCCGACACATCCTCCCTGCGCCTTGTCGCTCGTAAACGGCGCGCGAACGTCCGAACGCCCTAAACGTCAAACGGGTAGTACTGTAGTGTACAGCACGGCCGGGCTTCTCGTAAATCAACGTGCGCCGCACCCCGCCCCACCACGCCTCGCCACGCCCCACCAAGACACTCGCCCAGGACACGTTGGTTAGCCCCGTCACGTTCCCCGTATGGCTTCTCTCTCATTTCCGGGTGAACAAGATATCCCGACAGCGTTTACCAACTTTTATCTGTGATCAAGGGCCTGTCCTACAGGGGCGGCCCGGGGGGGTGGGGTGGGGGGTAGACTTTTGGCACGAGGGGGTTGGAGGAGTCGGGACCCGGCCACCAATCAGAAGCCCAGTCTGTGTCTGGGCGGGGGCGGCCACGAACACGTGTTGAGCACTGTCGGGACACAACAGTCCCGCCCATTAAACCAAAATAATCTTCAACGAAAATAAGAACTTACCACTCAAAGATTCTTGAAAAAAAATTGGATCAATTTTAAAACCGTTGTTTTTAACTCCTGAAAAGATAAAAATAATTGCAGACGTATAAACTAGAAATAATATATGCGGAGCTCTGGCGACAATTTTATTTGCGGCTTTCTAAAAAAAACTCGAGCAACTTGTGCGAGGCCGAGAAAGGACTCTCGTAGCAGCAGCGTCTCCGGAAGCGGTAAGAGTAAGGGGTCGTCCACATATTACGTCACGCGGTTTTGGGCACTTTTTGACCCCCCCCCTCCCCCCATGTCACGCACCGTCACGATAGATGAACCCCCCCCCCCCCTTGTGACGTCACATTTTCGATCTTTTTGCAAAAAAAACATATAATTTAAAAGAAAGCGCTACGCCGATAATAAAAGTTTATAGTGTTGAATGTTTAAAGTGCTGCAAGTTAATAATTAGCACAAGGTAAGTACACTTCTTTTAAGCAGTCGAAAGTGTAATTGACTTTCGTAATCCATTTTTTTTAATGCCGTGTGACTGCTCGCCCGCGTCTGTCCGCCCGTCCGCGTCTGCTCCCTGCACCCAGACAGCAGCTCGCTGGCCGAAATCGCGTGAAAAAATAGTGGAAACGAGTGAACTTTGTTGTTTAAAACTCTTTTCTTTTTTTTACGAAAATGTGACGTCACATCGCTCGACACGCCCCCCTCCCCCCCATGTCACGCGCCGTCACGCTTGCCGAACCCCCCCTCCCCCCTAAGCGCGTGACGTAATATGTGGACGACCCCTAAGGAGCTGGCCGGAGCTTAGCGGCCGCGTTTAACATCCCGTAATCAGCTTTAAAAACTTTTGAAATATATGAGCGGGCCTGGAGAGGGGCGGGGGCGTTCGGGGGGTCGCAGGAAAGGTGTAGGCGAGAGAGCATTTGAAAGATGCGTTTATTCCTCCGGCTGTGAACATCATAAACGGTTGGGATGAGAACACAAGTGGACAATCATACATTACACCAAAATGTGGTATTTTTATTGAGGCCTAAGTGAGTTTAAATACCTTAACATGAAAATGGTATTGTTATAGGCTGCGGGATCATGATGATCCTCTGGCCATAATGCAGTGTTACCACCAGTAAGCCCCGCTGCAGTGAGGGGCCAGGGGGAAATAAGAAAGGAAAGAAAAACTTGTGGCGGGTGTAAAAATCTCATTCCTGGGGCGGCGTGCGCCGCCGTGCTTGCGCAAAGTATAAATTACCTTAAAAATGCCCGGGTCCCCAACGCGTGGTAAGTTTCCAGCCAGCCAGCTCAAGGAGAGCCCAGCCTGGCGCCAGCCTGCCCCTCCTCCCACCCACCCCCTCCTCTGTCTTACCCTCTCATCCCCTGTCCCTCTCTCTGCACCTCACACTCTCGGACTGTACTGCGTTGCTGCCGCATTCCACCTCTCTCTCTCTCTCTCTCTCTCTCTCTCTCTCTCTCTCTCTCTCTCTCTTGCTCTCATTGGATGCCCAGGTTGACGTCACAAGTCGCCGAGCAGCCAGACATCACACCCGAAAGAAGGGCAGGCTGCTTTGAAAAACAAAACAAAAACAAAAGAAGAAAAAATCAGTTGTAGCGGACTCCGGTACCAGCTACGGAGCGAGAAGTGTAACTCGAATCTACAGGGTATAAATTTCACGAAATTCCTGTTTTCTGTTGCTCCTTTTACACCGTGCTGGCAGTCCCCAGGGAGATTCCGTCGTCGTGAGTGAATGGAAAACCCTTTCTTTCTCTCTCTCTCTCTCTTCCTCCCTTTCCCTCTCCCTCTATCTCGGTGTATCCTTTCCCTTTACGGTGCTCTCTCGTTTAGACAGCGCTGGCGTCCTTTTACCCCCACCTCCACCCCCGGCCCCACCCTCCCCGGCCCGGGGTGCCCTGTCCGTGATTCGATCCCATAAGTCTTCATTATGTTTAGCGATCTCGTCGTACCTTTTTACCTCTCTCTCTCTCTCTCTCTCTCTCTCTCTCTCTGGCTCCCAGTGCACCCTGCTCTTTTACTTTGGCTGCCTCTCCCACATGACTCCACCCGCCGTCAACCCCCTGGCCCGCCCCACCGCCCTTCAACCACCACCACACTTAACTTGTACGGGAATTAAATGTTCACAAAGTAAGCGCTGCGACACAACTTTGGAAGCACTTACCACTTACCGCGCGCGGTGCGGTGCGGTGTGGCGTGGCGGGGCGGGGTGGTCCGTGGGGGCGTGGTGGGGCGGGGCGGTGCAGCAGCGGGCGAAATATAGTGTATACAGAGCAGGGCTGCTTACCCTTTATACCTCACATTCCCCCATTTGGATGATGATTGCCTGGAGCGTCAGCAGGCAAACCGCAGGAAAACTTAACGTAATAACGCCCCCTGGCTAGTCTTAGAAATCACTCACCACCACGTCGACAAAATAATGCGCATTCTTAAAGGAGGTAACCCGTACGCTCTCAGAATGTGTCAGGCGGGGGATCTCATTGTATATCCGACACACAGCTCGTGTGATTGTCACCCGCCTGGAAATTTTTCACGGCTCACCATTCTAAAGAAATATGGTGCTCCGTTGGCCCGAGCGAAGGCGCCTTGAGGAGCGTCTCGTTAGGCCAGCGTGCGCCGGCCCGCCCCGCCCGCACCTGTTGAGGTGATGGAGCACACTTTGGTGTTCCGCGGTCGCCCTCTTGCCATTTTCGGGTTCAATGGGCTATTTGATCCCACCGCCGCACTTTCTTCGCCACCGCACCCGCGCCACCTTGCCACCGGAAACTTTTGCGACCAGCCAAGTGTGTGTGTGTGTGTGTGTGTGTGAGTGTGTTTGCGCGGGAGCAGATGCTGCGTCCTCGGGCTCCTTGTTCGACCTACTGGGAAAGCTGACTTTTGTTTTTGTTTGTTGCAGGTGAGGGGCTGCAGTTGGACGAATGTCGACTCTAGTAAGTCATTTCAACCTGAATTTATCAGCAACGCTGCAGGCAGTGTCCACCTAACGGCCTTTTTGTTGGGGTGAGGGGGGGGGAGGCGATCTGCCTCGGGGGAGGAAACAAGCCCTGCCGCGAGCCTCGTAAAAGGGTCTGACATTCAGGAGAGGAGGTGTGTTCTTTTGCATCGCCTCAGTGTGTGTGTGTGTGTGTGTGTGTGTGTGTGACGCACGCAGAAAGTAGCAAGACGATGACGATGGCCGTGAGAGCAGACAGAGAAGAAAAGAGCGAGCGAGAGAACGGGTGAGCGAGAGAGGGGGTGAGAGAGGGAGCAAGCGAGCGAGCGAGAGGGATATGAGGGGGAAAGAGGTGAGAGGGAGGGGTAGGAACGAGTGGGTGAAGCGGGGGATCCTGTCGTAAACCAGGGCATAAAATCATCCCTTTCCTTCATATACGTATGTATAAACTCAAATTGCTTTACAGCTCGGTAAGCGTTGACGCCATGTCACCTACGGCGCGCCGCGTCGTATAAGGGTGAGGTTGGGGGGCGACACGACCGCATATCATGGCGACAACATGACACGACGCACTGCAAGTTTCTTCTAGGAAATACTTATTTAGACAGAAATGAAAGCTAGTCACCTTCCTGATATCATTACTTCAGGGATGAATATAAAATACGGTTTAGACGGTATTTCTCATGATTGGTACGACAAGATTTTGTTCTGAACTTGAGGTGAATGTCGGATTGACTTTATTGTTATGATTTTTCCTGAAGTATCTATATCAGGGTGCTTTTTTCTTTGTGAAACGGATGCCCTTTTTCTTGGCCAGAGCATGCTTTCAAGTGCAAAAAATTATGTAAAAGAAGAATATTACTTCCGTTTTTTTTAAATATATTTTCTTTTCCTGAAAAAGCCGTGAAGTGTGAGCCATGTTGCCAGCCCTGGCCGCGCGCGTCTTCTCGATGAATACAAAGGTATACGTAATGAGCCAGCGTACCCCCTCCTCCCCCTCCCCCTCTCCAGGACGATGACTGCTTAGTCTTTTGTTTTATCGCCGCCCCCTCCCCCTCGTCGCCGGGTGATGCCCGTGAGTGCCGGGGTTCTCCCTTTCGCCACATCGTCTTTACGCACAAAAACATTATTCCTCCCCAGTGCCCCTCCCTCCTTCTCCTCCTCCTCCGCTGCCGTGAAATCTTGCAGCAGCCCCGCACCCTCCGACATGATGTAAAATCAGAACAAAGTGTTCATCGCTGCATAGTGGATGCCCGCAGCATCGTCCGGCCGCTGGGGCTGGGGGGAGGAAGCGAGCAGGCGCCGCTGATGCGTCGGACCCCACTCGCTTCCTCCTCCTTTCCTCCCCGGGAGCTGTCAATCACTTCCGTTCAGGGAAACTATCAAGGTTCCGCGCAATTTTTCATCCTCCCCTGCACCTCCTGCCCCTGCTGCCTGCCCGCGTGCGTCGCCCGACAACAAACAACAACAACAACGAAAGACGTTGCCCTACGCCGGGCAAATTTTTACCGAACGTGAATGAAGCCGCGACCGCGATGCCGCGTCATTTTTACTCGGGGTTGGCGTAAGGCGGGAGTGTTCTATAATTTTTTGTTGGATTTTTAGCGTTTTCCCATTCGTGAATCTAGCTTAGGATGGCGATGGAAAATATAGCATTCTTTATTGCTTTTTTTTACGTTTAATGCTTCTTTCGTGGAAATTGAAACTAACATGCACGTGCTTCAGTGATGAGAGAGAGAGAGAGAGAGAGAGAGAGAGAGAGAGAGAGAGAGAGAGAGAGAGAGAGAGAGAGAGAGAGATGGTGCTCGGGTCGAGTACACACAACTCAAGTAAATGATTCGTGGCCACCTCCCTCTCTACCCTGCCAGCCGTGCTGCAGTGCAGCCACGCGCAAAAGAAGCAAAAAAAATGTTATTCGGCCTGGCGGGCCGCGCTGAAAAAAAAATTGGGAAAAACCGATTCTCCCTTTCTACACTGTCATCTTACCCACCGTTATGAATTATTCAATAAAATGTCCCACACACCGCCAACGCCCATGTTCTGTTGGACTTCCCCCCGTGCTCCCCTCACCTCAGGTTGTTCGGGGTGATTCGCGGGGAGAGAGAGAGAAAGAGAGGGAAAGTGAGACGGGAATGAAGATAGAAAGGGAAAGGATGAAAAATTACGCGAGAGTGGCTCTGCTCCCCCTCAACTGGATGTAACAATAAACCTCAAACCGATTCCCTAAATCAGCTCATGTCTGCTTCATGGCTCATGACACATTAGGCCGGACCGACGTCGGACAAGGTAATCCGCCCCCCCCCCCTTTTTTTTTGCAATGTGTAAATCCTTGCCTGACTTCCCTCCGGTTAATCGGCATCATTTTTAAAAACGCGTGAGCTTCTGATTTCCGACCGTTGTAGTTCTCACACAAGTAGTGGTGGCCCCGCCCAGATTTTGGACAGCTACTGGATATAGACGAAGAGGGGGAGGAGGAGGAGGAGGAGGAGGAGGAGGAGGAAGGGGAGGGGGGGCGGGGGACGTTACCTTTTTGTCCGCGAGCGTGCCTGCTCTGCCATTGTTGCAAAAACGTGGCGCTGCTGCGCGGTAGGCGACACGCGCCGAGTGCAATTCGCACATTTCCGGTGAATATATATCACACTCACGCTCTCTCTCTCTCTCTCTCTCTCTCTCTCTCTCTCTCTCTCTCTCTCTCTCTCTCTCTCATTCGCACACATGTGCTAACGCGCGTGCGAAAGCGAAGGCGAGCCTATTGTGGGCTCATTGATATTGTTCGGCACTCGCAGCGCGGACGGCTCTCATTCGTGCATGTGTGAGAAAGTGTGTCTGAGAGAGAGAGAGAGAGAGAGAGAGAGAGAGAGAGAGAGAGAGAGAGAGAGAGGCGAGATGATGGAATACAATAAAAAGGGAAAGAGCAGTTATTGGCTGTGGAGGAAAGGCACCCATCTCTGAAGCCTTCTGCATCTCTCTCTCTCTCTCTCTCTCCCCCACCCCCCTCCTCCCTCCGAGTATCTCTCGCACACTTACGCGGCTCTGTGAGTGCGTGCCGCAATGAACACATATAACGCAAAAGGAAACATTCTTCATGCAAATATCCGTTCCCCGCGCCCGCCGCCCCGCCCCGCGCCCCTCGCAGGTCCCTGCCCGCCCCACCTTCGATAACTGCCGTTCACTGGTGCCGCTGCCAAAGAGCCGGCCGAGTGGGCGTGTCACAGTCTGTGACTTATAAACCCCCTGTTTGGGGGCTGCGGAGGGCGAGGGCTGTGCGTCTGGCTAGAGGGGATTGAGCGTATATTCTACATAAATTTTGCACTGGACAATTGAGAGAAGTAAAAAAAAAAAGGGTGGAGGAGAGAGAGAGAGAGAGAGAGAGAGAGAGAGAGAGAGAGAGAGAGAGAGAGAGAGAGAGAGAGAGAGAGGCCTGGCGCCGCGGCGCCGACGCCGACCTGTCACCGCGCGAGAGGCGCCCCCCACCTCCTCTTCCTCCAGACGCGCCACTTTTAGTGCATGGTTTACGAGGCGAAAAGTTTCGCATCGTCGTTTTGTACCGCGCCGCCGTGTCGTGTCGTCCTGGAACCTGTAGGAGAGCGGCTCCCGCACCGCCGGCGCGCACCGCTGCGGCCATCGCCATCATCGAGGCCGTGTCGTTGGCGACGCGTTGACGTCTTACCTCGCCCTTCCGGCCCGCGCCCCCGTTTTTGCTAGCGCTGTCCGGGTGTTTGAGGGAAAGAGAGATCTAGCGAGGCGGTGACTCTCTCTCTCCCCCTCTCCCTCGCTCTCTCGCTCTCTCTCTCTCTCTCTCTCGCTATCTCTCTCTCTCTCTTTCTCTATCTCTATCCTCACTCTCTCACTCTCTTACTCTCTCACTCTCTCTATTACTCTCTCACTTTCTCTCTCGCGCTCTCTCTCTCTCTCTCTCTCTCTCTCTCTCTCTCTTTCTCTATCTCTATCCTCACTCTCTCACTCTCTATTACTCTCTCAGTCTCTCTCTTACTCTCTCTCTCTCTCTCTCTCTCTCTCTCTCTCTCTCTCTCTCGCACCTCGGCCGCGCGCCCGGCCGCGCCCCGCGGCGTGCCCCGTAGCATCTCCTTCCTCCTCCTCTTCCTCCAGCTCGTTGCCGTGGTCCTTGCCTTGATGACACGACCACTTTTTTTTTTCGCCTGCCCCCTCTGCCGGTTCCGGTTCCTCGCGGCGGCTTGGGCCGGGCCGGGACTTCCCCTCGCCGCCCCGCCCCGCCCCGCCCTCCGCACTCGGAGTGGTCCGATCGTCCCCGTCGTCCGCGCTGCGCCGCGTCCTCCAAAGCGCTGACGGGGAAGTATAAAAGATCAGATGGCTGGGCTGGGCTGGGCGTCCAGGGTGCGGCCGGCGGGGCGGGTCCGCCCGGTCATCAGCGCCCGCCCGCCTGCTGCCTGCAGCACGACCCAGATCCGGAGATTTTGAAAGGGCGGCAGCCTGGTGTGCGGGGAGCAGAGAGAGAGAGAGAGAGAGAGAGAGAGAGAGGGAGAGGGAGAGAGGGATGGAGGGGTAGAAAGGTGGGAGTGGAAGGTAGGGTGCGGTGACGTTTGGGCTCTCTCCATCCCCCTTCCCGCTCTCTCTGTCTTTCTCTCTCTCTCTCCTTCGCTCCTTCTCTCTTTCTCTCTCGCACTGGTTCCTGAGAGAGATGTCCCTCCCTGGCCGTCCAATTGAGAGCGACTGATTGCCGCCCGTCCCCGCCAGGCGCCGGCCACCTTGAGACGAATGGGGCGGGGGTGAGTGTGCTGAGCCTCCGAGCTGACGCGGCGGGGGCGGCGGGGGCGGCGGGGGCGATGTCGGCGGTGGGGGCGCGCTCTGATTGGCCTGACACCTGCACGTGATTGTCAGGTCCATCGCACTGACCTCCCCCTACCCCCTCCCCTCCCACAAGTCCCCTGTCCTCCTGAAGCGTCGTGCTGCCGTCCTGGAGGCTCAGGGACCATCAGCATAGGCGTGCGTCAGCGCTCAGGATATCCGGGCCGAAGTGGGGCGTGGCGGTGCGCGGCGTGGTGGTGCGGCGGGGTGTGGCGGGGCGTGGCGGGGCGTGGCGGGGCGTGGCCACCCTCCCCAGGCGGGTCAGATCGACGACACCACGGCGACATGGTGTTGTCGAAGCAGTGGAAGTGATTTCTGTTGTTGCTCCTCGAACAACCCCCACGCCCCGCCCCGCCCCCCCCCCCCACGCCCGCCCCGCACCGCCCCCCCGCCCCGCCCCGCCACGCCACCCACTCACCGTCTGCCAGGCACCCGACCCCGTCAGAAAAACCGCGAGTTTGGCGGAGAACAAGAACCAAGGCTAAAGAGTGACAGCAAGGTAGTTGGTGTCGATTCGAAAGGGTTCACGTTTCGTTTAAGAGTGTACATAATGCCCCGGCCCTCTCTCTCCCTCTCGCTTATTCTCTCTCTCTCTCTCTCTCTCTCTCTCTCTCTCTCTCTCTCTCTCTCTCTCTCTCTCGCTCTCTCTCTCTCTCCCTCTCTCCTGAGCGTGACGCAGGGCGTAACGCTGCTCTCCGCCACGCCCCCGCGCGACAACACAATCGGGGGCGCCAGCTTGTGTTATGGTAACACCCCCTCTCCACCACCACCTCCACAGCCCCTCCCCCCTCCCCCTGCCCCTGTTCCAGCCCCCTACCTCTTCTCTTTTCCTTCCCCCCTTCCACAATATTTAGAATGCCCGTCTTCCGTCAAGAGCTGCTTGATGATTTTCCTTTCCGTAACAGACTGATTTGCATGATGACATAAGAAAAATAAGGGCAGGCGTGGACGGAAGGAGGGGAGGGGGGTGGGAGAACAGGGGGTGTAAGGGGGGGGGGGGAGAAGGGGGCAGCATGCGTACCTCACTTAGGAGTCGTCCCGTGTTGTTGTACCATAAAATGCAGTAAAGAGCTTCAAGAGGGCAAAGTGTGTTTTACTTGAGGATTTCCCTTCGCAGGGAGGCTGGCAGGGCTCCGGGGCGGGGCGGGGCGGGGCACTCGCTCTCCTGCTATGCGCCGCAAAGTACGACAGCGACGCCCCCGTCTCTCTCTCTCTCTCGCGCGCGCGCTCGCTCTCTCGCTCGCTCTGTCTCGCTCTAGCTCGCTCGCTCGAGGCTTTTGGGATGAGCCCGGGGGTGCTCAGGTTATAGCGGCGCCGCGTCATTTTGGCCCGTCGCGTTGAAACGCCTCCCCGCCGACCCCCCCTTTGAAGACGACGGGGACAAACTTTGCCAACCTCGACTATATCGCGTTTTTATTTTATTATTCGCCAGCAGCTCTGATGCCGCTGCAGACGACTGAGAGTTACCTCCCCCCGCCCCCACTGCGACCTCCTTCCCCCGCCCCCTCACCCTTACCCCCGTCCGCCCTTCTCTCTCTCTCTCTCTCTCTCTCTCTCTCTCTCTCTCTCTCTCTCTCTCTCTCTCTCTCTCTCTCTATCCTGTACAGCCTCCACTTCGCCACCTTCACTTTAAAAAAAAAAAAAAAAACCTCTCCCCCCAGAAAAAAAAAACTGTTGTTGCCCCTATACGTTGTGTAATTCTGCAAGGAGGGAGATCCTAACGTGACTCCGGCCCGAGGCCGTGTTACACGGGACGGACAGCCCCGCCCCGCCCCGCCCCGCCCCGCCCCGCCCCCCCGCCACACCCCGCCACACCCCGCCCCGCCCCGCCACGGCTTCGCGGTGGCTACATCGTGAGGCGTTTCCTGCTGACCACCAGACCACCCTGACGGACCGGGGCGTGGCGGGGCGTGGCTCGCGGGGCGGGGCGGGCTGTCCGTCAGATTGTGTGCGCCCCGGTGAAGCCCTTGCCGCCGCCCAGACGCGCGGCCCTGGAGCCTCTGGAGCCTCCAGAACCCCTTGAACATCGCCCCCAAGGAGGCGACGCCTTCTCTTAGCGGAGGCTTCAATCCTGCGCAGTTTTAGCAGTGTGGAAATATTAATACGTCGAAATATTTCTGGTAACCCTTTTCTTTAAAATACTCTAAAAAAATTATTTAAAAAAAAATTGGTAAGAAACAGGAAAATTCAACGAAAAAAACGTAGCTTACGGCCTCAAAACTCAAGATGAAATCAGACTTTTACCCTCGCGATTCTCGGTTAAATTTTTTCCAACTTGAGATTTTGTCTCTCCCCGTGTTATATTTGTGATATTCGGCTGCAGAGTGACTTGCCCCATCCTCGGGACCGATGATTTTCCCCATGCAGCTGCGTGTTTCTGACAGTGTAGCCCGTGTCCTCTCCAGCGCTGTATCCTCCGCGCCGCGGCCGCGACTTTAGACAAGTGAGTTTTGCTGATTCGTCCTCTTCATCCAGATTCACATTCGCGGGGGAGTGGGTGTGTCGCTGACAGGCGGCTTGTCTCAGCTCCGCGGGCCGTGGCGGGGCGGGGCGGGACGGGGCGGGATGGGGTGGGTCGGGGCGGGGCGGGGCGGGGCGGAGCGGAGCGGGGCGCAGCGGGGCGGAGCCGGCGCGCCGGTTCAACCTAGATAAAACGCGTGGAGCTCTCCTCCGTTTTAACTAACTTTGGAATTGAATTTCTGGTCTCTTGGAGCGGAAGGCAAGAAGAAAAGCAGCTCTGGTTGGAGCGCAGGCCGCCAGGCGGCGTGCGCGCGGGGGGATGTACGGGTTGAGAGGACGGGTGGGTCGTGCCCTCTGAGGAGAGAAGGTGTTTGCAATAACTTTTTTCTCTCCTCCGCGGCGGGCAGAACTATTTCTGCAATGTGAATCTGTAAGTTGCGTCTTGCGGCTTTTCCTCTCTGCCCGCGTATGTCGGCACGAGATGGCCGCCGCCGGGCAGCGCGGGCGGGGCGGACGTCTCGTGTTCAGAAGGCGGTGAGTTGAAGCGCGTCCGAGCGTGATGTACGGGAAATAGCGAGGAACACTGGAAACACAAGTGTGTGGTTGTCGCGCACTTGTACGTGTGTGGAATGCCATTCCAAGTATTGTCCCTAGAAGAGTGTGAAATGCGCAGGAGAATTCACATGCACTTGTTCAAGAGTGTGAATGAGAGCTGACGACGCGCCTGCAGGTGCGCTACATTCACACACTTGCGTGCGTAGGACGCTCGCGTCGCTGGCCCTGAACCTAGGAGGCCGGACCCTAACTTTACACCTCACCCGGGCCGAACCTTCCCCTAACGCCGATGGAAAGTTACTCTCTGCGCCCCTCTGCCCGCAACCAGCTTCTTGCCCTAAGTCGACGCCAAGGAGAGCGCTCCGCTTTTACGACAGGCGCGGCCTCGCGGCCCGGAGGGAGAGGGGGGGGGGGGGGGGGCTGGAAGGTAGGTGGGAGGGGAGCGCCCCTGTGCTGAGGTCTGCCTACCCTTCAGGGGGTCGTCTCGCGCTTAGTGTTTTCTTCAAAAATGGATGTGGTATCAAAAGTCTGAAAATATTTATTTAAAATCTGATAAAAGTGTTCCCTACGACCTGTCCAGGGAAAGCCATCTCGTGGTAAGCTCACGCGCGGCCCCTGTGATCGGCAGGGTAGGCACCGCGGCGCACACCGGTGCCCACCTGGCTGGCCCACCTCACCTGGCGGCGACCACCTGGGTGCCCCTGCGGTCGGCGGCGTAGGCCACCCGCGCAGCGCCCCCGTCGTGCGGGCGCCCGCCTGCCGCTGGAAATTTCTCTCTCTCTCTCTCTCTCTCTCTCTCTCTCTCTCTCTCTCTCTCTCTCTCTCTCTCTCTCTCTCTCTCTCTCTCTGTCTCTCGTTTTAACGTGTGTACGATTGTGTACTATTTTAAACTGGGTCAGAAGGACGCTGTTTTCTCGGCTGACACCCGCTGACAAACCCCAATACGGAGGATTTCTTACGGTTCGCCTGGCCCGAAAAAAAATGGTCATTCCTCTACTGGAGAATAAGAGGAGGAGGAGGAGGAGGAGGAGGAGGAGGAGGAGGAGGAGGAGGAAAGCGCTGTAATCTGGCGGATAAGGGGCGGTGCAGGCGGGCCCGGGGCAGGAGCGCCGGCAGCGCCGTGAAGGTGGGTATGACATCCTTCCTGCCTTGTTGTTTGATTGGCCGAGATACGGAGGGCTGGGGCGAGAGGGGAGAACGGACGCGAAAGAGAGGGGGCGGGGGGGCGGGGGAGGAGAGAGAGAGGAAAAAAAATGTGTCGGTGCGATAGCGTCACACGGCAGACACACGGGGCGATGATTTGTCACCGCCAGATGAAACATCTTCTCAGGATGCTGGCGTTCTTTCCCCCCTTTTTTTTCTGCTGTCGTGTCTTTTTCTTGTGCCCCTTTTCTCTTTTTGCGCGCGCGATTGCGCTGAAATTATTTTTTTTTTCCCGCAAATTACTCGCAGTTGTTGCCTGATTTTTTTTTTAAAGTAACTTTTATTTTTGCGTTTATTTATTTTATGAATATTTCTGGTTGACTGGAGAGAGTAAGGTATTTTTTTTTTTTTTTTAAATGGCACTTGGTTAAGGTAGAGGTTTGAATTTCTCGCGCGTCACGCCTCGGTGCGCCCTCTCTCTTGGCTGACGCTCGCTCTCGCGCCCTCGGCACGACTCTGGCCCCGGCTGGCCTCGCTCGTTATATACCCACCTCGCATACACTCTGGCACATTTCGCACCAATTCACTTCCCACTTGAGTGCAATTAAAATGCCCCGTACCTCCCAAGGGCCTTAACGACAGAGGCAGGGGACCCTCTGTGTGTGTGTGTGTGTGTGTGTGTGTATGTGTGTGTGTGTGTGTGTGTGTGTGTGTGTGTGCTGCGCCCTCCCCTGGCCCTGATCGTCATACCCGCCTATATCCCCCGCCGCCACACGCACAGAGGTCATCTGCAGGACAATGAGGGAGATGAAGGCCTCTTTCATGGCGTCCGGCGCGGGCCCCGCCGCCCCCTAGGCCGGCTGCTTGGACCCCACCCCGCCCCGCCCCGCCCCGCCTACATTCCAGCCATCAACCCTTTCTGTGGTCATTTGCCTCCCAGGACCTGCGCCCCGCCCGCCCCGCCCCGGGTCCAGCCAGCCGCCGCTTTGTGCATAAGTTGGCCCACCTTTAGGAGGGATGGGATGGACCCCTCGGCTATGACGTGTTCATGACGCTAAACACTGCCGGCCTCGCCCGGCCGGGTCTGGGGCCTCCACCCTGCACTGTGAAAGCATTGCGGTGAATGTCACCTAGCTGACTTAATCAGGGTCCTTCCCCGCAGCTTACGGTGAATTTTCACAGCAAGATTTTATTACGTACATGGCGTCAACCAATTGCGTAATTATAATGTTACCTGCGCAGCTATTTGGTTAATGCGGTCCATAAGGACAACCCCGGAATTAAATTTTTATTTTCTGCTTTTAATGCATGAATCCTAGTAAAAAGACTATCCTGTTTTTGCAACCTAATAATTTTCCCGGTTTTACATCAACTTTATCAGACGCGAGGTGCTCGCCTCTGCTGGTGCTGCTTTTCATTTCTGTATACATGCGACGCGGTTCTCTTTTTTTGTGTGTGAGTCGCATTTTTTTTTTCATTCTTTTTCCGTACTTTATTTTGGTCCTGTAATGATAGTGACTGCGCCAGCCGCTGCCCGCCCGCGCTGCCCGCCGTAGCCGCCAAACCGATACGTATACAAATTGTTTTCATTACACACGCAGATATGAAACACGCACTTTTTTTTCCGCGCTGGCCCTGCCTGCCTTACACTCTGCCCTGCATTTCCCCCTCTCCACTTTCCCATCTCTCTCTCTCTCTCTCACTCTCTCTCTCTCTCTCTCTCTCTCTCTCTCTCTCTCTCTCTCTCTCTCTCTCTCTCTGTGCCCAGGACGCATACGACCAACAACGGCGCGCAGTAGAATTTTATTTTCATTTGGCTTTCGCCGTAAAAAGCCCGCGCGTGGAAATTCTGTTGTTATTATTATTATCATTCCTCTTCGGGCGGTGCGCGCGCGCGTGTGCCGCAGGACTCGCAGGACTAGCAGGACTAGCAGGACTAGCAGGACTAGCAGGACTCGCAGTACTAGCAGGACTAGCAGGACTAGCAGGACTCGCGCAGGACTTCTGCAGTGGCGGTGGCGGATCCCCCGCAGGACCCATAAAATACCTCCAGTTGAGCGCAATAAGCGGCAAAGAATTTCCCCGGCGGAGGCGTCGGGACGCCCGCCCGCGTGCGTGCTGCAGCGCCGCGGCGGCGGCGGCGACGTCACTCTCGGCACGCGCGACCAATATTTCTAAAAATTTGCAAATAAGTGAAATTTTTTCCTTGAAATATAAACAGTTGACAGTCTTTTTTCCCCTGGGAAAACTGATTTGAATATAATAGAGAGGTCAAAACCAAAACTGAAATTAGGATTTCTTTAAAAAAAAGTTTGTTTTATTATTATTTTTTAATTAAAATTTTTCTTTAAATTTTTTTAAGAAATTAAGTGTTTCTTGCCCTTTTACACCGTTTTTCCGTTTTTTTTTTCAACACTGGTGTAGGTGGAGGAAACAGAGGAATACGTCGTTTAGGTCGCGCAGGGTGGCGTATATACGTGAGGCTGAGCGGACGAGGAGGGGTGAGGGTGGGGGGATCGAGTCGTGGGCGAGCGGCATTACCTCGGGCATACGCGGCCCCTTTTTCTTTCGCTAATTCGGCCCTCATTGACCTGCTTGAATACTTCATTTCGCGGTCTTTGTACGCGCGATTCGTTGCCGCAGTCGTGGGACAGAGATGGGAGTCACCCGGGAGAGAGAGAGAGAGAGAGAGAGAGAGAGAGAGAGAGAGAGAGAGAGAGAGAGAGATGGTGGGAGGGGTGTTGGGGGGGTGAGGGCGCCTGAGTTCAGGGGACTGGGAGAGAGGTGCAGGGTCAGAAAGGTTGAGGAGTAAGAGAGAGAGAGAGGGCGAGCGAGAGCTATAAAGCAGCCCGTTTACGGTCCTTCTTACAAAGTGACACTGGTCCTCATTCCACTCCGCGAGTAATCAAGCTGAAATATAAAAATCTCGTTTGCTGTACTTTTATCATCGCAACAGTCACAGTCCATCTCGGCACCTGACGCCATTACAGCCTCACCCTCGCGGCTAAGCGCTCTCTCTCTCTCTCTCTCTCTCTCTCTCTCTCTCTCTCTCTCTCTCTCTCTCTCTCTCTCTCTCTCTCTCTCTCTCTCTCTCTCTCTCGCTCTCGCTCTCTCTCTCTCTCTCTCTCTCTCTCTCTCTCTCTCTCTCGCTCGCTCGCTCGCTCGCTCTCTCCCCTGCGCTCAGACCTGGCGATGGTCGCCCCTTGCCGTTTGATTAACAGACAGACACTCCCGCCCCGCCCTACCCCCCGTGGGGCCCTCGGCCGCCCCTCACCTGTTGCGGGGCACACCTCCCCCGTGAGGTGGGGCTCCGGTGGGTGGGCCCGACGAGGTGGGGCCCACGGTGGGTGGGGCGGAAGGTAGACGCACGGTAGGTCAGTGGACGCAAGGTGAGGCCGGTGGGGCGGGGCGTGGCGGGGCGGGGCGGGGCGGGGCGGGGCGGGGCGGGGAGGCCCCCGAGGGGGTGGCCTGGCTGCCACCTGTCTAGCCTGGGTGACCTTGGTGGGGCGCGCGCAGGAGGGGCGCTCGGCGCGAGCGGAAGGTCAATGACCTCGCTACCTGACTAGGAATTAAACTCCATCTAGCACTGCGGAGAGCTATGATTTTATTTTTATTCCTTTTTGAACTAACTCTTGAAGCCTAACTCGTTCAGAGTCCTCATATTTAAAGTTTATTTAAATTTGAAAATTTGGGTTTTACTTCATCACGATTTTAACAACTCATTTCTCGCTTCTTGCATTTCTCATCGCGGCTGCCTCAGTCATATTTATTTACGGAGGCGGTGTGGTGCGGTGCGGCTATTCCCAGGGCGAACCCTGTCGTTGAGCTCATTTGGACTCCAGTCCTCTCTCTCTCTCTCTCTCTCTCTCTCTCTCTCTCTCTCTCTCTCTCTCTCTCTCTCTCTCTCTCTCTCTCTCTCCGTCTCTCTCTCGCCTGTCGTTGAGCCCCTTAGCGCGGAAAAATACGGTGCGAGAGTGGTGAGGAGTGCGCGTCGCTCAATTACCGAAGTCTTCATCGCGTTCCTCGTTTGTTTTCGAATAACGCTATAGCGGTCACGGGGGAGCGCTCCACGAAGTCCAGGCCTCGAGCACATGTGGTACCCGACAAAAAAAATAATATGAAAACCGGTGGATACTTTTGTGGAAGACACACGGATGGAAATTCACACACATCTTCAATAGTGTACCAGCGTCTCAGACTTCCATGGAGACGAGCTTGTGGGGATGTTCACTCTAGAAGAGAGCGACATAAAAGTTTTTCAGAGAGAAATGACAACTCACCGCTTTGGCAGCAGGTGCGGGGCGAGCGGGCGCATGTCGGGGGCGTGGTGAGGCGTCGGGGTCGTAACACACTTGGGTGGATGACAAACGTGCTCAGGGGAGGGTTAATACCTTTACGTCATTCGGCATGTGTGTGTGTGTGTGTGTGTGTGTGTGTGTGTGTGCGGAGAGAGAGTCGACTGGCGACAGCAGTTACTGTCCGAAGTCCTTGCTTCACCTTCCCTGCCCCGTCCCGCACCCGCAGCGCAGCGTAATAACGCATACCCTTCCTCTCTCTCTCTCTCTCTCTCTCTCTCTCTCTCTCTCTCTCTCTCTCTCCCTCCTGGTCTGGTCGTTTAGTGGAATCTGGCGCGGCGGGCTGGCGACACGGTGGGAATGGCGGGACATGACGGCAGTCACAGTAATCCCCGACACCTCGGGAGAGAGAGAGAGAGAGAGAGAGAGAGAGAGAGAGAGAGAAAGAGAGAGGGAGGGAGGAACGAGGGGAGAGATCGCATCATAGACGCCCACATAACAAGCCACCTATATAGCGCTCGGCACTTTGCAAGAGAGACTATTTTCCGTTTGACGGCTTGGCGGCGGGCACATTGCCGGTGAGAGAGAGAGAGAGAGAGAGAGAGAGAGAGAGAGAGAGAGAGAGAGAGAGAGAGTTTACTGTCGGAAGTAAAGGCGCGAACCACTCAGTCAGGCCCGGTAGAGGACGCCGCGCCGCCTCTAAAGCACACCTGGTCTGAGTGGTCCGAGGGGCGGCGGCGGGACCGGCAGACCAAGTGTCACACACTTGTAGGTCTGTGAGATGTCATTCATGCTCTTCACCTAGCATATGTGTGAATTCTCTCAGAAATTTCATAATTTTTTCATGGGGCTAGTAGTGGACGAGACCAAAATGACCTACAGCTGCAAGTGTGCGGCATTGGCACACTCGGACCTGCCTCTGCGTCCACTCGACCACAGACTGGATCGAGGGCGATATTATTATTTTCCAGGCGCCGGCCCTTTCTCCAGGCGCGGCCATGTTGTCTGCAGCCTGGAGGCGCAGGGCGGGGCGAGGGTGCGGCTGATGTAATTCCTGCAGTAACCACGCCTGACACCTCGAGCCACGTCCAACTTTCCCTCCAGCCGGCCGGCTCCAGCGGACGCGTGTAAGGGGATGTGTCCAGCTGGATGCCCTCCTTCCCCCCGCCCCCCCCCCTCTCTCTCTCTCTCTCTCTCTCTCTCTCTCTCTCTCTCTCTCTCTCTCTCCATCTCCCTCTCCCTCTCCCTCCCCAACCTTTCCCTTTCGCTACTTATCAGGGCCGCAGAAGTTTTCAATGCCCGTGTATCATCCGGTGGGACAGCCATCATGTCTGTTGCCGCAGTCTATCGCCCGCACTCCTCCGCCTAGGTCGTTCCTAGTGATAACTTGTGCACTGCTAAGAAAAAAAACTTTGGGTGGTGTGCGGTGTTTTTATTTTAGCCGCGATTTTTTTTTTTTTTTTTTTTGTCTCAGCCTCACTGTGTGAAAAGTCTTCTTTGTTTTCAATGTGCAATTTTCGTTAAAAGAAAAAATTCTTTGCTGTGAGAAAAAACTGTGGCGTCCCTGTCATGGTAGTCTAGATCTGCGGGGGTGGCCATCCTGCTGGTGTAGCGTTATCCTCACGGTTATCATTATGATAATGTGAACCGCCATGGCGCCCCAGCTCTCTCCTTGAGCGTCCCCGTACAAGAGAGAGAGAGAAAGGCTGGGGGGAGAGGGGGCGGGGACCGTGGAGAAGGGGCCGTGAACGGCAAAGTGTTAATGTGTTGTCATAAAGCCCCAAGAGCGTGCCTATTTTGCCCGCGGCCGCCCCTCCCACGGCCGTCTCCAAACCGGAAACGCACCCCGAGAAAGACACACGCTTCCAATCAAGTGGAAAAAAATGGATCCTTCGACGACCATAATAGCATAAGTCGCGGGTGGGGCGCGGGGCGGGGCGGGGCGGCGCCGCCATCGAACACGCTCTGAAACTGTCGACTACTCTCAATGGTCGACGCGGTCGCTGGATTTCCGTGTAATACGTTGGCCGACAACTTTCTGATGAGGTGCCGTAGACGGGAGTCATTCCCTCACGGCCTTGTTCAAGATGAAGGGGAGCAAAAATAACCAGTATGGCTACCCGTTAGGAGGGTGTTCAAAACTGACTTTTTGACCACGACTTGAGCATGGTTCTCGATTTCCGATTGGGTCCGGACGCGGCTTGTTTGCAAGAGGGCCAAATCATCTTCCGACCAAGCCCCGTTCTGGCCCAATCCAAGATGGGGAACCAAGTCGTGCTCAAAATCGGTTTTGAACACCGTAGTACCCGTGCGCTCAGAGTCCACTCGCGGTCGGACCGAGCGCTGCTGTCTCTCGCGACTTGAAAATAGCGGCCCGGCGTCGTCGTATAATAAAATAACTCGTAGGCGTCGCCCATTATCACATGGGCCATTTCATTTGAAATCTATAATGATGATGATTTTATATGGGGCCTTTGTCTCCGCTGGAGGAGCGGCGGTGGGCGCGGCGCAGAGGGGCGTAAGAGTCGTGCCATGTAGCTCTCGCACGTGTGTGAAGCTCATATGTGTGTGAAAGAGAGGGAGAGGGGGGAGGAGGATTTTATGGACCCGGAGAGAATTTCCTTCGGAATGATATGAAGATATGAAAAAAAAAAATAGCGAGGGTGAGAAATTTGTCGAGGAAGTAGGCGGCGAAACAGTCTCATCCGCGATATTGAGAAAGCCCGCCGCAGCCCGAGTTGTCTGGTTTGGTTGTGTCTCATTTTTGTCGGCGATATTCTCGTGCGCGCGCGTGTGTGTGTGTGTGTGTGTGTGTGTGTGTGTTCGCTGCCCTGTTGCTGGAGATCACCACCCCAGACATGAGCGGGGCCCCCGTCGGGCCCTGGCGCCAGCTTACGTCCCTGGGGCCCTGGTGGTCCTCGGGGGAGACCTTGGCCGGCCGGGGGGAGGGGGAGGGACCCGAAGGGGGTCGTAGGGGGTTAGGCGCTGAACGGGCCGGGAGGGGGTGTTCGAGGTCTGCCGCTGGACAAGAGGCCAACTCCAGGGAGTCACGTGTTACGGCTTGACTTGATTGAACGCATCTGAATTGAATATTTTGTCTGACATTCTCTCAATTTTGACTTTTCAGGTTAGTTTCCGGCCCTGCTCGTCCCCGCTGCCCCACTTGCCTTTCCGAGGGGAGGTTCGCGGCCCGGCTTCGTCGCATCAGGGTGCGTAGTTGTAGTTTTGTTTGGCCACCTCTACATCTGTCTCTCGTAGCGAGGGAGAGGTGAAAAGTTGTCGACCCTGCTGTTTATTTCCTGGGGGGTTGGCAGCGCTGCGCCATGCGGGCGGGCGCCCACAGCCCTCTGTAGTGGTCACGAGTTTTGTTTATACTTGGCCCTGCCTGCCTGCGCCCACCGGCCTGGTCCTCCCTGGCCGGCCTGGTCAGAGTTAGGATGCGCGCGAAGCCTATTACCACGGCTTTTATCTCGCTTGATTGCAGCCGTATTTGAAAATGTCAGTATGAGAGAAAGGTTGATAGTGTGAAGTGCATTTTTTTTCATCACGGTAACAGTCGTGCCACACGCGTGCGTGCGTGCGTGTGTGTGTGTGTGTGTGTGTGTTTGTTGCATTCGCGGGAAATGTATGCATGTGCGGTGCAGTTGATACTGCGCTGAAATAGGGCCGCGAGTTTTGCATGTCATGAATACGCGCGTGCGTCCAAAATCAGTGAGTGAGCGGGGAGAGGTGTTCAGCGCAGAGCGAGAGAGAGAGAGAGAGAGAGAGAGAGAGAGAGAGAGAGGGAGAGGAAGAGGAAGAGGGAGATGGGCGGCATGCTCTGCGTGATTTCCAAATGACAAGGTCTGCGTCGGCCGGCTGAGCGCGCAGTATGCGAAATATAATTTCGCGTGAAGGAAAACAAGAAAGTTGGCGTCCAGCAGCTCCACCCTGCCCGCTCACCCCGCACCGCACCGCGCCCGGCCCAGTCCACTACCGCCACCATGCGTACTCTCACCACCCCCACCTCCTCTCTCTCTCTCTCTCTCTCTCTCTCTCTCTCTCTCTCTCTCTCTCTCTCTCTCTCTCTCTCTCTCTTTCAGCCGACCAGAACCCTCAAAGGGTTTCTCTGTGGCGGCCCCCCGTAGGCGAGCGTTGACGCATTGCCGGCCGGCTCCGCAGGGGGGTGAAAGGGAGAGGTGGGGGGGGGGGGGTGAGTCCCACAGCCCTCTCTACTCTCCCTCCCGTATTCGTCCCCTTTCCCGTGCCCCCATGAGGTCCAGCGCGCCGGGGCCTAAAGTCCTAGAACGTCCAAAAATACACAATGGAAAGTCTTAAAACGGGCGGCGTTTACCTCCGAGTATGCCGGAGTGGTGACCTCATCCTGGCGCGTCGATCTCGTAGACTGATAACAATTGCTCGCTGGGTGTTTAAAAACATTCGCACACTTACTGCCTTGTCGCTCACAGTTTGAATTTTTCTCAAATTCTGTATCACACGACGCGTACATGTGTCGTACTTTACTTTTAATATTTTATTCAAGGCGCCGCGGGGCGCCCCGCCGCGCCCCAGGACTGCCTGCTCTGTGACGTCGTCCAATTCATGCCATTCCGTGTTGTGTCGTGATATATACTGCGCCGCGCGGGGGACGACCGGCGCGCGTGTGAGTCTGCATTTCCGGTGACTCCATCACTTTAAAACAACATTCGGCGTGCTTGATATCCCGTAACGCCGGCACGGGATGTGCAAAAATAAAAAAAAAATAAAAAATATACGCGAAGAAAAGGGCAAGTTGGCTATCGCGATGATGTAAGGAGGAGGGGTGCATTTCGAAATGGCGAACTCGTCGTTTGAACGCGATGGACTCGTGTGGACGCTGGCGCGACTACCACGCGAAGGGGTTGAGAGAGAGAGAGAGAGAGAGAGCGAGAGAGTGAGAGAGTGAGAGAGTGAGAGGGAGAGAGGGAGAGAGGGAGAGAGGGAGAGAGAGTGAGAGAGTGAGAGAGTGAGAGAGTGAGAGAGGGAGAGAGGGAGAGAGGGAGAGAGAGGGAGAGAGGGAGAGAGGGAGAGAGGGAGAGAGGGAGAGAGAGAGAGAGAGAGAGAGAGAGAGAGGAGAGAGAGAGAGGGAGAGAGAGAGAGGGAGAGAGAGACAGAAGGAGAGAGAGAGGAGAGGAGAGAGGGAGAGGGAGAGGGAGAGAGAGAGAGAGAGAGAGAGAGAGAGAGAGAGAGAGAGAGAGAGAGAGAGAGGGAGAGAGGGAGATTGAAAGCGGGCGCGCTCTAGTGGCGGCCTGCACGCACTTCCTCCGCGTGTAGTCTGCCCATTTTACGCACTCTTAACTTTTACAGCCGCCTCCGCTCCGTCCGTGTGCCGTACCTCACGCGGCGGCCTGTGTCACCAGGGCGGCCTCCTCGCTCTGCCCGCGGGAGCAGGCCGCAGGTCTGGGGGACCGCAGCGCAGAGGGCGTGTGGTGCTGGTTTAGCTCGGGGAGATTGTCATCACCTTGTAGGGGAAGCTGGGGTTTATCACGCTGTGTGAATTTCGAAAGCTTTTCGGTGTGTCAATTTCGAGGGGCAACCACTCCCCATCCTAGTGTACACGGGATTTCTACTGATTGCACAAGATTTCTCTCAGATTTTGAGAGATTTCTCTCAGATTTCATGAGATTTCACAAGATTTCACAAGATTTGAATGAGATTTCATGAGATTTCTCAGTTAAATTTCCAAGGATTTCATCGAGATATCTGAGAATTTCATCGAGATTTCTGAGGATTTCATCGAGATTTCTGAGGATTTCATCGAGATTTTGAAAGATTTCATCAAGATTTTCAAAGATTTCATCAAGATTTTCAAAGATTTCATCAAGATTTTCAAAGATTTCATCGGTCAATTTCCATTTCGTACCCTGGAATTGCGATAGACTTGTGTTTTCCTAGAACTTGGATTGGAACAAAATCATTCTCTTAGGTTGCCAGTATTTAAAGAGGCCGAGCAGCATCGGGACCGCCCCCGGTCTGACCTCAGCCCCCGCGCGCCCCACAAGTACTCGCGCTGCGCCGCCGGGCCGGGCCGGACCCCGGGGCCCCGGCCCCTGGGCGGGGTGGAGAGCGCCCAACATCAACAGTTCCGCCGCAACACTTTGAACAAACACGAGTCCTGATCGTCCAGAGAGCTAAGCCGTGGTCAGTACAAGCCAGGAGACCCAGGGAGCCGGCCGGACTCCCGCCCGCCTAAGCCCTTTAGACTGCCGCACCTAGGAAAAAGCCGTGTCCGCCCGCCGGCCCCCACGGGGACTCGAACCCGGAGCCCGAGCCGGACGGACCGCGCCCTCCGAAGCAGCTTATAAGTTTGTGCCTTTACTTACCGACTTGCGCGCTCACGGACCTCAATCGGAAATGTTTTGTCCTAAGCAAACAGCGAGGCAACCGCGCACCGTGAAGAAAGGGCGAGAGGAGGGAGAGAGAGAGAGAGAGAGAGAGAGAGAGAGAGAGAGAGAGAGAGAGAGAGAGAGACACATCATGGGTAGCAAAATCGTTCCCAAACATGAAATTTCGGTTTCCAGAGATCCCACGCTGGCGTGTAACTTCCCTCGGGAATCGAAAGTCAGGAAAATCGCGAGACGTTCAGTAATCCATACTTGATTTGATTAGGGTGGATGCAGAACGCCATCCCCCGCTGTGGGCTCCGTCTCTCCTTCCCCTCAACAGGGCCCTCCTCGATGCCCTGGCCTGCCCGGCCATTTATCAAGTGTTTATCATCGCTGCCACCTCATGTGGAAGTGCGGGGGCCACACGCACGCAGCGGGGGAGACCGTAGGGGCATTTCTCAGTTTGATGATTTGGCTGAAAGCGTCGGTCCGTGCCGCGGCGCCGGGCCGGGACAGCAGGGCCTTGCTGCGTTTCCACTCCTCGCCGACACCTTACTCCGAGGCTCGGCCATTTCACTCGACTGCACCTTTCACCACGGGCGCATCACGCGGCCGCCCACCCTCTCCGTCTTGTGCTGTGCCGCTCTCTCGCGGAGCCAGCCAGCCGCTCTCTCTCTCTCTCTCTCTCTCTCTCTCTCTCTCTTTCTCTCTCTCTCTCTCTCTCTCTGCCCCCCTAGCGCTTCCACTCTCGCCACTACGTGCAGGGCATCAATCAGAATGCATTACGCACAGCATGAGAGGATCATGTCAGAGGAAAAGCCAAAACAAAAAGGGAAATGTGGATCTACGTGGAAGAGAGAGAGAGATAAGTTGAGGTGATGAAAATCTGGGACCACACCTTCTTCGATAGAAAAACGTGTCAAAGGTAAAGGTAATTCAAACCGAGTGGAAACCACTACCAGATGCTTCGTCAGCTGGTTTACTGATTACCTGGACTACCCCCTTATTACCACCCGGATTACGTTGTATTATCTCCAAATACCCCTGGATTACCTCTGGATTACTCAGGATTACCCCTGGATTTTCCAGGACTACCTCAGGATTTTCCACGATCATCTAGGATTTTCCAGGATAACCCCAGTATTTTCCAGGATTACCCCTGGATTTTCCAGGATAACTCCTGGATCTTCCAGGATGACCCCTCTAATTTCCAGAATTACCCCTGGATTTTCCAGGAACACCCTTGAATTTCCTAGATTACCCCTCAAATTTCCAGGATTTTCCTTGGATTTTCCAGGATATTGGTATGACACCTCCTGCATTATCTAAACTGACTGCCTGATAACCTGAGTCGTTGATCGACAATTTAAGTACCTGAAAATGTCACGTGGCCGTGTACACTTTTTCCCACGCGGAGCGGAGCCGGGGTGTTTTTCGCAGGTCGTGGCCGCCCCGCCACCACTACAATGTGTGGGGCCCGGGCCCGGGCCTGGGCCGGGTGCTGACTGTGCTGGCGCCCCTGGCGCCCGCCCTGCGCTGGCGCCGCACAGGGCGCCGCCGCCACCCCAGCGCCACACCACGCGGCGCGCAGGCAGGAGCCCAGCCCCGGCCGATGGTCCATCAGGCCCATGGGATGCTGCATCATCTGTCTCAGCCACTGGCATCATGGACCAGAAACCAGCCAGCCGTCGTTTCCTGCGGGAGGGAAAGGGGTGGGTGGGAGCACCAGGGCGCGCAGCGGTGAGCGGGAAAAAAGAGAAAGGAATCAATATCACTATTTGGGCATGATTTGCTGCCGTGCTATGTGTGTGTGTGTGTCCCTTTGGCGGAACGTTTGGACTCGCCGCGGCTGACCCAAATGCCGCGGCGGCGCCGACTGGCTTCCGAAAACGGCTGAAACCCAATCGCCTCCGCCTGGAAACAAATTGCAGTGCAAGGTATATACGGGGCTCATTAGGGCGGACAGCCATGATCGATCTGATCGGCTTCCATTACATTCTCAATGACGTCTCTCTCTCCCCTCTCGCTCAGCCCCGCAGGATTATTTACCTTCTCGCTTTTTTCCCGTAATCAAGCAGCTTTTACCCTCCCCCGGGCCTCTCCCTGCCTCCCCCACATGTGCGGACGTTCGCACGGGCATCAGCTGCTCCTGCCGCCGAGCGCCAAAGTCACCGGGACGGGCCGCGGACCGCCACGCCGCGCCACGCCACGCCGCGCCACGCAGTATTGTCCCTCCTCGCCCTTCATTAGTGACGTGCAAGAGATGAGATGCAATTAGGGAGAGGGGGGATTCTCTCACTCTTTCACTCTCTCTCTCTCTCTCTCTCTCTCTCTCTCTCTTGCTCTCTCACTCTCTCTCTATCTCTCTCTCCCTCTCCCTCTCTCTCTCTCTCTCTCTCACTCTCTCTCTCTCTCTCTCTCTCTCTCTCTCCTCTCTCTCTCTCTCTCTCTCTCTTTCTCTGTCTCTCTCTCTCCCCCTCTCTCCCTCTCTCGCTCTTTGTCCCACTCCCTCTCTCTCTCTCTCTCCCTCCCTCTCCCTCTCTCTCTCTCTCTCCCCCTGGACGCTGCCGGCGCGTCACAACACCCACACCGCTGCAGCAACAATCACTCCTAATCGCCTCCGTGATCCATCACGGGCCTGTGATCCTCGGCGCTCCCGTGGCCAGGACGGGGCGGTGCTCCTCCCCGGGCGCGCGGGGCGGGGGCGGGATTAGACTGCCGTCCTCTCACCTCCACGCCGCGTGAACCTGTGGACCACCCCCTGCCGAGCCTGCGAGGCGGCACCTCGCTCTTACCCTGCTGTACCTCATCCTAGGGCCTCCCACCTGACCAATGCACTCCCCGTAAATTTTGAGTGGTTCGGTTGAAGGTTTCCTCCAAACGCATCAGGTTCGACTGTTTAACTTGAATCGCTTTCATATAAATTTCTTTATCATGTACCGGTAACTCCACGTATTTTTGTGCCCAAGGGGTAACAACTCTGAATTTTCGTGTACAAACGTCGTGAATTTCATTGAATTTTTTTTTAATTTTCCTGAATTTTTTTGAAATTTTTCGAAATACGAGGAGTACACAAATTTCAGAGTTGTTTCCCCCTCGATTATGCCCGTGCTGAACTGAGATTTTTATTAAATTTCTTATGAATTTTAAAAGTGCTTACTTTGACTTTGACATGGTGATCCGCGGGCCTGTTGAGCTGCAAGGCGATGAGCAAGTGTCGGCCGTGTCGGCAGCTGCTGCTGACCAGATTCATCGCCCCCAACTCTCCCCAGTGCCCCGTTCTCTCTCTCTCTCCCCTTCCCTCCCCTCTGCCTCCTCCTCCCGCGGCATCTCATCTCTTCTCTCTCTCTCTCTCGCTCTCCCATCATGCACGACGCAATGTCGCATCCTCGTTTCGAAGCTCATCCCCCATTTTTACGGCGCTCGCCGTTTTTATCTCGAGTGTTTAATAAACAGGTCCCGGCTACGCACGCCAGCCGCCCACCCCGCCCGAGGAAATTGCATTTTTCTGAGGGCAACATCTCCGATTTCGTACAATGAAGCCATTCCCAACACTTTGACGTATTCCGCACCAAGATTGAAGACTTTCCACGCGGAGATCAGAAAAAAAACAACAACACGGAACGGCAAAGGTAGAGGCTATCGGCTCCTCTGTTCCGTCGCAAACGCCAACGCCAAGCAAAACTTCCTCTCTTTTTTTTTTTCCCTCTCCGGCAATTTTTTTTTCTCTCTGCGGTATTATTTCTGTTTCACACAGGAAGCCGGGAGGGAGCAGTGCGAACAAAGCCGACCGCAGGCCATACGCTTCCACTTCGCACCTTTTGCAGTTGCTTTTCATCTCTGTGCACCTCGCCGCGATGGCGCCTATGGCGGCTGCGGCGCTGGCGCCCCTCTGTCTGCCCCGGCCCCGCCCGCCACCTCAGAGCAATCTCCTCAGCAGTCACCTTGGTGGTGGTTTTCATCTATGGATGACAAAGGACCTCCTCCTCCTGCCTGCCTGCCGGGGGCGGCGGGGGCGGCGGGGGTGGCGGGGGCGGTACGGTGTGATTTAACACAGCGCCCAAACAATGCCCGTGACACATGTGAACCGAGGCGTTTGGCAAAATGAAAATGCGCTCCCTGCTATTTTTTTGTAGGTTTTATTTTTTTTTATTATTTTTCATCTGCGGCTGCTGCCTACTGCTTCGCGCCTGTCTTGTATTTCCACCCCTGATGTGTTCGCGCGCGCGCGCCACGGATCTGTTCTGTCAGCAAGGTGTGAGGAGGCAGAGATGTGCGGCTGTTGTGTCAGACATTCATGGCGCCCACACTCCCCCTACCCCCTCGGGGGGCCAGCCGTCAGCCACTCAGCCGGCAGACAAAAGGCGAGAAGTGTGCAAAACTATTCGCGCGACGGCAGGCTGCTGGTCGCCGCAATCACGAAACATCAACAATGGCGATCAAGGGCCTAAATGTGGTGGTGTTGGTGGCGGCCATATAATTGCCCGTCCGCACAATGCCTATATGGACCCATTGTGGCCGCTGGATAAAAACGAGCTGTGCTCTGTAACCAGCAGTGTGGCGGCCGCGGGCGACGTGTCTGCTGCCCGCCACATGAACCGGTACGACAGGGTGATGTTGTGCAGCTTGAGGACCAGGAATGAGCCATATCTAAAACGCTGAGAACAATCTCGCTTCATGTGATGACATTCGCCTTCATCCAGAAAAGTGTGTTCTTGTATTAATTGCAATATACTTAAATCAAGTGCAAAACACTGCAATTTTTCAAGTACTTGAGTAGTTGGGCTCTATTCAACCCCAATTTGTTCTCGACTCGTTCGCCTTTGAGCTTATATGAAACGCATGTTCTTGATTTAAGGCTAAAATGGGCTTGGATTATGAGCGCCAAATGTTCTTAAGAAATTCAAGTACACGCCCTTCTGGGTGTTCTTTGTGAAAGTTTACTTGAAAACTGCTGGTGCAAAGACTTTACAAAGCAGATGACCGCTTGCAAACACACTTGTAGTTATAGAAATGGCTATGACTCGCAAGTAAGTGTACGAGTGTGTGTACCGTAAGCTCTGAGCTCTGAAGAAACTTTTGCCCGAGACGTCATATTTTTTAACAGTTCCACCACCACCTTGGTAAAGTCCCTCTAGATGATTGTGGAGCGTCCTCTAACCGTGCGCAATTTGCCGCGGAAGAGGCGAGTGGGGGAGCGTGGCCGGGCTGGAGCTGGTGGGGCTGCTGAATGACAGTCAAGTAATGTCAAGGGACCATTATGCAGATTCGCCCTCCAAGACGCTTTGCACGGTGATATGGCCCCTCGCTCTCTCTCTCACTCGCCGAGTCCTCTCTCTCCTCCTGGCCGGCGTTGAGGACTGCTAATTTGGATCACCCCGCCGAGATTCGACTTTACACCCCCGCCCGCTCCGCTCCGCGCCTGCCACCTCCGGCCGCGTTGAAATAATAATGTGCATCCGAAGCTGATCGGTCCCTGCGGGTCCATCGGGGCAAGTGGACCGGCCCGGTCGCGCCCCCAGCAGGGTCCCGAGGGACTCGGCCCGCGCGGGGCCCACGCCTGCCCGCCAAACGGACCAGTCGTCAAGCCTGGAGCCGTGTCACTGGAGGAGCAAAGGGATTTCTCGACGTCCTCCCCGAGGAGGCAGGCACCGCCGGCATCTACATACAGGACATGAACAGTTTGTTGCTCTACTGCGCGGCCCTCACCGCCAGCCCGGGAGTTGATGATTTGATCAGCCCCACGACCGTGGTGGTGGTGGTGGTGGTACTGCACTTGAGGGACACATTTCACTCGGCCTGGTAATGGCGGCAACTCGCATTAACCAAATGCCTTGTCAGGGCGGTCGGGTCGCGAGCAGCGCCACCTACATACAGCGCATCAGGGCGACCCCGTGCCGTGCCGTGCCGAGCCGTGCCGTGCCGTGCCGTGCCGTGCCGTGCCGTGCCGCGCCGTGTCGTACCGTGCCGTGCCGTGCCGCGCCGTGCCGCGCCGCGCCGCGCCGCGCCGTGCCGTGCCGTGCCGCAGCCGCAAAGCGAGCAACAATTTCGACCGTGAGGGGTCGTAATCATATTTCGTTTTGGTTTTTATTATTATATCTGCGGTGAAGGGAGGGTATGAAGATGTTCCCGCCGGACGGAGAACCTCGTCAACGCCGCACTCTGTGACTCAGCGTGAAGCGACGGGGCTGCATCTACTGTTCAGAGGTCACCAAGTGTTCAACTGCTCAACGTTTGTATGTGTGCAACTTCCGTGCAAGTCCGCAATCGGCAATCGTGCAATTTCACTTGTTTAACTCGCCAGTTGTGCACGTGCAAGTGTTCAACAAGTACAATGTTGCACGGGGCAGTTGAAAACTTGCAAGAGCACTACTGCTGAGTTGAACACTTACAATTGTACGACTAGCGAGTTTGACATTTGCAATTGCACTACAGCCGAGTTGCACACTTGGACGTGCTGGGCCGGAAGCTGCACACATACAGGTGTTGAGCAGTTGAACACTTGGTTTAACAGTGATGAACTTGTACGAACAGGGCTGCATCGACTAGGACCCTTGGCAGTGCCGCTGCTCAGGCCATGCGGCTGCGCATAGCTTCCCCTGCGGTATTTGCAGCGCGACCGACCGGACCCCGACCGCTACTCCTTCCAGTTTTTCCCCATCTTTTTCCCCGGCGCTCTATTTCTGGAATGTTCTCGAGCAGGGGGGGTCCGTCCCGCTGTGTCGCCAAGTGGAGCGCGACCATTTCTTTCGGGGCCTAAATGCCTCATCAGGTTCGCACCGCCAGCGAGCGGCTTCTTCTGTGGTCTCGCCGCTATCCACGCTGGCTTGGATGTAATAAATTCAAGTCTATCAATTATTTTGTGTGGCGCCATGTGGAGGGAAGAACTAGGCGACCGGGGGGTTTGGGGGCAGGGGGGAGGAGAATTGAGGGGTTAAATGTTCTGACCCTTTAGGGTTATTCAAAGCCCTCCCCCCTCCCCCCTCTGTGCTTGATCTCGCCTGGTCCCCAAGTCAAATAGTTGGAGCGAAGCAAAGGAATCGTGTCATTCTTTGAATGCCTCCGCGGCGCCGCGCCGTAGGCCACGTGTGTTGTCGCGGCCGCGTTTTATCTCGCCTGTCTCTCTTAATTCCCCCCCCCCTCTCTCTCGCGCTCTCTCTCTCTCTCTCTCTCTCTCTCTCTCTCTCTCTCTCTCTCTCTCATGCTCGCTCTCTCTCTCGCTCGCTCTCTCTCGCTCGCTCTCTCTCTCGCTCTCTCTTGCTCTCTCGCTCTCTCTCTCGCTCTCTCTCTCTCGCTCTCTCTCTCTCTCTCTCTCTCTCTCTCTCTCTCGCTCTCTCTCTCTCTCTCTCTCTCTCTCTCCTCCCCATACACACAGGCAGCCAGGGCTCCAGCTACGCGCGCGATATCCAATTTCCTGTCGTCGTCATCTCGGACCTGTTCCTTACTGTACAGCAAGGTGCTCGGGCAGAACAGAACAGCAGAACGGCAGGAAATTGGCGAAAATTAAAACGCGACGCGCGTCAGAAAGTAATGGGGTCTGCGTCTGCGCGTCGACGACTTGTCGACGGCCCCAGGGGATCGCCAGGCCTGGCGGAGACCCTTATCGTGTGGATTTAGAGATGCTTCACAAATCTCCGGAGTTTTCGTGTGTTTTTTTTTCTCTTCTTCTCTCTCTCTCCCGTTTTGATTTTGTGACCTCTTTCCTTGTCCTGCCTACACCTTCCTCCTTTTTCCTGCTTGCTCCGGGGCCGCCCCTGGCTGGCCGCGCGAGGGTCTCCCAGGGGAGCGGCCGGACACGTCCCCGGGTGGGTCCGGCTGCAAAGGACCCCGGGATCATCCCTCGCCCCGATTGGTGCTGACCCGAGGCCGAGGCCGGGAGGGAAGGCCAAGCGGAGGGATAAAAATGAGTTTGAAATAAAAGTGGAAGTGTGCCCCTTGCGGGATGGGCCAAACCCTTTTCCGGGGTCACTCTCTGTGCACACGGTAAAAACAAGGTCTGATTTTTTTTTAGGTTGTGGGGAAAACTTTGAGGGACTACCATAATTTGAGGGGACCTCCTCGGACTTTGAAGAAGTCTTCTCAAAATTTGAGGGAAACTCCCATAATTTTTTTTTTTTTTGAGGAGCCTAAAATTTCGAGGAGACATTCTCAAAATCTGAGGAAATTCCATCAAATTATGGGCAGACCCAGGAGGAGGGGTTGTGACGTTTTCCCTGCTTCGTATCGCGCAGGCGGGACTTGTTATACACTGTGAAACCAAGTGTTCAACCGTTCAACACTTGTAAGTGTGCAACTTCCAGTATAACAGGTGCAATTGGTTTGACAGTGTATACAGGCAGCAGGGGAAAATTTGGTTGGCGTCCAATAATTTTTGGTCCGTGCCGTCTGCCGTGCGTTTAGCGCCTCGCTAATGACGTGCCACGCGTTGCACTTTGAGTGGTTTGGTTAGGGTCGGGCCGGCCCATACGGGCTGTGCTGCTGTCATTTTGGGGCCGAACTGACGGGGACCGCGGACTCGTACACGTGCGAAAGTGCACGGCAGCGCGCACTGTCCAAAATAGCATCGTAATTTTTTTTTAAATTTTATGAGCAACAATTCACAGACGATGTATTAAATTTGCGGTCGGTATCGTAAATTTGCAGCAGGTAATTTTTTGGTCAGCAAGGAGAATAATTATCAAATTTCTGCTGTCCAATTAGAACAGTAGAAACGTCTGTTCCTGTAATAGTTCGTGCCGCCTCCACGCCCTCTCGATATTTTGCTGTGCGCAGTTAGGGCGGTCATCAAACAGCAATCAGCCCTTCACTTTATTTTGTGGCCTGCTGCGTCAGGTGGCTGTTAACCCTCATTGCTCCCCTACTCTCTCTCTCTCTCTCTCTCTCTCTCTCTCTCTCTCTCTCTCTCTCTCTCTCTCTCTCTTTCTCTCTGCCCCCACACTTTGCACACCCAGCGGGCGCCGTGTTGAACCTCGCCCCGCCCCGCCACGGACCTCTGCCGCGCCGCTAGGATCAAAATAACCAATTGAAACGAATCTATTGCAACGCGAAGAGATTAAAATTCCCTTGTATCGTCCTTAGAAGAATAACGCGCACCGATGTCGTTTTTGCAGCAATAAAACGCCACCCTTAAGCTCTAAATCCACTTTCTGTAGCAAATAAAAAAGAGCCAGCGGGAGGGAGGCGGAGCAGGAGGCCATGTGAATGTATATCGCGACCCACGTGTCTGTGTGCGTGCGCAGTTTGGCGTGCGTGTGTGTGTGTGTGTGTGCGCGCGGGAGATTCGACATACAAGGGCACCCGCAGCGCGCGGGGCGGGGCGGGGCGGGGCGGGGCGGGGCGGGGTGGGGCGGGGCGGGGCGTGGGGCCGCGCTAAGGAGACGATTCGATTTGCAATACTCCGACACGTGTGCGGTGTACGCTACGGTGGGTCCGCCATCCATAACGGCGGAGACAATCGCGCGAATCTCTGACGCGGAGTATCGCGGGCGCCCGCGACACTCTCTCGGAAATACTGTGCGGGATTTGTCGCGATAGGACTGTGAGTGTCCACGTAATCCGAGTTCGCGGATATCATATACTTGTAGGAGTGTGAATTTTTATTCCGACGTTCGTCCATTGTGTAAAATTCCTTGGAAAATTGATAAATTTATTTAATCACGTGTTGGAATAAAAGTTCACACATGACAGTCTCACTCTTAGATTTCCAATGCAGTCCTGGGTTGAAGTTTATGACGACAGTTAAGTGATTTTTTTTTTAATTTTTTTTTTAAGTTTATTTTTTATAAAGTAAAATAGATGTGTTTCCCGGTTTTGGGAGGAGGTACCGAACCTGATATCGCTTCCCACAGACCGGGCTCCGTCTCGGCGCGCTCACAGCCACCACGGCACGGCACGGCACGGCACGGCACGGCACGGCATGGCACATGGCACGGCACGGCACGGCACGGCACGGCACGGCAGGCACAGACACCGGATACACAGCGGAGGAAGTAGATTGGAAGTGCAGCTGATACAGCGGGACCCCGCACACGCACACACACACGCACGCACGCACAGGCGGACAGCTGCAGCTGGCGGCTGTGGACGCAGCTGCACAGCTGAGGTGGCAGCGACACGGGCACAGAGGACAATGTCATGCGACAAGTGAATGAAAAATTATTTTGTGTTCTGATGAGACGGCGTCTTCTTGAGAAGATGCCGAAGTCGCAAAGTGCCTCTAGTCCCCTCACGGCAAAACTGGCGTCTTGGTTTTCAAGACAACTTTCTTGATTTTCAAGACGTTTTGGAAAACTCAAGACCTCTCGTCAACGTCCTGAAAACCAGGACGATTTCCAAGACATTGCTCTTAGTTTTCAAGACATCGTCTTGAAATTATTCCACTTTATCACGACGGACTTTATCAATTTTCAAGACGATGTCTTGAAAAGCAAGAGCAATGTCTTGAAAATCGACCTGCTCTTGATTTTTCCAAAATGTTTTGAAAACCAAGACGACAGTTTTACCGTGCTCAGTACGCGTAGAAAATATCAGTTGTATATTGTGGCATAGATGTCGCAGTTTAGCCTCACGGATATACCTTTTGTGTTTCCAGTGTCCTGGTATGTGTAGGTCCCCTTCTCTCCCCTATGCTTCCCTTTGCATCGCTCCCCCTCCACAACAAATCCAATATAGGAAAACACCTTGTCACATTACCGGAAGAGAGAGAGACAGAGAGGGACGGAGGAGGAGGAGAGGCAAAAAGAGGAGAGAATGAGCTAAAGAAGGACGCGGGGAAAAAAGAAGACGAAAACACACTAGGGAGACAAACACGGCCCCCGTGTGGAATCGATTACAATTCGAAATTGGGCGTGAAGATAGGTGCTTGGAGACGGCGCGAGGGTCGTAGGGAAGGACGTTAAAGGGAAAGGGATGGAGTGCGGGGTTGGGGGCGAGGGGCGGCAGGGGCGTAAGGTGTAGGCAATGCCCCTGTCGTCGGAAATCAGTTGAGACGGGACCTACATTTGCACAGCGCCCCACTCTCCATCCCCTCCCCTCTCTCTCTCTCTCGCTCTCTGTCTCTCTGTCTCTGTCTCTCTCTCTCTCTCTCTCTCTCTCTCTCTCTCTCTCTCTCTCTCTCTCTCTCTCTCTCTCTCCTCACCCTTTCTCTCTCTCTTGCTCTCTCTCTCTTTGTTTCCTCTCTCCCCTCTCTCCCTCTCTCTCTCTCTCTCTCTCTCACTCTTTCTCACACATACACTTTCCCTCTCTCTCTGTCCATCCCTTCCTGCTTCCCCCACCCTCCCCTCGCTACAGTCTCAATCCTTCAATCTTTCCCTCGCTTTTCTCGCGTGTATTCACATTCACATTCGGTTTTGTGACTTTATCCCGCGGTGATCGTCCCACCTGCTTTGTGCGCAGTGTGCGGCCTTGGGACTCACTGCGGCACTCCACACCCCGCCACGCCCCGCCACGCCCCGCCACGCCCCGCCACACCCCGCCACGCCCCGCCACACCCCGCGCGCACTGCGAGGCGTTGGTTGACCTTGGGGTGCGATGGGTGCGCTGATGCGGCGTCAGGGGCACCCTAAGGGATGAGCTGGATTCTGCGGCTGGACCACCTGTCTCATCTCCCCCACCTCTCTCTCTCTCTCTCTCTCTCTCTCTCTCTCTCTCTCTCTCTCTCTCTCTCTCTCTCTCTCCGTCAAGGCCGTGGAGGGGTGGCTGCTCCCTGCCGTGTGGCGACACCTCGCGGACACCTCGCGGAGGGGTCACCCGCGGCGCGGCGGATGACGCCCAGGTGACCAAAGTGGTGACCGATAGTGTTTTCCGCTCCACGTCACCCGCTTAGCGACCCCGTGCTGTGGCCCCGGACCCCATCAACAGCACTGCCCCGCCACGCCCCGCCACGCCCCGCCACGCCCCGCCACGCCCGCTCCGGCAGCCTCAATCATCATGTGCGCACGATGCGCTATCACGCGTGTGACGTCACATGTGTGACACTGTGACACGTGACGAAGCGCCTGTTAGCAAGGTCCCTCCCTCTGTCTCTGTCATCTGCTCGCCGGCCACCCTGCGCCCTCATCCCCCAGCTCCGGCTCATCCCTGTATTTATTCACCACGCCGATAACCTACGCAATGTAACTTTGCCTTTTTTTTCAACCAAGGAATCCTGCTCTATTTTCTTGTCAACGTTTTTTTTTTTTTGTATTTCTTTATTCCTGTTTTGCGGGTAAGTGGAAAGAGAGCAATACCCTCCTATGCTTGACGGGTGCGGGCGCGGCGCGTAGGAATGCTCATTACACAGCGAGCGAGCGATAAAAGGTATGCAGGAATGCATACCGCACAGTTGCTGGGCGTTATCGCCGAGCGTCACCTAAGTACCCGCACAAAATTTATCACTTGCTTTGCGCCAAAAATAATAATAATAAAAAAAAAAGGTTGCTCTTTTCTTGGAAACTGTTGGTGAAGCCAGCTCCGGGTCGCACTGCAATTAGTCGTGCATGTTTTAGTTTCTTGCTCCCTCTGCGTTCTGCTTGCATGTATCTAAGAGTGTAAGCGCATGTATGTGCGTGTGTGTGTGTGTTCTTTTTTCCTCGACGACGGATTGGCGATGGATCCCGTCATGTCGGCCGCGCGCGTTAGGCAGAAGGTGATTAAGGGGACGTGGTTTGTTTCATGATGCGGTTTGCCAGTCCGGTCGTTAGGGCCGACACTCGCGCCTGCTGTTCACGTGAACTGACTGGCGCCGAGAGAGAGAGAGAGAGAGAGAGAGAGAGAGAGAGAGAGAGAGAGAGAGAGAGAGAGAGAAATGGGGGGAGAGGGCCGGCGCAGGTTAGGTTTGGATGTCCAGGATGTAGCAGAGGGGGTGACCGACCGTCCCCCTCCCCCCAACCACCACCAACACGCGTGTGCGAGCCCCATTGCAATGACGGCCCTACACCAAAGTATTCGTCACTTCACATGCGGTTAAATCGCTGCGTTTTATCAGACCGTGTGTGTGTGTGTGTGTGTGTGTGTGTGTGTGTGTGTGTGTGTGTGTGTGTGTGTGTGTGTGTCACCTCGCTGCCGGGCCCAATCCTGCACGGCCCATATGAAATATTGTCCCCGCAGATAACTGGCGTCGGTGTGCGGCCAGCGATTTTGTGCTTCCGGCTCGAAGCACCGATGACCACCCACGCCTCTCTCTCTCTCTCTCTCTCTCTCTCTCTCTCTCTCTCTCTCTCTCTCTCTCTCTCGCTCTCTCTCTTTCTCTCCCTCTCTCTTTCTCTCCCTCTCTCTCCAAACCCATCGAGACAGGTCGTCCGACCGGAGCTCAAGTGCTGTCCTACGTAAGCCTATCTTTTTTTCCCTTCCTCCTCACTGTATCCTCTCTCTCTCTCTCACTCTCTTTCTCCCTTTCCCTTTTTTTCCGAGGGGCCCATCGTGCGTCAGTGGTCATGTGCTGCAGTATGATTTGTTGACTGACCATCCGACATAATTCAGGCCGCGATATCTCGGCTCCTCTCGGCTGATGTCCTCATGTGTGTTCATTCCGTGTCGTGTGAGATCGGGGAGCTCCCGGCCTCGGCCGCGAGGTACAGGCGAGTCGGCCGAATCTGACCGCCAGATAAATAAATGTCCCTTTTGCGGCCTCAGTGTGGTGGCAGGACACTGGAGGGCCCAGCCATGTATAGATGCCACGTACACAGCCATTAATTTTCGATGAATTCTGCCATAACGTGGTTTGTCCAGAACCTTTTTGGTAATTTACGTAAGATACTCCTATAGTGTGTACTGGACGGGCTACTTTATATATTAACTAATCATGTTCATATTTTTGAAATCAGAATATGAAAATGTATACGACTTGTAACCTGACATCGGTTAGCAGCGTGGACCAGCCTCAGACACGTACATATATATTGCCGCATGAGCGCGCCCTTTCTGCGTTGTGTGGCGCAGTTGTTTTTTTTTTTTTTTAATATTTTTACTTTTTAATGGGGATGTAGTCCAGGTTTATCTGTGCCCATTCATTCGCACGGCGCTCAATGGAAGGACTCATCTCGTACGCACCTTCTATTCGCGCGAGCAGCGGGTTGCCATTTTTTCCCTTCGTCCAGGCTTGAATTTTTTTTTGTTTCCAGCTTTGCGTGAGGTATGCGATGGTTGTTAAAACGTACGTTTGCAATTGCATTAATTATTTTTGTAAAATAGCGCAGTCACTGGCCGTAATAGATTTCCCACACGCATGCGCGAAAGTTGCGATAGGCAAAAAAAAATTGCAATCCACCCCTGTCCGGTGCGCCGGGCGGCGATACCGAAACAAAAACCCTGCTAATTGCTGACAGGGGTGCAGCTCTCCGCCAGGGCGACCCTCTTCATATCGCACACATTCGCATTCATGTGTGTGTGTGTGTGCGTGTACTTTTTTTTATGATGATGATTATTATTATTCTGCATGTCGGACGCGTCACGGTGCGCATACAGACCGCATCACACTTCTCTCTCTCTCTCTCTCTCTCTCTCTCTCTCTCTCTCTCTCTCTCTCTCTCTCTCTCTCTGTCCTTTTTTTTCTCTGCTTTCCGCTCTGATTATTTTTACGCTCCCTCCGCAAATGGTTACGTCCAGTGTGTCGGGAGTCGCGCTCTGCTGCAGGTTGCTGCAACGAGGTGTTAGGGCGGCCCGGGGCGCCGGGCAGGGGGTGGTTGTGCAGCTCGACTACATCGGAATAAAATTTCATACAAGTCACATTTCATTCAAGTTCGTTTTACAATATGGTTTTTTAAAAAAAATAAAATTTTATAAGATTATTGTTAAAACTAGGTTTAACGCGGAAAATTTTTATATGGGGAAGGGGTCTTTGTCGTAAATTTGCAACATATTTTGTAAATAGTAATTTACTTTTCACAGTTATTTCTGGTCCTGGTCCAAACAACAGTTAAAACACCTAAAAAAAAATTAAAATTTCAACAATTTGCAGAATAATGTAAAATACACGTCCTTACCCCTACCCCTCCCCAAGACCACACATTGAGATTATGCGCTCACGTGAGTCGACGCGAAAGCCGTAGGTCATTTGTGGCCAGGCAATCTCAAGTCAAGTCAAGTCCCTGAAGGTGAATATTGTGCTCTTTTATTTTTCCTGTGTCTCGTCGTACACGATAAGTAAGAAAATGTCGGTCTTGTCTCGCGGTGAGGGTGCTCTGCGGACGATGATGTCTCATCTCATCCCCGCCCTGCTCTCTCTCTCTCTCTCTCTCTCTCTCTCTCTCTCTCTCTCTCTCTCTCTCTCTCTCTCTCTCTCTCTCTCTCTACGCGCTCTGCGGCTCCTCCCAAGAGTAAAACGTCCACGCGCGCATATCTGGGGCGTTCGCCCGCCAACACGACGGAAAACAATGACGACTTCAAAAGTCGCGGCCCGCCTTGATTGTCTTCCCAACAACAACTCCCCCCCCCTCTCCCTCCTCTCTCGCGAGCGCTCTCTCCTCTCTCTCTCTCTCTTTCTCGCTCTCCCTCTCTCTCGCGCGTGCTCTCTCTCACTCACTCCCCCTCCCTCTTCTCGGTTGAACTCATCTCCTTACACATCGTTTATGTTTGGACATTTCGCCGCCCGCCGCCCGGAGAGGAGTTTTTCGCGGCGATCGCCACGCGGAGAAAAAAAAAGCCACCTCCTGTCTTGATGTTGTTGTTGTCATTTCTGTGTCAGGCGTTGTTACCATACATTCCGTTTTATTCATACCGACGCGCGACCTCCTTCCCGACTTAAACTGGTCAAGTTGCTGGGCCTACATGTATCCGATTTCGGCACAAAACTTGCCGTTCGAATAAAGAACTGTACTTTACGCTGAAACTTTCGGAAAATGGCTTCCCTTAGAATCACCGTCGCCCAAATTCAGCCTCTTCTATAAACGCGCACGCTACTTCTCAATCCTTCCGAATCACCATGCTTATTAAGTCTTGCGCCGTGGATTACAACTATTATTTACTGCCACTATGAATGTGACAAACTTTAATCGAGTTTTCCGCGACTCGGCCGAGCCCCCGCGCGCGCACCACTCCCTCCCTCTCACTCCCCTCCACCGTCACCTCTCTCCTCCTGACGCGTGCCTACAACAGGTGGGGGGAAGGGGGGAGGGGGAAGGGAGGGTGGAGGCACAACATCTTATCAAGAAACACAGCTAATTAAAATGTTTCCAGGGCCACCCACCTTGTCAACACTTTCTAAATAAGTTGGGTTGCGACTACTTTTGTTGTTGACACGAAATAAGCCTTCCTCTCTCGCTGCTGAATTTCTCGTTAGCCGTGCCTCTAGCAGCAGCGGCTGCGGCGCGCGCGGGGATTTCGTCGTACGCCGTTAATTTATCTGATTTCATTTTCTCCCGCCCGTGAGTTTGCCGCGGTTGCCGCCAGGAGCGCTCGGGTCGTACGTGTGTGTGTGCGCGGCCGAGATAAGGCCACGTACGGCTGCCGAGCGGTGGCGGAGCAGGCAGAGTTGGCAAGAGCAAGATGTCTCGCGAGTTGCCGCTAATGCGACCTTGAAAAAATTTGTTCGCAGATATATATTTATTTTTTTGCGTTTTGTTGTGTATTTGACTAGTTGTCATTCCCTAGATGCTACTGCAATAGTTAACTTTGGTTCCCGTTCTTGGCGCGTACTCGCTTTCGTTTTAATAAAATTGAAACGGCTAATCGCGCGCGCATTTTCGATTTCCAAATGCTTCTGCAAAGTTTGGCGACACAAATCTCATTCGGTGTCGCCACCGTGGCCCGGGGAAGGTCGCGTTGACGTGCAAATAATGATGGAAAGTAGGACAAATTACGCGCTATTTAATTGCCATTTCATAATTACGTCTACTTTGGCACGGGATTGGAAGCTTTTCAGTCTTATCACCTCGCCACCCCACGGGTCTCCCCCTCCTTCCTCTTTCTCTCTTTCTCTCTCTCCCTCGCCTTCCACTCTCTCTTACTCCATCGCCCGCTCTCTCGCTCTCGCTCTCCAGTCCCGCAGACCTTATCCTATTTGCGCACTCCTTGAAAATTCGCTTGGTTAATCTCGGAGAGGAGAGAAGGTGGCCCGGCGGAAACAAGCAGTAATCCGTGTACTGCGCTGCCGCTTTTTAAAAGCTTCCTTTCTGAAACGGAGGAGGTGTGAAACACCCGGCCCATTTAAATGTATTGCGCGGGAAAGTGACACTTAAAGTTTGAAACGGCCGTCACCTAAGAGGGGCTACCTCGCGCCTCGCGCTGCCTCGCCGTTAGCACGCGGGTCACGTGGTATCACTCTCCTCCGTTCTTATGCCCCATCTCGCCGTGAATTTCTTAATCAAGTGCTGTCTCTGCTCTCTGTACGACTCTCTGCCATCCCCCTTCTCACCCTGCCCTCCGAGCGTCTCGAGACTTCTCCTCGCTGCCTGAACACTTGCGAGGGACTGCCAACATTTTCCTCAATACTCTTAATCTCCGTGCTGTGTTACCTTCCGGATGACAATATCTCCGGTATCGTTTTCGTGAAGTTTGCACTAAATCTTCTGCATATCGTGGATATATATTCTCTGGTCAAGAGAGAGAGAGAGAGAGAGAGAGAGAAATCGACCATGGGGCCTAAACTTTTATCATGATAGTCTGTACTAATGGAGCCCGATGTGTGCCACACGTGGTGGTCCTTCTATCTCTCGCCCCTTCTCTCTCTCTCTCTCTCTCTCTCTCTCTCTCTCTCTCTCTCTCTCTCAAGAGCGCTCAAACGGCAGTTTCGATCGTTAGCGGCGTGCTCGGTGGTGGCATGCCTGGCGGGCTCCACCGGTGGTGGCCGGGCGGCGGGCGGGCCGCGCGGAGGGCACACAAATCAAATCGCCATTGTAGGAAGGCCTTCCCCGATATTGGGCCAAATGGCCAAGTTGTGCAACACGCACACACACACACACGTGCACACACATCCATTCCATCGCTACTTGGGCGAAATGGTGATGCTGCTGATGGTTGATATGCCTTTGATCGTCTGAGTGACGTTGACGACGCGGTGCTGACAGCGGGGCTCACAGCGGCCTGCGCACTACTGTTGCTCGCAGATATTGACACTCTGGCCAGGGCCCCGTGACTGTCCTGGTGCGGTCCCAACTCCGGTAGACAAGTTGGATGGTAGTTGGTCTGTCCGCAGGCTGGGCGCCCGCCCCCGCCGCGCTCGGGTGGACTGACGCACCCCTCTCGCCCCTCTCTCTCTCTCTCTCTCTCTCTCTCCTCTCCCCCTCTCTCTCTCCCTCTCTCTCCCTCTCCCTCTCTCTCTCCCCCTCTCTCCCCATCCCAGCCCGCCCTTTGCAGCAGAGAGTGGCCACCGCTGGCTGGCCTGCGGTTTTGGAGTTCGACAAGGGAAGTACCTGGAGGGTTAGGGCGGACACTGCTGGCAGTCTGCGTGTGTGTTATGTGCAGGCTGACAGTCTGAGTTATAAACGGACTATAGGCATTAATTTGTAAAATTTGTGTGATTAGAAACATTTAAACGTAGTATCGTGAACTCTGTGTGATTTTGTCTATTTGCACTTTTTACTTATGGGATAAATTGAAGGAGGTTGTCGCGTCACCAAGGTGGTGGTTACAGCCTTTCTACCCTCAGAAAACCGTGTACTTGAAATGTGGACTTGGTTAAATCAAACCCACTTTGCACTTGCAATGAGAATTTTTCACTTGAGAGGAGAACATTGCATGCCCATGCAGTTTACTTGAATCAAGAATCAAGAGGGAAAACCGTTTTGATTTAACCTATCCCAAAATGCATTTGGAACAGATGCAAATTGCTTGTTGTATTAAGCAGAAAATTTCTTGTTTCAAGAACCTGCTTTTTTATTGGTTTGTACGTGTGCTGCACTTGGATTAACGACAGCGCCGAGCCTGTGAAATATCGACCCGGAGCCAAAGTCGTCGGCTCGGCGAATTCAAGAATACTCAAGGATTGCGACCTTCCGCTGCTGTAACGGGCGCCTCGTAGCCCCGGGCGGTGAGCTCAACAATTTATATTCTGTGTTGCCTGATTCTGCCCACATTCTTACCCCCCCCTTCTTCGCTCCTACCCCTCCTTCCCGTGTTATATTGTACTTAAGAGAGGCATCAAATATGCAGATGTGGCTGCAGCATGGGGTGGAGGGAGGGGACGGGGAGCCAGCGAGCGAACGGCCAAGGTGGATAAGTCTTTTGCATATTACTTTGTCTGCTGTCCGCCGATACTCCCTCGGTTGTGTACTCTGGTGGTCGGTGCGCAAGGCGTGTGCACAGGAAATGTGTTCTGTGCGAGTGTGTGGAAGCAGCGCGGAATAGGGCGGGGTTTGGTCCTTTACGCCCTTCACTGAAGTTTTGGGCTCCCTGGCGCCAAAGTTGGTAGTACGACGGACTGCGCGCGTAATTTTAAACTTTCGCAAGGAGCTGCAAATCGGAATACCAGAACGTGTTTCAATGCAACACTGGCCACAACCTCCCCTCCTCTCTCTGTCTCTCTCCTACGCTCCCTCATCTCTCTCTCTCTCTCCTTCTCTCTCTCCCTCCTCTCTCTCCTCTCTCCCGCCCTCTCGATGAAAATCTGAATTTCAGATGACCTAATAAATCCCGCTTCAGCAGGGTCCTTTGCCGGTCAGCCGCCGCCGAAGCGTGGAAAAGGATTTGCAACTTTCTTCAGAAATAAGACAAAATGGGTAGCTGAGCGCTGGGGGCGCCTGCTCTAGCCTGGCGCGGGCCAGCGCCGCCGCTGTCTCCTTCCGTGCTGGCACCGGTTGGTATTCGTCCCGATTTGCCGACTGTGATAAATCTGGAGATAATTTCATTAGAACGGGCGTTATTTGCAGGGGGAGGGCAGGGAAGAGAAACGGAGATGGGTGGAGCGGAAAAAGCGGGAGTCATCGTGCCGCGTACCTTGGTCTGTACCGTGCGCGGCCGTGGCTGCGAGCCAAAAGGCTCTTGCAGGTAGCTCAAGGGAAAAAGATATGGGAAAACCGAGGGGTCGACCACTTGAAATATTTGTGTACATGGAATATATTCCAGTTGGAATATCTGGAATATTTTTGGAATATCAGGGATATGTTTGAATATTTGGAATATTTTTAGAATATTTGGAATACTTTTGGAAGATTTGGAATATTTTTGGAATACTTGGAATATTTTTGGACTGGAATATGGTGAAATGTCTTGAATATTTTTGGAATATTTGGAATACTTTTCAATGTGTACATGGAATAACTGGTCGACCCCTCGGGGTCCTTACCTTATAAATGTTTGGAACCCGCTTAAATTTTCATGCCTTGGAGCATTTTTCTTTCTTTTCTCAGGGCGTTTCCGCTTTAACGCCTTTAACACGAGTAATGGTCTAGCTTTTTTCCCGGCAGTGTAAGTTCTGCTCCGTACGTATAGGTGTGGCGCCGTGCGCGCGCTCACCTGTTGAGGTGGTGGGGGCGAGGCGCCCGCCCATTGGCGCACAGGTGCGCAGCCGGCGCCCCATTGGCCCAGGTCAGGCGCAGGTGGGTGGCGGCGCGGCGGCGCGGCCTACCTGGAGCCTCCAGCTCCAGAGGCGCGCTGGAGTGGGGGGGCATTCAGGACTCTGCGAGGAAGGGGTAAGCGGGACCTCGGGGAGGGGCCGGACTGGCCATAATAATTGAGGCATCGATATTGATTTTCTCCACCAGTGAAATCGAGTGAAATACTGTATAGTTACTGCTCCTCAAATTTAATGAAAATAATTCAGGGCGACAATAGTTAAGTATCTTTCCAATTTTTTTTTGCATGTAACAAGAAAATCAAGACAAAAAAACTTTTTAAAGTAATCAAAAAATTTAGAAAAAATATAGAAAAAGTCAGGTAAACTCATGGCAAATTTCTAAAAACTCCGGGAAAATCTTTCAAAACTAAAACAAGGAAGGGTTTGAAAAAATTCAAAAAAACATTTGTGCTCTAAAATTTCGAGTTGTTTTCCCATCGGTACCTTGTCTCTGATGACGGGGCGAGGAGACTGACTGTACTGCATCACGAGGTCAACTATAGGAATAACTATGCGGGCTCCGTTAATTGTGCGGTCAATGAGTTGCGGCGGCGGCGAGTGGCGCTGCTGCATATGCGGGCTGCGGATGGCAAGAGTTTCGTCTTTTTTTAATACATCTCTCTCTCTCTCTCTCTCTCTCTCTCTCTCTCTCTCTCTCTCTCTCTCTCTCTCGCTCACTCTCCTGCTGCCCCTCCTCTCATGTGTATGTGTGTGATCAATTTTTTTTTTCTGTCCACCAGCCCAGCGCAACCACCCTTCTTGTATCTGACGCGCCATGACCGGGATTTTTCTTTCGTCGATATTTACCGATGTGTGTGTATCCGGGCGGGCCTGCCGTCCGTGCATGACAATGAGAGAGAGAGAGAGAGAGAGAGAGAGAGAGAGAGAGAGAGAGAGAGAGAGCTGCGCCTGGGACTGACGCTCGCCTTCGACATGATCGGCCTTCTTTTTTGCATCAGGTCGAAGTAACAGACCCTGCCGCGCGTGAAGTAGGCAGGGGACGTGTACTGGTGACTCTGTGATGCGCTATATTTTTTTGGTTACTTTTTCAAAATTTGGACCTTTTTTTAAAAATTGGTTTTGACTGTTTTTTCTTGTATTTTTTCTTCTAAACCTCGTCTTATGGGAGGAAATTGAGGTGATCTTATTGATCCCCGCCAATTGGACTCACTGTGCTCCGCCAAGTTATGGCAGTGTGGTGATGGCGAAATTGAAACATTGTGATTTCTCGTCTCTTCCTCCCCATCCCGTCCTTGGCCGTCACATGTCGCGGCTCCCAGCGGCTCCAGGTTCCACCCCCCCTCCCCCTCCCCTAATGGCGGCCGCGCGGGCTGACATCTCTGGTCGTCTCAGGTGACACACTATGGCTTGTTTTCTTTTGTCCTTCGCGGTTATATCCAGTTTCCCGGTCTTGTTTTGTTTCCGAAAAATCGGGAGAAAATGGGGAGAAGGGGGACGAAGACGGAGAAGGAGGATGTTTTGCTGACTGCCTCCTGCGCACGGAACAGATGGGGGGGGGGAGGGGGGGGGTGACGACATACCTGACCGTCACACGTCGCACAGCGGGAAACAGAGGGAAACTTGTGCGAGTATCCGCTCCTCGTCACGCGAAAGTTTCGATCACGGGGTGGAGACCTGCATCTCCGATACTATAGTGAGCTCCTCCGGGGATGCGTGCGAAACTCCTGACGCAGTAGTGGTGGTAGACTTTCCATGCGTTAATTGGAATTCCTGTGTGGTGGAGCGTGACCTTATACACGTGACTAGGGCGGCGCTACACGTGGCGCCTAGAGGAATCACTGCAATGGAAAATGAGAAAGGGGTCACGAGGAATGTAAGGAGAGAGAGAGAGAGAGAGAGAGAGAGAGGGAGAGAGAGAGAGAGACAGACAGAGAGAGAAGAGGAGGGAGAGAGACCATGGGGACGGAGGAAAGGGGAAAGAAAAGGTAAAGGCAAGTGTGTCCTTCCTTATAAATTGAGCCATCAGCGGAGAAATGGCGCCCGCCGAGGGAACATGAAAAAGGTGTTACTGGGCGGCCGTCCGGCCGGCCGCCAAGGGAGCGAGCGAGAGAGAGAGAGAAAGCGAAAGGAGGGGTGAGGTGGAGGGATGCAGAACAGCACGTGTGAGAGAGAGGGAGAGGAGAGAGAGAGAGAGAGAGAGTTGGCGAAAAAAGACAGACTTGGGCCTCAATTCCCCCACCGAGTCTCCTTTTTATTTCTCTCCGCAAAGCAAGCCGTTTGTCCCGTCAGGGGCCGCCCGCCGCCGCATGCAGGATGTGGCCAACCTGACCGCGACAAAAAAAATGGTTCGCAAAGTAATTTCCAGTTTATTTGCCGCCTTGACTGTCAGGTTTCGCTACCAGAAATTGGTAACAGTTGTTACGATAGTGTTGAGCGCCCACCTCACACATAGATCCTCACCGGCACACATTCCATTTCGCGGGCATGCAATGTGTGTGTGTGTGTGTGTGTGTGTGTGTGTGTGTGTGTGTGTGTGTGTGTGTGTGTGTGTGTGTGTGTGTGTGTGTGTGTGTGTGTGTGTGTGTGTGTGTTGGCGGATTGATGGCGGGATCGTCAGAGGCGCGCACGCGCGCGTCTCGGCTTTCTCTTGATGATCGCGGAATCCTTCCTTTTCGCGGCACCTCCCAGACTGCGACCTCATCCCCCCCCCCCCCCCCTCTCTCTCTCTCTCTCTCTCTCTCTCTCTCTCTCTCTCTCACGTGAGGCTCCTCCTCACCCCCGCACGCTCCCTCACATTTATCAGTTGAAACGCTTCCAGAAAACCTCTTCCCTTAACGCGGCGTAAAAAAGAGGGGACTGAGAGGGACGCGCGAGCAAGTGTGTGTGAGAGAGAGAGAGAGAGAGAGAGAGAGAGAGAGAGAGAGAATCAGTTCGCAAGTGTGTGTGTGTGTGCAGTGTGTTTTAGGATTTGCACCCTTTACAACCCCGCCGCCGCGGAGGCGGCGGCAAGGTAAATTGAAAGAAATTCTCTTTCTCTATCCCTGCGGATCGCGCGTACGTACATACACTCCTGCTTGCTGCACGTTTTGTGTTTGTTGGCGGTCTTGTACTGCGAATAACATATTCCTCTCAGTGCGAGGTGACGCGCGCTCCTCACGGCCTCCCCGCAGCAAGTCCGCACCGCGCACCGCACACCGCTGCCAGCTGCTGACGGAACGGTGGCGCGTCAAAACACACACACACACACACACACACACACACACACACACACACACACGTACTCGTACGTACTGTGTTGCCGATTTATTAATCGCGGTGCGCTTATTCACGGCGCTGCAGCGCTGTCCAAACACACCGCCGTGCCAAAATGTAAGTAGAGTGAAGTGTATGAGAAATTGAGTCACTCTGCTTCGCGCCGTGTCGGGCCGCGCGGGCTCTCCCCAGGGTCGCCGTCGTCGCGTCGGAATATTGTTTTCCGATAGTCTAAGAAGGCCGTGGCCCCGGCGCGGCGCGCGCGCCGCCCCTGTCGTCTGTCTCTGTCGTCTGCTTGCGTCCTGCTGCTGGGGGGTGTGTTTGCTCACCTGCAGCCGCCGGCGGCGTCGTGCGAATAAATCGGGTACGTCTGTGAATAAGTAACAGCAGTCGTCTGCTGGTGGTCGTGGTGGGCGGAAGGGAAGTCCCGCACGGAGGCTATTCCTGTGCGTTTCATATTTTCGGCATCGTTTTGCTGTGGTGCGGGAGCCCCGCAGGTGTTCGTCCTCGGTCAGTATAACCGTGAGCCGGAGGGGGCCCTGTGTGAGGCTATGTGCGCCGAGGACCGAAGAGCCCTGCGCGAGGCTATGGGCTGTACAACAGGAGGAGGAGGAGGATGAAAGGGCCGAGCCGTCCAGCCCAGCCTATTGCGCAGGAGATGTAGTGTAAGGTGGTCCACCTCCCATTGTGTCTAACGACCGAGAGGGAGAGAGAGAGAGAGAGAGAGAGAGAGAGAGAGAGAGAGAGAGGAAGATCGCGTCCAGCGGTGGCGTGGCTATCAGGTATGATGGGAGGAGGGAGCGAACAGCCCAGAAAGTGATGATATAGCAAAGGGAAAAAAAACGAGACAAAAAACACCACGAGATTTCTTAGAGGAAGGTATACGGATTTGGCAAGTAATTATTTGTCTGACTGGGCACCTACTCGAGATCGAAAACAGCGACAGCGCTGCCACCATACGGTACCCTGAAGCGAGATTAAATCCCTCATCGCTGTATGGTGGCCACCACCCCGCAGGCTGCGGGGAGGCGCCCCTATACGCGCCACGCTCCGCCACGCTCGGCCGCACCGGAGGTATTCCGGACAGCCGACCTGGTGCGATAAGCCATCACCGTCCCATCTCACTGAGGATGCCATCAGCCACTCATTTGTCGGCGCGTGCCTGGAGGTACCCGCGTAACACTCACAAACTGATGACGCATCTTCTCCTTGTTGTTTCAGGTACGTCTTGCTACCAACTACGTCCTCAATCGCGGCTGGCTGCAGACGGTGAGTACCAGCCGCAACAATTTTTAGTTTTTCACGCGTTTGCGTACTGTACGCGGTTTGGTGGACTCGCGGCGAGAGGCCGTCCGGGTCCGACTTGCGCTTAATTTGATCTCGACGAGACGTGAATTTCGAGCTGGTGTCGTGTGTGCGTGTGTGCGTGTGTATGTTAATGACTGAGGGGAGTGCATCTGCCGCGACACGCGATCAAGTTTTTATTGAAGACTTTTGTACAGTGAATGGGGGATGCCCCGGCCAGACCGTGCCGAGCCGTGCCGTGCCGAGCCACGCCGGGCCACGCCGAGCCGAGCCGAGCCGGGCCGAGCCGGGCCGGGCCACGCCGTGCCGTGCCGAGCCACGCCGTGCCGTGCCGAGCCGTGCCGTGCCACGCCGTGCCGAGCCGAGCCGAGCACTGCACTCCCCCCTCCGCACCGCACGCGCACGTCGCGGCCAGGTGACCGTAATCCTATTCACTGGGTGTGCTAAACCGGTGCCGAGCTGTTCCCCCTCCCCCTCCCCCTCCCCGTCCCGTTCCACCTCGCCTACAGACACGTGCCCTTTAATTGGAAGCCACTTTTCATTCATTGTTAGCGTGACCCGAGTGACGCTGTCTGTGATTACGTGCCCCGTCTGAGTCCGCGGTGCTGGGAGCTGCGCGGGAGGTAAAGCGTTATAGTGCCTCACCGTACCCGAGCATTTCTAAAAGTGATAAAACCGTAGGCGAAAAAACCAGCCCCGGACCTATTTACTTACATCTTCAAGTATTCCTTTTCTAGTAAAACATGCACTTACTACGGTCCTTTTGGAGCACTTAAAAAATTGATTAAACTCAGAAAAAAATACGTGATACTGGCTTCCCTATTTTTTCGGAGGGATGGGGGATTGAAAAGCTCTCTTTGATGTAAAATACAGTGCAGCGGGGAGGTTACCTGGCCGGCTCTGCCACACACTCTGTCACAGCGTAGTTGATGGTAGTTGGCGCGGCGGCCGCGGCAGCAGCATCGCTCACGAATCATGCAGGTAATTGAACAATCGTGTTATATTGTCCGTGACGGTGGCAGGGCCGGGCGGGGCGGGGCGGTGGATGCTGCGGGAGCTCTGTGGTGTGTGTGTGTGTGTGTGGCACGGCACACCGATGCGGGAACACAATCCTCAACAAACTCAACTCGTATTCTACTTCCCGCTGTACAGTCCGCTTGGCTGCAGCCCCTGCTTCCCGCTATGACTCCCCACGTATACATGCAGATCCGTTCGTTGTGCTTTCGTATGCTCAAGAAGTTCATACCCGAAAAGAAATAAAATAGAAAAACGTGTGAATATTGCTCTGCTTCAAATTTATTTTAAAACGTGTGAATATTGCTCTGCTACAAATTTATTTTAAAACGTGTGAATATTGCTCTGCTACAAATTTATTTTAAAATCGAGCTTTGCCATGGAGGATATCAGGAGTGGCAAGAATAAGGTAAGCGGAGAAATTTTGTTTTTCCTAGAAACTTTGCATTTGTAGTTGATAGCAATTGAATGATTTATTTTTTGTCGTAAAACATTGCACTATTTATGAGGTATTTTTTTATGTAACGATACGGTGTAGTGCACGACGCAGCAGAATAGCCGGTTGGCGACTCACGAAAAAAAAAATATGATGATAAAAGCAGGCTCCTGACAATGTCGTCCACCAGGTCTTGATAGGGGCGAGGCGGGCCATCCCCCTCGCGCAGGGCTGTGCGGCATCTTCCCTGCGCCACGCGCCTGGCCGGTCCCGGTCCCGGCCGTCCACCTCGTGAGTGACTTCACGCTCGACCGGTTCAACTCACCCGCGAGAGCTAGCGCGTGGTGCGCGCGGCGGGCGATCGCAGCGCCATCTGCCGGCCGACCTGAGCCGCGCGCTCCCGAGGGGCGGCCGAGGCTCATCCCGTGGCCTCTTGTGTTACGTAATTGAAAGCAGTGTGTGTGTGTGTGAGCGGCCGGCGAATCCGGACCTCTTTTGCCAACTGTTCCCTCCTTCTCCCCTTTCTCCCTCTCGCCCCTTCTCTCTCTCTCTCTCTCTCTCTCTCTCTCTCTCTCTCTCTCTCTCTCTCTCTCTCTCTCTCTCTCTCTCTCTCTCTCTCTCTCCCTCCCCGTGGGACGCTGGCAGAGAACAGGGCCACCTATTGTTGGTCCTAATAGGTTGAGGTTAAGGTGGGCCGCCGCCTCGGCCGGGCGGGCGCCGCCCACCACCCCAGCCGGGCCACCACGGACCGCCCCAAACACACCACTTTATTAAAGGGGTAGACCACCGGGACGCCGGAGGGTTAGGGGGAGGGGGGGCGCTCCGGGGGGTTGCTCCCGGGCGTACGTCTTGGAGAGCGCGCTCGCTAATTTGTAATGGAGATTCTGCAAACATTAAAATGCAGGAGAGGCGAGCAGGTATAAAGGACAGTGTACCTCCCCTCCATCAGGTGGCCCCACGACAGTCCACCTCCAGACTTGAACGACTTCTTGAATTGATGTTACACGCAAGGGGAGGGGCGGCAGGGTCCTCCTCATTGGCGGCGAGCTTGTCCTCGTCGGCAGAGAGAGAGAGAGAGAGAGAGAGAGAGAGAGAGAGAGAGAGAGAGAGAGAGAGATAGAGAGAGAGAGAAGGAGAGAGAAGGGTACCGCATAATGCCCCTCCAGAAAGGGCCGTATGCATTTATTCACCTTCCTCTCCCTCACGGACACCACCTTTTTCTTTACACCCACCCTCTCTAAGCGCTCTCTCTCTCTCTCTCTCTCTCTCTCTCTCTCTCTCTCTCTCTCTCTCTCTCTCTCTCTCTCTCGCTCTGCCCCTCTCTCCCTCTCTCCCTGTACCCTTTATGCCTATGTGGCATTGTCCTTCCTCCCAGGTCCCGGATGGCGCCAGGCACTGCAGGTGGGATGCAGGTACAGGCCCCCGCCCCGCCCGCAGTCACCTGACACCTCCGGTGCATCCTGCGGTGCACGTGCAACACCTTTGTCCGCTCCGTCATATTTGGTGCTGAGAATTCCCGCCTTTTTTATGAAACCTAACCTATACGTTTTTCTTAAATATATTTTATATCGTAGTGTTTCTGTAGGCCTATGCTATGGTTGGGTTTTAAGTAAGACCTGTTTTTCCTTTCACCCCCCCCCCTCTCTTTCTCTCTCTCTCTCTCTCTCTCTCTCTCTCTCCCTCTCTCTCTCTCTCTCTTTGCCCGCGTAGAAGGGTGGCGGCGGGCCGGCACAGATGGCGTGCGAAAGGGAGAGAACAAGTGACTGAGATACTTTCTCACACTTCAGTGCCTCGCCGCCAGGCGCGCGCCGGCGCTTGCCCGCCGCCCGGGCGTAAGTCTTTTGGGGTCTTTAATTAGTTCTAATTAAATTTTCCGTAATTACTTTATACATTTTTCTTCCATTTGGCACATGCAATCCGGGCGGGCCACCTTCCTGCCTGCTAGATCTGCCCGCTGCGAAAAGAGTTTGCCAACAAAGTTAATGCAGAATTAAGGCGCGTGCGGGTGCGTCCGGCAAGGGTTGGCGGCCCTGGCCTGGTCCACCAGAGGTCCGAGACGTACCCAGCTTCGTTGTTTTTTTTTTTTTTTTTTTAATGTATTAACATTAATTTTTTTTTTTTATTTTTATTTTTTTTTTGTATTTTTCAAATATTTTTGGCTGTGTCTTGACTTAAAAATGCGATCAATTACATGTGCGCTTGGTATGTGCGACAAGGTGCCCCCCGCCCGGCCCGGCTCTCTCGCGCGCTGCGTTTTTCTGTTTCCGGTCGCCGCCCGGAGAGCAGACGACTCTGCCTGCCTGCCTGCCGGCCGCCTCCGCGACTTTGCCAATAAATTTGGCGCGCTCTCGCTGGCAATTTCAACTTCCGGCTGCCGCCGCTGCCGCGAGGACGACGAGCGCTGCGCGAAATAAAATTGTTTCCGAGTGCGGTGCGCTGCTGGCCGGCGGGCGCAGGCACAGGGCCTGGGCCTAGGGCCGCCGTTATAAAACTTGATGTTTCGGAATACACTAATTAGCCCCCGCAGAACCCGTTCCTGCTGCTGTGGGCGCTCCCGGACCTGTGCGCTGGCGCGGGGTGCGCCGCCCCCCGCCCCGCCACACCCCACCCCGCCCCGCCCCGCCCCGCCCCGCAGCCGCTGATGCACTGCTAATGAAACGCGAATCGGTCCGCCCGTCCTCGGCGCAGGCAGGCCCGCACCGCGAGGAAATGAGATGGGTGGGAATGAGACTATTTCCAAATTGATTCGGTGCGGGCGGCTGCTGCCTCGGCAGGTGGTGTGGCGACAGCGATACCAATGATCAGCGCACAGAGAACTGGGAATTTGAAAATATATGACGTGATTTTATATTTTTAAAACATACTAGCCAAATTGAGGGGGCAACCACTATCCATCCTAGTGTACACGGGGTTTTTATTGATAGCACAAGATTTCTCTCAGATTTTGAGAGATATCTCTGAGATTTTTATGAGATTTCACAAGCCTTATCCAGACTTCATAGGATTTCACAAGATTTCAATGAGGTTTCATGAGATTTCTCAGTTAGATTTCCAAGGATTTCATCGAGATTTCCGAGGGTTTCATCGAGATTTCTGAGGATTTCATCGAGAATACCGAGGAATTCATCGAGATTTCTGAGGATTTCATCGAAATTTCCGAGGATTTCATCGAGATTTCCGAGGATTTCATCGAGATTTCTGAGGATTTCATCGAGAATTCCGCAGGTTTGTACACAGGATTTCGCAAGTAATTGCCCCCTCGAGCCAAATTTTTATTTTGTTAGTGCTATGTATGGATATAAGGAATTGAAAGAAGGCTGATCATGAAGTCTTAGTGATGTTTTATTTTTGTCTCTTTTGCACAATAAGTTGAACGGAGGAGGAGGAGGAGAGTTTTTCAGATTCCCTCTTCCCCTTCCCTCCTTGCGGCCCCGTTCTTCATTACGAACACCGGAAGAATGAGCCATTCTGGCCAGACGTGGTGTAGGCCTGTCCACTTTCTCCACCCTCCTAAGCCCCATCACATTACCATACCGTCCCCTTCCCTCGGGCGGGGCGGGGCGAGGCGGGGCGGGGCGGGGCGGGGCGGGGCAGGGCGGGGCGCGCACATCAGGTGGCGTCTAAGCACTTACTAATTTGGCGCGGTAAAGACCAGCAGCACGCGAGAGGGCGGGGAGAGAGAGAGAGAGAGAGAGAGAGAGAGAGAGAGAGAGAGAGAGAGAGAGAGAGAGAATGAGAGAGGGTCGACCGTGAGTGCGGTAACGTGCGTGGAGAGAGGGGCAAAGGGAGGGTGGAGGGGGTTCAGAGTGCGAAAGAGAGAATGAGAAAGGATTCATTATAAGATCCTCGCACACATCAGCTGTGTGGGGCTCGGACAGGCGGGCACCTAAAGCTGGAATTGTGGGAGGAGGAGATGGGAGAGAGAGAAAGAGAAAGAGAGAGCGAGAGAGAGAGAGTGGGGGAGGGGGGTGGCATTGGAAGTCGCGTAATTAACAACTCGTTTTGATTGACTGCTGAGCGGTTGAATAAGAGAAAGGTGATCGGCCCCAAGATCAGGCCAGGCGAGGGGCGGTGGTTGTGAAGAGCGGAGCAGGGCAGGTCGTTGCTCTGGAGGGATGTGCCAATTGCTCCAGAGAGAGAGAGAAGAGAGAGAGAGAGAGAGAGAGAGAGAGCGGCATCATCTCGTCCGCGTCAAGGTGAAGATGGTGACGGTCCTCCCGTTGACGTCTCATCAGCCTGAGGCTTAGGACCGCTCGAGGAGAGTCTTGGTTGGGGGGAGTGGAGGGTCGCCCACCCCTCTCGCCATCGTTCTGTCCGCGCGCCGGGCTTTTTCGTAAACCTACCGGCGGACCCCGTGCACTTGTGTTCAACCTCGGGCTATCACTGCTGACACTGTGAAAAGTACACCTTTGTAGGTTTACGATATGTTTTGTAAATTACGATTTACGAAATATGTTGTAAATTTACATCAACCACATCTTGATCGTGATTGATTTTTTGTCAGCACGCAGTACTTGTAATGTTACGATTTTCTAATTGTAATTTTACAACTAACTGCACTTCGTGGAAAATTGTCCCGTAAACCTACAACTATTTCTCACAGTGGACGAGGGGCGTCGTTCAATCTGCATTTGCAGGGTTACCAAACCAGAGCGACGTGACCCTTGCTTCCCGACAGTGTAGTCGTGCCACAGGGCACCTAGGAGCGGGCGCGGGCGCGGGGCGCCCCACTCTGCGGCGCCCTCGCATGGCAGGATCCCGTACTGCTGCGGGGCGATTCGGCCACGCGGAAAAGCCACTTCCCAGGCAGCAACATGCACTCTGCTGCCTGCCGCCAACTTTGCAAAGAGTCTTCTTCTCCTCCTCCGCCTTCTTCGCGTCCGACTTTCCTCCGAGGCGCGAGAACATGGCTGGCGTCCGTAGGTGAGGTGGGGGCGCGAGGGGCGCAGCGTCCGGGGGCTGGAGTCAAACATCTGAGCCAGGGTCTCTCAGAGAGTCACAATTCGTTGTCGTTGACCAGCACGCCACGAGAATAAACTCTGAAATGTGGTTTCGTGTGGCGTAAAGTCATTTTTGAACATTTACAAATTAACTTGTCAGCAGTTGGTTACACAGTTAAACCAAGTGTGCAACTGTTCAACACTTGAATGTGTGCAACTTCCAGTCCTACACATCCAAGTGTATATTTCGATATGTAGCAATATTTTTCGAACTTCAGTGGAAAACTTGTAATGTTTAACTCGACATTTATGCACTTGCATATGTTCAACTGCCCGTGCAACATTTTGTTGAACACTTGCAAGTTTACAACTGTGAGTTCAATATTACAAGTGTACGACTGGCGTTGGAACTTCTGGAATATGTTGGAATGCACCTGTTATACAATGTTGTACATGGAATATCCAAAGTGTTGAACAGTTGAACACTTGGATTCACAGTTGATTATGCTAGTAGTTGTTGTTGAAATCATTGCACAGGCATTGCCATAAGTTTTTTATGTGTATATAATTGTTTTTAAAGAATTTTAGCCTTTTGATATTTGTAAAATTTTCCTTATTGTGTAATTTACGAAAATTTAAGAACATAGCAAGGCCGTGATCCGCTTACTTCTGTCTTCACCACTGGTGTCTGGGGTGACAGATGGGCTGCGTCAGGAGGTGCCGCTCGTATGTGGGCCGCGTGTCGGACCGTGGCGCCCGCATGGACGCCGCCCTATCGGCGCGCGGCACGCGGCGTGACGTCACGGGTACCATTTGCATAACCTCCTGACGCGTCTGTTTTAATGCTACCCGGAGGCTGGAATATAATTTGACGACCGACTGTGTAATCGGCACTTCGAAAGAATGTCTCTCTTTCCTCCTGCTACTACTGTCTCTGCAGCACCCCTTCGTGCTCCCCGTGGAAAACAGCAGCCTACTTAGGTCTCTCTCTCTCTCTCTCTCTCTCTCTCTCTCTCTCTCTCTCTCTCTCTCTCTCTCTCTCGCTCGCTCTCTCGCTCTCTGCGCGCGCGCGCCCCTCAAAACTTCTTTTAATTAAGTTTAATGAACGTTGCCGATGCCTGTCGTAACGCCTGGGAGTGGGAGGGGTTTGAAAGGGTAGCAGTCCCGCACACGGTTCCACTTCTCTCCTTACGTTTGGCACCCCCCACCCCTACCGCCCCACCCCCACCACCACCCGTCCTTCTATAGGGTCCACTAAAGACTCTCCTAAAAGAAGCCAGACCATTTGCCTGCTTGGCGGTGGGTAACCCCTCCCTTCACTGCCTCTCCCCCTTCTGGAAACACTTTCACCCGAGCGCCCCTTCCCCCCCAACCCCAACCCCTACCCCCTGTCCCCCCTTTTCGTGCTGTTTTCCTCCAGTGAAACGCCCTTGATGTTGTTCTTAAACGCATCGCGCCGAGGAAGAGGCCGGGGGTGGCTGAGATCCGACTAAAATTAGCGGCTCGGTAAGCGCCACTGTTTTTTCACTATTTTTTTTATTTTTATTTTTTTATCTCCGGCCCGCTAAAGACCTGGCGCGTAAGATACATGGAGAAGCGGCCGCGGAGTCTAAAAGAGCGATACTCCCCACCGAAATCACTAAAATACTCTCCCGGTATGAGAAATTTTCCAGGCCGAGCGGCGAATAAAGACGTTAAACTCTAATTAAAGAAAGCGCATCTTCCCTCTCAATCAACTCCCTTTGCCGAGCGCCGCGCTGGCGCTGGCTCGGGCTGCCGAATGCTCCCCCCCCCCCTACCACCTTCTCTCTCCTCTTTCTCCATCCCTCTCTCTCTCTCTCTCTCTCTCTCTCTCTCTCTCTCTCTCTCTCTCTCTCCCTATCTCTGTCGCTCTCTATCCTACCGGTCTGCCCTTACATTTACCTCTTTCTCTCTCTCTCTCTCTCTCTGTTCCTCTTCCTCGCTCTATTTTTTCTCTGCGCTTCGCGGCAGATGCCTCCAATCCTTCATATTAATTACTATCGTGAGAAAGTGAGCCGGCGGGTTGGCCTTTTCTTTCGCTCCATCCCTCTCTACTCTGCAGCATGCTCCAGACTTTTTTTCTGCTTTTCCAGATCTTATTGTATTAACCCTTTACCTGAAAAAAAATTATAAATTGTTTAGTAATATTTATAGACATTTTCGTGAGGTGGTGTAGTCAGGGCTTGGCTCATCCTGATCAAAATCGGTTTTTAAAGGCCGAGTCGAGGTGGATAATGGAATAGACGTCATCTTATCTCGTAATCCTTTCCAAAACTAAATCCTTGATTCCTTTTAATTGCCGAGAAAGTGAGTGAGAGGGGAGAGGCGAGCGAGCGAGAGAAATCGTTTGCCGAAGAATCCGAAGAAAAGTTTTCAACTCTGGAGCTCGGTGCTGCCGTTTCAACCCTTTCGCCGGGCGGGGCTGCATCCGATGCTGTTAGCGCCCCTGCCCTCCTGCTGTTTCGCTCTCTCTCTCTCTCTCTCTCTCTCTCTCTCTCTCTCTCTCTCTCTCTCTCTCTCTCTCTCTCTCTCTGGCGACAGCCTGCGAGAGGAAGAGGGTTTTTCGGAACTCGCTGTGCTTATCGTTGCCTCGCTTCCATTCAATATTATCGCGGCCGAGGAGGATTCCCTTTCCTTTCCGTCTCTGCTCCGCTCTGCTCCCTTCCCTCTGAAGGTGCACGTAAATGACTTTGATATCGGTTAAGTAAAAGTCGAACCTCGGCGGCCTGCCCGGCCTGCCACGCTATAGGCCTAGGCGCGAGCGGAATTACCAGCAACCCCCATTCACTAAATTCCGACCACTATAAATCGCAGAGGTATAAAGTTTTGAAAGGCGAACGTACCCTTTGACTACTTTATTTTGGTCAAGCCGATCTCTGGCGGCATGCTCGATGAATTCATTACAGCCCGCCGCGCCGGGTGGCCCGCGTGCTCCCCCCCCCCCCCTCTCCCCCACCCCTACCACCTACCACTCCTACCCCTTTCCCGCCCTCTCGTCCCTGAGGTGGCGTCCACGGCCGAGCAAGACGTGCTATCTGGGAGAGGGACTTCTTCGCTAAGTAATTGCTCGAGATCTGACCCCCGAACTTGGTCTTCGTTTGTCTGAACGACGAGGCCCCATCCCCCACAACCCCACCCCGCCTCTGGTCCGGAGTCGGAACTGGCCCCGGGGAGGGGCTGTATACTCTGTACTCTTTTTTGATTCATGGCCCACCTCCCCGACGCCCTGTGTACTGTGAGTGTGTTTGCAGTGCCGTGCACTATCTGTCATACTGACCACGGCCCGGCTTAGCCCTCCCCCATACTCCCCTCTGCTTATTTCGCGCTAGAATCTCGGCACCATTTTTCTCCTGCTAGAGATATTTCCTGGTTTCGTTGTCTTGGAAATAGTTCATTTATATCGAGGGGCACTTATAGTATATTTTTTCTCGAAAAAGGTATTGTTGTTTTCACCCCCGCCGCGTCCCGCCGCCAGCAGCCCTCCCCTAGAGCTCCCCTCCCCGAATACACGCACGCACCTTTGTGATAGCATCTCTCTCAGGGCGGCGAGTCTGTATAGGGGAAAAAACACATATAGGGGATGCGCGGTGGCGGCGGCTCACCGGAGCTGTTGCTATCGTATCCGATCATATCGTAAGTGCCTTTCCTGCCAAAATGTACCCGACAAAAAATTACGTTGGATTTCTGGATTATTTTTTTCTTTGCAGACGAAATGCTTTTGCTTGAGAGTCTGCTGAAAATATAATGACATTCTAATCAACCTCTTCCCAGTTCCGTAATGTCCACTTAGGCCCCTACACCCCACTTCCGGTTCATCGGTTGAGGAGGGTGGTTGTCGCCGTGAGGACAGACTTGGCAGCGGCCCCGCGTCCTTCCCTGAGGGAATTCCTAGTGTACCCACTTGCCGCTTGTCTTACAGCCATTCAGAGGGCGAGAGAGCGAGAGACAGTCGCCCCCCACTCTCTCTCTCTCTCTCTCTCTCTCTCTCTCTCTCTCTCTCTGTCCCTCCTTTCCACGGCGGGTTTATATATTGGCCACTTCCGCTGTAAAACGCCGTTGCGCCGTAATCGAAAGTGGTTTCCGTGGCGATGGATATCGGCGGTGGCGGCGCTGGGGGCAGGGCAGGGGCCAGGCCGGGCACGGCCCAAAGGAGAGGGTGACCCGACTCTCGATTCTCTCGATCGGGACTCGATTTGCTGCGATCGACTCAAGGAATTCATAGCCGTGTGGTGCGCGTGGTGTGCTCAGTGGTCATCGGACCTGGCCAAGTGTGGTCGGCCAATAAAAGTCCCCTCACCTCTCTCTCTCTCTCTCTCTCTCTCTCTCTCTCTCTCTCTCTCTCTCTCTCTCTCTCTCTCTCTCTCTCATATTACGGATCGCCAATCACGGAGGGCCCCCGGCCGGCCCCCTAACGCAACTTTTATTTGGTGTTTATACCGCCGCTTGCGGGACAGATGGGCGGGCGAACCTCGCCATGGCATGGTCCGCGCAAGTGGCCTCCGGGGACTCCGGCGAGATGGAGTAGGCGACTGCAGTACGCCGCGCGGCTAAGAGCGGGCTCATTCGCGGAGAGAGAGAGAGAGAGAGAGAGAGAGAGAGAGAGAGAGAGAGAGAGAGAGAGAGAGAGAGAGAGAGAGAGATGGGGAATGCGAGGAAGAATTGATCGGGTTCGCATCAACACACGGTATTTATGTATTTTTCTTGAGAAAAATAGAAAAAAAAATTTATGAAATTTCCATGATTTTAGGAATAGTTTCTCAGATTTCTCTGGAAAACCAAGTGTGTACATGTATTCATTATTTACTGCATACTTACAGGTATTCAGTAAATAATGAATACATGGCCATGTATGCAGTAAATAGTGTGTACATGGCCATGTATGCAGTATTTGCTGAATACCTTGGCATGTACACACGAAAAATCACACAGAAACTACGTGTGTACATGCCAAGGTATTCAGCAAATACTGCATACATGGCCATGTACACACTATTTACTGCATACATGGCCATGTATTCATTATTTACTGAATACCTGTAAGTATGCAGTAAATAATGAATACATGTACACACTTGGTTTTCCAGAGTTTCAGTAGGTCTAATAAAAAGGAATGTGTGTGTGTGTGTGTTTGAGCGGTCGCAGATACTACCCTCTCGGGCGGTGCAGAGGGACCCGCTCATTAAGACGCTGGGACTTCCCTCCTCCTCCCACTCCCCACTCTCTCCTCCGGACCCTAGACGGAAGTAGCCCCGGGTGGCGGGTTGTGTGGTAGTGGTGGGGGGGGGGGGAGCAGGAGAAAGTGGGGGAATAGAGGGGAACAGAGTTTGCCATTAACAGTCCATATATCGCCAATTGTAGAGGGATGTGCCAGCCATAGTCCGCCGCTGTGTCCCGGGGGACCACATCAGAGTCTTACCGACGTGGGGGCGCCGTGCGGCGACTTAGGAAAGACAGAGAGCGAGAGAGAGAGAGAGAGAGAGAGAGAGAGAGAGAGAGAGAGAGAGAGAGAGAGTTAGAGCAGTAAACGCTCCGCTGGTCGTCAGCGCCCGGGCGGCTAGGCCACGCGGTCGCCCGCCATGTGTTGCGTGGCCAGTAGGTTGCCTACCTCGCGGGCGCGCCGCTCGACTCCCCGCTCACCTCCGCCCCCTCCCCTCCCTGTCTCATTTCTATTCATTCCGCTTTAACCACGGGCGGGTGAGTTTCCTATTTAAAACGCTCCCGCGGCGGCCGGTGGCGTGGGGCGGCGGGCGCGTTCGAGATCTCGATCGCGCGATATCGAGAGAGAGTGTAGCAGCAGTAGTGAGGGTCTTCCACGCGCGATATCTGATGGGACAGGCAGCAGCAGCACGACACTGCTATTGGCTATTCGTTCCACTGCCGTGTGTGTGTGTGTGTGCGTGTGCGTATCGCCTCGTTGGTAATTGGAGGACGACACAAGAAAGGACTACTGCACCGTCGGGCAGACTCGTGGCATGCGGCTGCCTCCGAGCAGAGTGCGCGTGGGGTCCCGTGGAGGAGGGGTCATTGGGACATAGGGCCACTTTGACAACGAGCGCGCGACGAAAAAATGCAACCTTTTCTCTACATTTTCCTCCTAGGCCAGGAAATCTGACTGTAATAGTGAAGTTGACAAGGTTCACTTTAGGATACGATGGATGCAGCGCTGTAGGTGAGAATTCTCACGGACGTGTGAGAGAGACGGGTGTCCGCGTTCCGCCTTAGGCAAACTCTCCAGACATGAGGCTACCTTTTGGCTCGCAAATTTTATTGTTTTATTTTTCGCACTGTGACGCACAGAGAGAAATATTGCTGTTGTGGTCTAGGCTGTCCCGTCCCTAGGCCTGGAGGGGGTCTTAGCCCCGTGAGACGAGCGGAGAGAGAGAGAGAGAGAGAGAGAGAGAGAGAGAGAGAGAGAGAGAGAGAGAGAGAGAGAGAGACGAGGGAGGGGCGGCTCCCCTTCGGCCGGTGAGGGCCGTCGGCGTAAAATCAGGAAGCGGCGAAATGACTGATTTTTATCAATCGCCTGCTGCCTTTGCTTTCTTGCTCGCTCTCCCTCTCTTCCTCTTGGAGATAAACAGGAGAAGCGACTCCCTTCCTCCCCGGTGCCGGAGCGGGCCCGCGGGGACCTCTCTCGTGTTATGGCCAGACCTGTACATACCCACGTGACGATAGTTTCTCCCTCCTTTCCTCCCCCGAGCCCTCCCCCCCACTCTCCGCAACTTCCTTTACCTACGGGAGCCCGTCCGGTTGGTTTCTCCCCTGTGGCAGACCCTCTTCTTTCTGTACCTCTTTTCTCTCCGCGGTGGACGACCGTTCCTCCCCCGTGCGCCCCCGGCTGTCCTCGCTGTCCTCCCCGCTGCCCGCCCTGCCGGCCGGGCCCGCCAGGGCCTCCCCAGAGTCTCATATAAACCAAAGTCGAGCCGTCCCTCGCCCACATACGTCACGGCGACTCGACCACAAAGTCCATCACACCAGCACTCCATAAAGGAGGTTTCTTTCAGGACTTTTATTCCAGGACTCTCTTGTGCGTCGTCCTCCAGGACTCGTCAGCAGTCCCTTTGCAGGCTCCAGGATCTCTTTCGCTGCTGGGGGCTATGACTCCAGGAGTCCGCACCCTCTGGGATTCCTCCTGCTCCAGTGGACTCACTGCTGCCCTCAGGACTCATCATCCTGGAGGATTCCTGGAATCCAAATAATATTGAATCGCCTGCTGGTTATCTGCGCTTGCCGCCCCGGGCGGCTGCAAGGAGCGGTCCAGAGATTTACTGCTGACCTCAAAGTCCTGGAGGAGCGGGGCGGGGGCCGGAATGCAGATACGCCCCTAATGACTTATTGCGCGTGGCGGAGCGTGGCGGGGCGTGGCGTTGAAACGGAAAGGGGTTGGCTGGCAGTGGGCCTACCAGCTGAGGCGTGCCGTCCGAGAAACGAGTAGCAGTGGAGACACTCACTTGTTGAGAAGCTCCCGCGGAGTTGAGCTGACTACTTGTCAGCTTTGGAGGTGAGCTAAATGTTTGTGCAGCTGCAGAGGAGAGCTGACTTGTCAGCTGTGGAGGTGACCTGACTGCTCGTCAGCGGTGCAGAGAGTTGCAGGGGAAGGATACAGAGGCAGGGATGTGGAAAGGGAAACAGGGAAGAAGAAGACGATGAAAAAAAAATGACGATGGCGAGCAAGGAGGATGAGAAATGATTTCGTCAAAGGCGGAGGCTGTCATAACTCACGATCTAATGATCAATACAACAATATAAACACGAAAACAGCCTACGCGGCAGCAGCACCGCCAGCGCTGCTCCCTCCCCGCCATAGTAAAACGGGAAATAAAACATCTTCCGCGAATGGAAAGAGAGGGCGGCGGCGGAGAAATGTTGTGTTGCTGGAGCCACCGCCGCCGCTGGAGCCACTGGAGCGGCCGACTGGAGCGGAGCCGCTGCCCCCCTGGACGCGCTAATCCGGCCTCCCCCGTGCGTGATGGCTTCGACAAATGGGGCAGACGGCTCGGCCAAAGTGGCGGGGAATCTATCAGAAAAGCTCCAGTCAGGGGCTGCTGGAAATTTCGCGCGTGAAAGGGTAGGAGCGCACGGTGTGTAGTTGTGTTGTTGTTGTTGGATGAATCACTTTTGATATTTTTTTTTGGAACTGTGCAGCAAAATGCATGACGATGAAAATTTTTATGGCACAAATTCGAAGATTTTTGTAAACGCTTCTACCACTCACACTTTCTATTTATCGAAGAAAAGTAAAATTGAATTCACGAAAGGTGGGCGTAGTGCTGATTTATTTTCCTGTGTACTTTTATTGCGTGTGTGTGAATGCCGGGCTGCCCGTGCGCGAAACACAGCCGCTAATAAAAAGACTTTTGGGCTTCCTGTGCCGCGGGGAGGGAGTGACCCAACCCTACGGTCATAAAATCAGATCGGCAGAGGAGGAGGAGGAGGAGGAGGAGGAGGAGGAGGAGGAGGAGGAGGAGGAGGAGGAGGAGGAGGAGGAGGAAGGGGCCTTCCCTCTGGCCGAACACGCGCTGCGCATCCAAGCCTGTCGGCCGAGATCCACCTCACGGGTTCACAGATTCTCCAGCGTCTTGTCTGCCATGTCAAGAGTGTTTCATATAACAAAATCAAAGGCAGCCATCATTATTATTTCACCAAATTGATGCCCATAGTTTAGTCGAAGAGCTGATCAATACGTCTGTATATATCTTTTTGCAAGAAAAACCGCTTGTCTTCTCAACAAATTGGTCCTTCAGACGGCATCTTCGTTTTCATCACGGTAAAACTGGCGTCTTGGTTTTCAAGGCAACTTTCTTGATTTTCAAGACATTTTGGAAAACTCAAGACCTTTCCTTGACGTTCTGAATAACAGGACGATCTCCAAAACATTGCTCTTGGTTTTCAAGACGTCGTCTTGAAATTATTCCACTTTTTCAAGACGTCTTGAAAACTCAGAGCAATGTCTTGAAAATCGACCTGGTCGTGACTTTTCCAAAGCCTCTTGGACACCAAGATGACAGTTTTACCGTGATGCTGATGCATAATTCGGTACAAGAGGACAGTGTTTCTTCTCGCAAATCCTCTGCGCGCGCCTCCCCTGTCGTTCCCACGAGCACCGCGACAATAGCGGCGCTTTGCAGGCGCGTGCACGCGTGCGCACGCGGACCGGAAGGAAGCTCCGTGCGCACGCCCCCTCCCCGCCTACTCTCAGACGCGACACGCGCGCGCGCACGCGCAATGGACCTGAACCGGTGGTCATTAATTGGGGACGGCGGCAGACAGTGCGTAAACCCTAGTGTCGCACACTTGTAGGTGTGTGAATCACTGTTACTCAGCTGGCGAGACACATCAACAAATGTGGGCGTGACAGCTTTGTATCGCCATCCTAGAGCAATACAGGTTTGTATCACCCAAAAAGATGTCAGACAAGTTTGTATCACCCAAAACAGAGGTGAGACAGGTTTTTATCACATAAAAAGAGGTGAGACAGGTTCTTATCCTCCAAAAAGAGGTGAGACAAGTTTGTATCGCCCGATCAGAGGTGAGACAATTTAAGGTGATACAAACCTGGCCCACCGCTCAATGGGCGATACATACCTGTCTCACCTGTTTTTGGGTGAAACAAACCTGTCTCGCCCCTCTGAAGATCACGTTTTGATTTATAGTGAATGTCCACGCCTACACTACTTGTTCCTTGGATTTTGTGGAATTCCCTATATACAAAAATTTACCCTTTTTGGTAGAAAGGGTTTTTTCTTTCCTTCTCTCGCGGCTCATCGCTGCCGGGGCTGCTATGGGAGGAGAGCGGCGCGCAGGAGGAGAAGAGAGAATCATAACGGAGCCAACGGCCCAATTTGAGAAGTAAGACATAAGCTGTGCAATTCGTATGCGAGGTATGCTGGAGAGGGGTGGGGGGAGGCGGGATCTGCCGCCGAGGGACTCCGGAGCCCGGCCCAGGCCGGGGGCGGGAGGGAGAAGGTACTTGGAGGGCGTGGAGCCGAGATGAAGTACGGGCAGGAATGTACGCTGCCAGGCAAAAGGTGACAAGTCTGGAGTCACCTTCCAGCTCCGTCTGTTTCGCAAACGCAGTGCGTATCGTAGTGTTTTCATCACGCAGTAAAGCCTTTACCGTATTTGTATCTTAAAGCTACTTTTCTATATTTTACACTCTTATAAATAACGCTGAAGGGAAAAGGATTGAACGCGCGGAAGGCTTGTGAGAGAGAGGGCTGGGGCTGCTGCTGATTGGAATAAGCAGTGCAAAGCCCGGCGGCATTTAACCGAGGTAAAAGTGAATTAGATTCAGACGGCAATATCGAAAAGTTTGGAGGAGAGGAGGAGGAGAGGCAAAATGCGTTCTGCCGAGGAATCAACAGCCATCAGGAGGAAGTGGTGGAGGCAGTGGAGGGGGGGGGGGGGGGGCAAGCAGGTGGCGACCATTCTCTTTTAGAACTTCTCTGCGCTGCGGGCGGGCGGGGGCTCCAGATTGCTTCGATTAGAGAAAAGGCAACAGCATCTGATATTATATTTGTTCGCAATAGGGACGGTGTTCGACTCGCGCTCACACGTGTTGCACAATTTCCTGTTTTCACTTTTTTTTTTCTCTCTCATAAGTTTTGTAAAGAGAGGATCTTCTGATCTCTTTCATTCGATTTAATTACCGTTTTGTCTTACCTTTATTTCGGTTTAGATATATATTCCGTGAGAAACGAGTTGAGCAATAAGTTTGCTAAGACGGTGCTCAGCTGAGCTCGGCTGCGGCCGGGCCGAGGCGCGGGATTAAATTTGTTAAATAAACCTGGGCGGTGGTGGCGGTGGTCCGGCGGCGCTAATCCCTCCGGGACAAACCTGGCTCCGGCCGGCGCCGAGGCGGGCCGCGCCCACACCCTTTTCTTGTCTCTCTCCCCTCCATTTCTCAATTTTCGGCACGATATAATAAAGTTTGGCTGCGAGTTAAAGAAGAGTGAGAGAGATGGGGTGGTGGTGGTAGGGGGGGGGAGGGGGAGGGACAGCGCCCTCCGCCGGCCACCGTGCGGGCTCCGGTTTTAGCTCGCGTTTTGCGTTTTCTCCAAAGGTTTTCTCGGTTTATTTTCCTCTGTACAATTTTTTCCGTCACCCGCCTGAGCAGATATGGTGCACTTGAAGGTGGGTGCGCAAAATTATTTTCCCATGCACGTTAAACAGATTCAGGAATGACATTTGTTTTCTGCCAAAACCAGCAACGAAAGACGGTTATATTATTCACGTTTTCAGACAAAAAATAGTGCAAATTTAGAAAAACCCAAACTTTTGTGCGAGTGTTTTGCGCCTCTTTTGTCTATTGTGCCCTGCGCGGCTCGGCGGATAGCGCGCGTGGCCGGCGCCGTCTGCTTCCGGTCGGCGATAGCGCGCCCCGATAGGTTGCGTGGCCCCCGCCAAATTTGAAAGATCAGCTCCCTACTCTACGCTGTCATAAAAAAAAAATCATTCGCATTTTTTTTCGAAGACCTGTCCATGTCAAGATTTCGAATTTTCTTCTCTGTGTAATGTCCAAGAAATGAGGATTTTTTTTATGCAAACTGCTTCCCATTCGGATATGATTAGCGAGTTCCTCTGCCGGGGATGTCATCTTTGTCCTCTGGGCCGCGTGTCCACTTACAGACCCCCCCCCCCCTCCCCAACCTCCTCGGACACCACTTTGAGAGATAAGTTACGCTCATTTGCCGAACGAATGCTCCCCCTTAATTGGCTCATATTTTTGTGCGGCCCGTAAGGAGCCGATCCCCTACTTATTACCGAGATTAGTACGCGAGGGGACTCAGGCCGGGCCATCTTCAGCCGAGTACTTTTTGAGGTATGCTTCATTCATTCTCCAAAAAGTTGAAGTCGACGAGTTTTTCAAACCTTGCGTTTGCTGAATCAAAGTCACCGAAAAAAGCCAGCCATCAGTAGACTTGGCCTTTTAACACTTCGATTTAAGCATAATTCATGTAGACTCAAGTTGATTTTCCTTAGATGTGGTATGCGGTGCAGGTGCACAGCCCGCCAGCCCGCCGCCGCCAGCGGTGCAGTTGTCGCACTCGTAAATCCTGCTGGCGGGAGCCCCGCAGGACGCAGCAGGACAGTCCTGTCGCGTATCGTCAAGTCCTGCTTGATCTGCATGAGCGCAGACCACTATATTTTGGCTGCCTTGGTTGGTCGGGGCCAATCCTGTGGAAGTGGTGTGCGGTGGTTATTGTTGGCAATGCTTTAACGCCGTCAGAGTGGAGAGAGAGAGAGAGAGAGAGAGAGAGAGAGAGAGAGAGAGGCTGCTGTCGCCCGCCGCACCCTCTTACGTCCAGCCGCTGCGCCTCTCCCCCTTTCTCCGTGATGATCGCTAGACGTATGTGGGACGCATAAATAAATATTTCAAAAGCAAAAAGCGTTTTGCTCCGCCGCCCCCCTGCTAGACACTAGACGTTGCGCGGCCGCGCGGCTTTCACGCCTCGCGAACAACAACAACAAGAGCAGAAACATGTCGGCATCTTCTTGACCCCCGCGGCCGGCGCATTCGTCTTGGCTGCGCGGCCCTGTAGGATTTTACATGCGGACACGTGTAGCGACAGCGGCCTTTCTCTCTCGCTCTCTCTCTCTCTCTCGCTCATTCTCTCTCTCTCTCTCTCTCTCTCTCTCTCTCTCTCTCTCTTTTCCGGGGCATTGAGACTTTCTCGCCGGCCTGTTGTTGTCCGCACCACAACACCATCCCCCTCCCCGTCCTCTACCCCCTGACCGCGCCGCCGCCGCGTCGCCAACCCCGCATATCCGCGCGGGATTTCTCATACCCCCACCCCCAGATAAAGAGTCCCAGATCACCTGATTACAGGATTGATCTTCCCCCAGATCCGGTCCAGGCCCAATTAAAATGGAAATTCCGGCGCGGCCGCCTCGAGTTGTGTGTCCACAAGAAACGCGTCCAACGCGTCCAAGCCGGCCGACTTTATGGGGAAAGGGGAGGGGGTGGCCTTTCTGCGTGTGTCCTTAAAAGCGCCTGTGACCTGCATATCCTTGGAGGGGTGGGGGGGTCGCCCAGAGGGACCCTGCAGAGACCCCATAGGAGCCTCACCACAGCCTGGAGGGCGCACACACGACCACAGATGCGACGTTATCTGTACGCGCGGTATTAGACGGCTCTGTCGTACACTTTGACTTCCAAGCAGCGCGGAAGCAGGCCTCGCCCGTGGATTGTGCTAAAAACTAGCGCCCTATCCTACGATAACACGCCACCATCTCTTCTTTCAAACAAGTTATCTTGGTTTGTTAGTTTTTTAAAACTAATATCCATACAAAATTACTACGATCAAAATTTTCTTCTTCCTGTAGAAGTGTTCTTGGATGACTGGAGAACTGGCCCTTCAGGAGGACATTGTTCGCCGCGGGCGGGGCGTGGCGGGGCGTGGCGCCCGCTAGACGATCGTAATTTCTTTATTATACGTATAGGCCGCCGGCCTGGTCCTCAAGCTGATCGGCCCCGGTTTGGCTTTATGGTTGTCCAAACACCTCTCAGGAGGCCGGGGCCATATTCCTTGATTGCATCATAAGGAGGGCGCGGCGGGCCCCGGCCCGTGGCCCCGGGGCGGGGCGGGGCGGGGCGGGGCGGGGCGTTCCGCGGGGCCCGGAGCGACAACCTTCTCTCTCCAATCCACCCTGCCTCTTCCAGCCGGACTCTATCCTGAGGTCTTTTGAGGCCTACTTACGGTTCGAAAGTGGAGTAAGTATCCTCCGGATTGGAAACGTACAACTCCTTTCCTTAAAAAAAAAAGTGAAAAAAAAAAAGTTTCGTGCACCTACAGGTGTTTTTTCCCCCGAAATATTCAATAAAATTCAGTCGTATTTGATTAGGGGCCGATGGCACCTCCACGTTTGCGGGGTCTCGTCGCCCGCCCGCGGCCGTTTCGGTGAGGGTAAGGCACTTAGGCGGTCACCCCTCCAACTACGTCAGTATTAATTTTTCATGGTCGCATATAACACGGATAGCGCCCGGCTTTTACGAGGTGTGTGATTTTTGACGACGTGTGGACACGACGGACGGGCCGGCCGGCCAGCGAGCGCCACGAGCGGACCCACGTAAGTCCACCCCCGGCCAGGCACAGATACACCCCCGCCCCCCTCCTCTATGTGCGAGAGGGTGGACACGGCTAATCATGCCACGCTTGCTCGATTAATTTGTCCTACTTTACGAGGGAGGCCGCCTCGACAGCGCGCACGCCCCCTGACCCGCTGGCTGGAGGACGCCGACGACGGGGAGCTGGAGGCTGGAGAACCACCGCCTCCTATAGGGACGGTCGCTACCACTAACATCCTCCCCTCTCCCCTCCCCCCTCCACCGGGGCTTAGCGCGCGTGGTCGCCGGCAAAATATTTGGCTTGGAAATTTGTGGATGACTCGGCGGAGTGGTGTCTGTCCGTCTGACACCCTGCGCCCGCCCTGCGCCCGCCCTGCGCCCGCCCTGAGCCCCCCTCATTCGTGTGATCAGGGGAAAGTGGATGCGGTGGCGGTGGACGGCACTTCTGCCGGAGTTGTCATCCCCCGGTGAGAGGAAAGTCGTCTATCTATCTATCTATCTATCTATCTATCTATCTATCTATCTATCTATCTATCTATCTATCTATCTATATGTCTATCTGCCTGTCCGTCCGTCTATGTGTCTATCTATCTGTCTATATATGTATATCTATACCTTTCAGACGTATCCTTCAAGGAGCCGCTCATTTGAATCTCTGGTGTTTGACTCTCAAATACTTAGCTTGCATGAAGGGGATTTCCTTGAGCTGCATACACTTCTTGCGCTGACCCATTCTTGCGGATGACCGTGCCAGCCCAGCCGCCGCCCACGCCCACATATCTTTGCCTGTATGTATTTTCTAATCCGACCCAATCAGCCGCGATATGTTTCTATCTCTGTCCGCCTCCCGATCGGGCGGCGCGGGGTGATTCCGAGGGTGAAGTGAGTCAGAAAGTGAAGTGGGGATGTGCGGGCGGGGCGGGGCGGGGCGGGGCGGGGCGGGGCGTTTCACTGGTGTACGCACCACCCCTGCTACTACCTCGCTAGATAAATCTTTAGAGGTGGATGATGCTGCTTCCGCACCGCCGGTCCCCAATTCGTCGCGTCCCCCCCGTGCACCCCCATAGCAGTATGGGGTGACGCGGGGCAATAGAACGTCATAATGATCCGGGGCCGCTCCATAAATCCACAGCCCCCGTTATTAGCGAGCCAAGGCCTTGGCGGGCCGTCGTCAAATGGGGCGTGCGCGGTCCGGGCCCGTCGCAGCCCCGGCAGGTACCGCCCCCGCGTGCGTCACGTTACACAATGTTGCGATTTTTGTTAGTCAACCAACCAAGATTGTTGTGTGTTGTTGTTGTTGTTGTTGTGTGTTTTGTTGTTGTTGTTGTTTGTTGTTGTGTTTGTTGTTGTTGTTTTGCTGTGTTTGTTGTTTGTTTGTGTTGTTGTTTTTGTTTGTTGTTTGTTTGTTTATGTTGTTTGTTGTTGTTTGTTTGTTTTGTTGTTTGTTTGTTTATATTGTTTGTTTATGTTGTTTGTTTTTGTTGTTCCTTGTTGTTTGTTGTTTTTCCCAAAATTGGGCTTTCCAGTACCCTGAATTGTTCATGTTTTTATTTTTTTTTCTGTGACGCAAAATGTGACAGTTTTTTTCTCGGATACGCCCAAGTTATGGGAGACTTCTTCCTGAATCTGTGACCGGGTGACTGCCGGGGACCTCCGCCGAGGCCGCGGTGGGGGCGTGTCAGGTTTAGCTATCTGGCCGAGGCCCAGTGGGCCCCAGGGGGGGCTCCCTGACGGCCTGGCCGGCGCCGCGGAGGCGGCGCGTGCATGGTGACCCCCGGCGGGGCCCGCTGAGGGCCGTGGGGCCGGGCGCCGCCGGGGGTCTCGGGGGCATTCCCTCACGCGCCATATGAGCTCGGTGCAAAAGTCATATTCGCCACGGTATTTGAGCCCACGGCCGACCCAGCCCGTCGCAATCATACAGGGCGCGCGCGTGGGTGGGGGTGCGGGGGACTACAGAATATAACAAGATGAGAGAAAACTATGTGGGAGAGTGAACGCAGCACACACACACACACACGAGGTTTGCACTGCGTGAGCCGGCCTTGTGCACCTTATCGCAGTGACTATCACATCGTACTGAAGCAAAACAGATGCGGAATCGTGTGGTCCGGCACCATGCGACGGTAAAAAAGGTTTCTCTTATTTCAAGACCTGGTCTTGGATGCCATTGGCGTTCTCCATAAGATCCAAGACCGGGTCTTGAAATACTTGAAACTTTTTTTACCGTGTGTTCTGATGAGCTACCCGGAGAGTTTTATTCTCAAGACCCGAAGTTAAGACCCGTGTCGATTCCTTTTACGAAATTCCTATAAATTGTTACGGATTTTTTTTTCCGCAGACCGTCGTTGAACAAATGTTGCGGCTTTGGCACGCAAGCCTTTTTCCTGGCGAGGTGGGCGGTCCGGTCCTGTCGGCGCTCTCACACGTGCCTCGCACGTGCCTCGCGCCGGGCTGTCCGGAGCCAATACACGTGTCCCCACATGCCATGCCGTACTCGCCGGCCGGCCGGCCAGCCGGGCCACCGTCTGGAATCACTGCACTTCACCCCGTTTGATTCAGCGAGAGGCCCTCTTTCTAAAGAGCGGTATTACAGAGATTACACTGTTAAACCAAGTGTTCAACTGCTCAATACTTATATGTGCACTGTAAAAACTATTTCATTAGAACTTCATTAAACCAATATGAAGCTATTTTCATTACAATTTCATACAAATGTAATGATATTTTCCTGAAAAAATATAAAATTTTACTTGCATGTAATTATATTGTCATTAAATTTAATACCATTGTTGTTAAATTAAACACGTGCAACTTCCAGCCTAGCACGTGCAAGTGCGCAATCGGCCACTGTGCAATTTCACGTGTCTCACCCGCCAGTTGTACACTTCTAAGTTTTTAACTCGATAGTTGTGCACTTGCAAGTGATCAACAATGATAGTGTTGCACGGGGAAGTTGAACTCTTGCAAGAGCACAACTAACTGGCGAGTTTGACACCTGCAATTGTACAACACTGCCGAGTTGCACACTTGCGCATGCTAGGCCGGAGTTGAACACATACAAGTGTTGAGCAGTTGAACACTTGGTTTAACAGTGTACATTTGACGGGTGTCTTGTAGCAAGTGTCCGCTGGCACACTGTCGGGTCTGTGTGGTGTGTCAGTGCGTGCAAATCACACGCCCGGACGCACTTACTTTTTCGGCAGAAGACGGATAGTGCTGGCCATGTTCGCCGCACCAGTGGATCATAACTGTAACAGCCCTCCCTCCTTCCCTCTCTCTCTCTCTCTCTCTCTCTCTCTCTCTCTCTCTCTCTCTCTCTCTCTCGCTCTTTCCCCCACGCCCCACGTGAAGACGCGCAGGGCTCCCTTGTTGCATGTAAGTGCGCGCATTAACGGTCATGCGAGCAATTTATTTATTTCCTGGTTGAGGTGGTGGTGGTGGGGGAGGCAATATAAAAGATTGCCTATTCCAGTAGTCCATATCGCGCCCTGGTGGACGCCGCGCGCACGCCCCTTTGCCGTAAAAGGCGGAGCAGAAGGGAGTTTTGGCGACCCCGCGCCTGCGCCACCCCCCGCCACCTCCTCCCCGCGATTGGCTCAGCCAATCAGGCAAATTATTTCATCAACCGCGAGCTGCGGAGAGGAGTGCAGCGCACTGCGTCATATCCGCCACCCTCGCGATGTTAAGGCCGATATAAAAGATTGCCCTCGATAAAGTGGACCCCGAGGTGGGGGCGGCGGAGGGTCGGGGCCGGGCCAGGCGGGCGTCAGTCGTTGTTAGGGCCGAAAACTCTTTTCGAGATTTCGCGCGATTTGGGCGCTCCTCCTCCTCCTCCTCTCCTCTCCTCTCCTCTCCTCTCCTCTCCTCTCCTCTCCTCTCCTGGGGGCGGCCCTCGAGCGGGCGCAGTGTCCACGGGTCGTCGTTTCATTTCATCCGCGTGGAGATACACTTTGCGCATTTGTCAAGGGGACGGAGTGTGTGGGCCTGTACACAGCAGTACAGCTCTCTCTCTCTCTCTCTCTCTCTCTCTCTCTCTCTCTCTCTCTCTCGCTCGCTCTCCCGTCCTCCCCTCGCCCTGGTCCCTGGCTTGCCAAAGTGTCTTACCGATATTATCAGAGACGATAGGCCGCGGCTTCAAAGACGGAAGTGGAATGCGAATCGTGCAATTTTTTTTAGGTAGTTTTTTGAACAACCTATGAATTTCTTGAGTGGATTTTTATTTGTTTCAAAATCATTAAGACAGTAATTTTGATCTTTTTATTTTTTTAATGTCTTTTAAAAACGAAAAAAAAAAATGCATACCTATTCACGCATATTTCCCTCTTTCAGTAAGGTCTATTTTATTTTATTTTTGCTCCTTGCTCGGCGCACTGCGCCCGCCCCGCACCTCGCTCTGGGCGGCCGCCGCTCCGCGCTGCAACGCGATGTCATGGAGGCTTGCGCGGTATTTGTGTATATCGCATAACGCGAATGGTGGCTCCCTGGTCGGCCATCGAAACAACGTAGCGGCGGCGGCAGCGGTGGTGGGCGACACGCGTTTCCCTTTTTTTATCTCTCTTTCTTCTATTTCATTTCATGTTTTCTTTCCTTGTCTTCTCTCCCAAGGAGAATATCGGAATTATTTACTAGTCCTCTTATGTCCCTGTCGGTATCTGAGGCCCGCCCCGCCCCGCCCCGCCCCGCGCGCGCCCCGGTCGTCCTCGTGACGACAAAATGTCCAGTTTGTTGAGGATAACTGGAATGCATAAGATAGCGAGACACAATGGTGGCGGGGTGGGTTGGGGCCAGCTCGCCTGTCTGGACCTTTTTACCGTCAAAGCCGCAACAGTCCCCCAAAATTTCAAGTTAGCACCCTCCCCTGCACGAGTAGGTTTGATTGGATGGGATGCGACCTTTCTATATCGCTTGCGGCTGTGTAGTTGTAGTTGTTCCGAAAAAGTACCAGGCTGGGAATTTGCCTCCGTGTTTTTTTTCTTTCTTTTTTTTTTTTTTTTTTTACTCTACTCCTTTCCTTTTGTGGAAATGGCGTGGCCTTGTTTCCTTGATGCTGGGTCCAGCCAATCTGCGGTATGAGACCAGAGCTGTCCGTAGCGTAGGAGGCAGGGCGGGGCGGGGGGAGGGGGGGGGTGTATCGTGCGGACCGGAACCAGTGCAGGACTTCCCGTTGAGTATCAAATAGGTCGCAACGTCATTTTCGCCAATCTTTCCGTGTCGTGATTTTCCCCCGTAATCTGCTGGAGTCGCGCACTGCTGCTGGAGGCGACGCGCGGTGAGCGACAAGCTGTTAAAACTTCCTTATTTCCATCTGTTTTATTATTTTTCTCTGCGACGATGCAGTCCAAATTGCTCGTCCACGGCGCGCGCAAGCCTAGCGTGTCGCTTTCTTTTTATTTTATTTGTTTTATTTTTTTGTTTATCTCGCAATAATGACAGAAACAAAGACTTGCACGTGCGCACGATCAGAGGGGAAGACGGTCCGGGGCCGAAATGCAATGCAAAGAATAAAGAAATTAAAGCAAGTTTGTGTGAATGACAATTGGCATTCCCACCGCCCTGGCCGTCCAGCCGGCTGGTCGGTGTGATCGAAACCTTCTTCCTCCTTTTTTTTTCTATCTCTCCTCTCTTCTCGCGCCCCGCTCAATTTCCTCCTGAGTCCTCGTCGCGGTCCTGCGCGGGTGGTGGGTCCTGGACGGGTCGTCACGGCGCGCCTGCCTGCCTGCCTGCCAGAGACTCTCGTACTTTACTTTGCATAAAACGTAATTTCGTTGTTGGCGAGAAAACGTCAGCTGCGAAAACAAGAGTCCTTCTTCATTTCTGATCGTTTCTTTTTCCCTCGCCGTGGCCTTCCTTTTTTCTGTTTTCACTCGGAGCGTCGCGAGGCGGGGCGGGATTAGCCGTGGGAGGTGGCCGCCGCGAGAGCGGACCTGACGAATAACCGCGCCGATTCCGACGCAGTTTTTGGGACAATTTCCGCGCGCGCTTTGTTTCGAACTATTCTTTCCTTTATTGCATTACCTTGTGAAGTCTGTCTAAATTCTAGCTGTTCATAGAAGAGGATCTGTAACGGCGCTGGACAGTAATAATCGAGGGGGCAACCACTCGAAAAATCCTGTGTACAAACCGGCGGAAATCTCGATGAAATCCTCAGAAATCTCGATGAAATCCTCAGAAATCTCGATGAAATCCTCAGAAATCTCGATAAAATCCTCAGAAATCTCGATGAAATCCTTGGAAATCTAACTGAGAAATCTCATAAAACCTCATTGAAACCCTGTGACATCACATGAAATCTCATAAAATCTGAGATGAATCTTGTGAAATCTCAGAGAAATCTCATGAAATCTCAGAGAAATCTCATGAAATCTGAGAGAAATCTTGTGCAATTAGTATGTAGAGTGGTTGCGCCCTCGGTAATAATCAATTGTCTCCACCCATCATACACTGGCTGATCTCAGAGTCATTTCGCCGCTAATATTGGTGCATGCATGCGTTGGTGGCGGCGGCGGTGGCGGTGGTGGTCTGTTCCAGCGACAAGAGAGAGGGGGTCGGTGAGGGCCGAGGGAGACAGAGATGGAGAGAGTAATTAGAGCCTTGATAGGCATGCATGACATGTAATGGGCGTGATTCAGTCTGACTTTCCCCCGCGGCAGGCAAAAGCGCTGGACCGCCCAGGCCACAGAGCAAAAAAAAATGCAAAATAACGTCTCTTTTTCTCTCACCATCTCTCTTTTCCCGCGCATCTATCTCGCTCTGACTCACGCGCCATACGCTCTGGCCCGTTTTATTATTTTTTAGGAGACGGTGTGTGGAGCGGTGGGGCGGGGGAGGGCAGGGGCAAATGTTTGCTCGCCAGCGGAGGATCTGTGTTTGATTGCCGGGCGGCCGTTTTGTCGACTGGCATTCGACACCATTCCGTTTTGTCCGTCGCATTACGACCGGCGGCCGCTGTCATAATCTGCCGCCCGTGTCCCCCTGTGATGCGTGTCGATTAAATTTCAAGGTGTGCGCACTGATAAGGTTGTGATCACTGGAAAATTTTAAGTCGTCACACATGACGACAAAGTCAGAGCTAAATTTTACGTTTGAAAGGTTCGTCACGTGACGAATGGTTCATCGCAGTGTCACGAAAGATTCATGTCATGTGACGAAAGATTCATGTCAAATGATGAAATGTATGTCATGTGACGACTGTTTCATCACAGCTCTTGTGACGAAATATTCGTTGCAATATTTATCGTCACATGACAATTTGGTTTAACAGTGGTGGTGAAGAAATTTTCATTTTCACATTTTAATATTATTTTTATTTTTACGGTGTGCGTTAGCTCCTATATCATTCGCCGCTGTCGTATCTGCAAATAATACGGGCGCCGTCTGTCCACACGTGTTTGCACGAGCGGCTATCTGCGAATAGTTTATGCTTATTGGCAGCTGGACGCCTCGTAAGGCAGCGTGGAGCATGTCCTGCAGTTTTGCCCCCTCACCCCGCCCCCCTCCTGGAGCTTCTGCGACGCCTAGGCAGCAGCCCAGGTGTACGGGACGACGCGGCTGAAACGCGAGAGCTAGCTCCTCTCTATTCGCTCTCTCTCTCTCTCTCTCTCTCTCTCTCTCTCTCTCTCTCTCGCAGCAGTGGGACGGGTGCAGGGGCGGCATGGACGACATGCTGACCATGGCAAAGGCTCCACTCCACTAAATAAAATGAAAAAAAAAAAAAGGAATTAAAAAATGGCAAACATGCGCCGAGCTGTCCGGTATTCGAACCCTCGCCCACGCCGTTTCCCCGTCCACTCTCAGGTGACGAGTGGCGCCCGCCTGCTTCCGAGATAAACCGCCCAGAGCGCGCCGCCGTCCTTTTTGTTTCGGCCCACTTCACTCCGCGGGGGCCGAGATAAGCGGGGCTCAGTCCAAATACCGCCACAGCGAGAGAGAGAGAGAGAGAGAGAGAGAGAGAGAGAGAGAGAGAGCGATGCGCCCGAGATGTGTGTGTGGCGGCGGGGCACTGGATTTTTCATCCCTCCGAGTGCGAAAATAATGAATTAATTTTCTGAGCACCGCCAGCGTGTGACAGATAACATTCCAAATAAAGCGCCCCCGCCACTTAGGCCACCACCGCAGCACCGCATAAATAATCCTCAATGGAGGGGCAATATTTTTTATCTTGGTGTAACCGCTGAGGAGAAATTAAACTGGTGGTTCCGGTGTGCCCCCCCCCCCCTAACCTCCTACCCATCCTCGTCCGGCGGACTATGCGCTCCGCCCGCAGCTGACAGCTTTGCCATTCTCTCTTATTCTCCCGCTCTCTCTCTCCCGCTCTCTCTCTCTCTCTCTCTCTCTCTCTCTCTCTCTCGCGTTTGGCGTGCAATGTAAAGAGCAGCCTTAGCTCTCGCGGCTTATATCATACGCGACATGGCGTTTCAGTCGCGGGCAGGGCAGCAGTGGCGCCACCGTGCATCCGGTAAGCAGACGTGGCCACAAAGGTGGGCAGTTTTCTTTTTATTCATTCTGCTCCAGTGGTAGGGCACCTCAACAGAGAGAGAGAGAGAGAGAGAGAGAGAGAGAGAGAGAGAGAGAGAGAGAGAGAGAGAGAGAGAGAGAGAGAGAGTGAGAGAGAGAGAGAGAGAGAGAGAGAGAGTGAGACAGAGAGAGAGAGAGAGAGAGAGAGAGAGAGAGAGAGAGAGAGAGAGAGTGAGAGAGTGAGAGAGAGAGAGAGAGAGGGAGAGAGGGGAGAGAGAGAGAGAGAGAGAGAGAGAGAGAGAGAGAGAGAGAGAGAGAGGGCGCTCGTGGCGCGTGCTGACGGCGAATTCACCTGAAGGCAAACAATACGTCTGCGACGATCGAGACTCACACACAGGATGTGACAGCGGCGCGTCTCAGCCGGTGAGCACGTTTCGCAGAACTATTGGCACCGGCGGGGTCGGGAGGGATACATCATCGATTTGTGTTTTGGTAAACACTGCAAGCGACTACTGTACTAGAATAATAAGTTGTTTGTTAACCTTTTTTTAAAAAAATTTCTTTGTTTACGGATGCTGGCTTTGCTGCGTTCAGTAAACGCGTTTACGAGTCGCCGCAAATAAGTGGCAGACGAGTCATGGTCGAGGGAGCACTGTCAGAAGCATACAGTGAATTTAACACCATAAACCACAGTGATCCCTGTGGGGTTCACTGTGACCTTTGGTGAAAATCACCGCAAACTTTTTATTTGTGTGAGGACCACCCGCCTTCGTATGTTCCGCTGTAATGCGTGTGTGTGTGTGTGTGTGTGTGTGTGTCAGGTTGACTTTCCCGCGACAGCTCCTCCCCCCCCCCCCCTGCTAACCTCGCGGTCCGTACAAGGTCCTGGCCGCCGGATCAGCGTTATGGGAAGCACGGCCGGCCGCCTAGCCTCGCGTCGGGGTGCGGACGGCGCGCGGCGCACCTGAGGGCAACAAGCCTCGTGAGCAGAACTCATGCGACTCGAAGGTTCAAGGTTCAACTGAGCTGTCACTTCTGCAGGCGGCTGCTGTTGCCATTCCGCACTGCTCGCCACATCTCTCTCTCTCTCTCTCTCTCTCTCTCTCTCTCTCTCTCTCTCTCTCTCTCTCTCTCTCTCTCTCTCTCTCGTCTCCTGAGGTACTAGGTCTTCACCTATCTCGTCCGTGCAGATTGCCCAGCCCCGCGGCTCATCGCCTGTCTCCTGTTGCCGTGTCTCCCATTTCCGAAAACAGTAGCACACACACACACACACGCACTGTTTGCTTGACATTCGCCGTGGGATACAGGCAGGCTCCAGCAGCAGCCTTGCTACGGTGCCACCACAGCCACCTGAGGGTCCTCCCCCCTCCCCCCCTCCATCTGCCCTGACCGCCGAGTCAGGCGACACGCTCGCGCAGGTTCGAGGTTAGGTTAGTTGGCTACTCAGCGACACCGGAGCGGAGCTCTGCGCGTCTGTTTGTAGGCGCGCGCCTTGTGTGTGTGTACGAGAGAGAGAGAGAGAGAGAGAGAGAGAGAGAGAGAGAGAGAGAGAGAGAGAGAGAGAGAGAGAGAGAGTGCAGGTACGGTCCTGTGGGAACCCACACGCGCCACGAGGAGACCAGCAGCTTCCCATCGCTATCCGCATATATATAGCAAGACGTCAGCACGGGGGCGGCCACCTTTCCCTCTGCTCTTGTTGATCGCAGTATATTGTAGTAAACCAAACTGATGTGTTGTTGTGTGCCCCCTGACGGCCGCGGGACCCTGACGGGCCTGTCGTGACCCCACCGCGGGTCTTCCTAGGTTGTTGCTCAACTTTGTGTGGCCCGGCCCCGGCCCCGGCCGACCGGCCGGCTCGGTCCACTTCGACCCGCCGGCCGGCCGACCGCGCCACCTTCCCGCTTCCGGAACGTCAGCGACGCCGCCGGGCCGATAACGAGGAGGCAGAAGCGTAGTTTGGGATCCGACCGGGCAGGAGGAGAGGGTCAGCCTGAGGCACACGTGGCGGGGCGGGGCGGGGCGGGGCGGGGCGGGGCGGGGCGGGGTGGGGGGAGCGGGGCGGGGCCGCTAGCCCCCTCACTGCTGTGTGCGCGAAAATGAATCGCAAGAGTTCACCGCGGGGAGACGAGGAAGTCAATGTTGCGCGGTCTCGTGCATGGGCATCTCGATGCTGTCAAAGTATCGAGGCTGAAGAAGAAGAAACATGATTCATAAGTGGATACTCAAGTGTCTTCATAAGTGTTATCAGGTGTTCATGAGAGTGTTAGTGCCTGCTTGCATGACGAAACAGATTATATTTCTAGTATCAACCCTAACCTAGAATAAAAGTCACTCTAGTACTCCTGTACCGTGGCACGTGGGGGTGGGGGTCTTTTCTTCTGGCCCCGAGTTGAGCGACCGGTATGGCAACCGTCTGCTGGGTTTGCTCAAATCACTCCTGATAAACCTTGTCTCCCCCACGAGGTGACCGTGTGTCGCGATCATTTGGGCGAAATGCCACTCTTTTCGCAAGCACATTTCCTTATCGCGCACAATGTTGCCTGACTCGGTGTCTTTCCTCCTTTTTTTTCTCGTCTGAAAGGTGACCACGAAATAACGCCCAGTCTCGTCGCCACGTGTTGAGGTCAAGCCTGACTCTTCGTCTTGTCTTGTTTTCATTTTCGTCTCAGATTGACGTGTATGAGAGCTACAAAGTCTTTTTTTGAGAGCGAGGAAAGGAAACGAGTTGAAAGGTTACGCCCCTGCGCCCTCCTTCGGAACACGACTAGATAACGTCCAGAGCGAACGGGTGCATGCCCCGACGAGGTCCGTCTTACATCGTCAGCACCTGTAGGAGGTGGCCACGTGTATGGCCCGCGACGCGGACCTGGCCTGACGTTTTCAGTACTGGTTGAATATATTATCGAAATCGCACGTGTCGCCATGATTCGTTGTTATAATGCAGCTCAGCTGATCGCCGGGGCAGTGCAGCATCCAGATAAGCTGAGCCCGTTACTATCACACACTAAACCATAAGCCGGCCTCGCACCGTCGGCCCTTCACGCCTTCCCGCCACGCCCCGCCACGCCCCGCCCCGTACGCAGTTGTGTCGCAACATCCTGCGGCGTAAAGGTTATCGAAGCAGCAGCGGTGTGACACACACACACACACACACACACACACACACACACACACATACTCAGCTCGTTGCGGGGTGCCTGCCTCGCGAGCAGAGTCGTCGACAGTAGCTGCCTTTCTCTCCTTTTTTCCCAGCAGCCTTGCGCCAGTATTTATTATTCAAGTTTTTCTTATTATTGTATATCTTTCCCAGTAAGGCGTAGGCGTCACGGCAACGGCTACGTGAGCCCACCCCTTTAGCCCGTGACGCGGAGAAATTCGGATCGGACTGTTTAACGAGCGAATATTGTCGATTCACCCAGAAAACCGTGTTCTTGATTTTTCATGTACTTGATTTAATCAAATGCAATGCACTTCTATTAAGAGCGTGGGATTGTAATAACCAAAATTTGTTCTCAAACCAAGCGCATTGCATTTGAGTAAATCAAGTACATGAAAAATCAAGAACATTGCACTAATATCAAGAACACGCTTTTCTGGGTGTTCGAAGCGTTCATTTTGTTCGGTTTTCGGGGTTGGTTCGTCGGGTTCTTTGGTGGCGGCCGGGCAAACAGGCAGTGGGCAGCTAAGCAGGTCACGCGTCCGCCTGGTTTGCGTAGAAAGGTTATCTCGGTGACCGACCGGCGCCACCGGGCCGCTGAGATTCTCATCCCCACGGGAGGAGGTGAGCGGCGCTGCGCATGTTTGCGAGGCGATAGGCAACCCCTTTCTTCGGGAGATAAGCGTTGGAAAGGTATGAGGTGGCTCCTCTGCCGTCGTGTTTGTGTGTTTGCAGGTCTGCCAAACCGCAGAGACACGAGCAAATAGGGGAACCTTTCCACGCACGCGGGCCGACGTGTCTTGCGTGTCTGGGGTCACGCGAGCCCGCGCTGATGTGTGATGTGAAACTGTTTTACGTAACCGCCGTGCGCTCGAGGGGGAAACAACTTTGAAATTTTTGTACACCTCGTAATTCAAAAAGGTCAAAAAAAATTGTGTAAGTTCAGAAAAATTATGAAAAAAATTCAGAGAAATTCAGGACAGTTCAGAAAAAAAAAATCAGAAAAATTCAGGAACATTTCAGGAAAAATTCAGGAAAATTCAGGAAAAATTCAAGATAATTCAGGAAAAATTCAAGAAATTTCAGGAAAATTCAGGGACAGTTCGGGCAAAATTAGAGCACAAATTTAATAAAATCTCACAAAAAACACAAATATCAAGAAATTCAAAACACTTCACAAAAATTCAGGAAAACTCACAAAAATTCACGACATTTCTACACCAAAATTCAGAGTGGTTTCCCACTGCGCCGCTTGTCGACTTATTGCGACGTATACACTTCAATGTGTGCGAGGTCAAAATAAAGCGTGATTGCAAGTGTCGTGCAGAAACCCGAGCTGAACACCTGGGCCGGGTCGGGCCGGCCGCCTCGCAGCCACCGCTTCTGGTGAAGCGCTGCTTTCGCTTTGCTCGCAGTGTGGTTCGTGCTGCTGCTGACTCGCCGGCAGGGCAGCAGGGCTGACTCACCTGCCCAGCGAGCCGCCCGCACCTGCGAGCGACCAGGGAGAAAAAGAAACAGGATTGCAAAAAAAAAATAAACTGACCTGACTTACCGGGAAAGAAAAGGCTCGTGGTGGTCTTGTTGTGACTGCTCCAGCGGCATTTGACGGCTCCCCGTCACACTGAACCAAAGACCCACATGAGAGGTGTGGCTTCTGTCTCACCTTTATAGTAGCGTGAGGGGGTGAGTAGATTTGAGTTTCATCCCCCACCCCCTCTCCCCACCCCTGCACGCGCTCCTCGGCGAGGGAGGGGTGCGAATCGAGGGCACCTCTGTACGTACAGTGTATAACGCGCATGCACTCAAAACACCAATGATAAGACGCGGGCTGACCGGTCGTTATGAACCTCGCGCATGGTACGGAAGTCGTTAACCTTAAAGAGAGCGAAAGGGGAGGAAGAGAGAGAGAGAGAGAGGGAGAGTTGCATTAATTGCTCCCACGCACTTGCCCCGTCGATAAGGGGCGTGAAGCGGTGGCCTATGGGGCACTTCTTTGTCTCTTCCAACGTGCTTGATAATCATACTGGGCTTTCCCATACCGCCTTGAGAATAACGAGGTGAAACTTCCGAACGTTTGTCGCCAGTGTGGCTGACAGTAACGGTTATTCGCCAAGGAGAACGAAACGATGGCGTAAAGAGCGGCGTCTTGCCCTGGAATCTTGAAAGACTGATGAGGTTGTTTTGCCCCGGCCGGCTGTCTTTTTGACCGCGGCTGGCGCGTGCTATGTGGACCGTGCGAATAATAATAAAAATGTCGATATGTAGAACTCTGGGGCTGTTGAACTTGTCGGCTGAGTCCAGTCCACCTCACAGTGGATGCGGCGGACGACCGCAAGGCGCGGCGCTCACGGCCTTCTGTTCATTAGCGGCACCGCGGCGGAACGGGTTATCAGCGGGCGGTGACGTCACATGTCACGTGGTCTCCGCAGCCAATGGCGGCCCGGCCGGCCGGATGATTTGTGGACAGCACTGGGACAGCCTTTTGCGCTGCTTTTGCAGGCGGCCCGGCGGCCCGCTGCAGCAGCCGACCTGAAAATTAGGATGCGGCATGATGACGTCTGCTAGAAGGGCCGTCCGGTTTCTTTTTCCGTAATTTTTTTTTTTTTTTTGCTCTGCTTTATCTACTTGTTATTTGGCCTCATTTCCACCTTCCTTTCTGCAAAGTAATCGGTAAATAATGGTAAAGTAGGTGTGGTGAAAATAAAATTAGCGTCAAAGTGAAGCCCTTTTTTTTTTGTGCCGCCTGCTTTCGCAGGAGGGAGGAGGCTGCTCCACGCCGCGCGCCTTGTCCAAACGTGGCAGCATGTTGTGTAATCCCCTCTCTCTCTCTCTCTGTCTCGCCCCTCTCTCCCTCTCTCTCCCGAGCAGGATCCTCTCTCCTTTCCCACCAATCAGTGGTCGTATTTATAGCGGGCTCATCTGTAAGCGATCCTCATACGTGTCACATGTGTCACATGTGTAATAAATTTCACATTTCTCCTCCGGCGGCGGCGCACCGTATGTGCGTATCACCTCTCACTCCCCTCCTCCCTCTCTCTCTCTCTCTCTCTCTCTCTCTCTCTCTCCCTCTCTCTGATGAAGCCTCGCCGTACACCGCGCCTCCCACCGCCCCCTTTCAGTAATGAAACCGTGTCGCGGTCCGGCTTAAAAACGTGCCGTGCTTTAATTTGACCATTGTGTCACACATTTGAACTTTGGCGGGCGGGCGGGCGCCGGCGCTACGTGATTGTTTTTTGGTTTTTAATCCGATGGCCGCGGGGGCGTGGCGGGGCGTGGCGGGGCGCGGGACCTGGCGGCGGCAGAGAGCCCGCTGCTGGTGGTCTGGTGTGATGCACCCCCCGCCGACAGGCACGGAGGCTCACCCACCATAGGCAAATTGCGTTAAAAAGTTGCCCGTGTTTTTTTATTTTTATTATTTCGTTCATTTGTAACCCGTCCGAGTATTTCATTCCAAACTTGGCCTGCCTGTTCGGCGGGAGGGGCAGCGGAGGCTCTGCAGGGGTATAGGCAGGGGCGTGCTTGACAGCAAGGCCGATGTAACCTCTCACCTCTCCCCTGTATAGGCTGTTTCCCCGCCCCACCCCATTTTTCCCAGTTTTCTTTTCGCTCTGGCCACATCTGCGAAACGCGCAGCGGCGCGGTGGAGTATTGGGTTCCACACCGCGAAAAAAAGGAGGAGAAGAACGACTTTTTATGTCATTGTAACTTTTTTCACTTGGCGCAACTACTCGAAATTGCGCTCAAATCGCGCCTCTAACCGTTTCCTTAGTATTATTATTTAATTTTCGAGACACACAGTTTTTCAAAGATGAATTTAGTTACGGAAAGTAGACATCTGCTTTGCGCTGAACTTTCAGACGTGTAGCGGGCGGACGCTGCGGGGCAGGCCCGCGCGCGGGCCAGACAAATAGCGAAAGGTAGACTATCAGGGTGAAACCGAAAACCATCCCCGACCCGCATCGGAGCCTATTCCCTCCCCTCCGCGGCCCTCTGTCGGGTCCAGCGACGTAACGACGGCCAGAGGCCCGCCGGCAATCGCGGGACTTCAGTCTGAAAGTGTGAGGGTATGGGTCGGGCGCACTACCAAAGCTAGGCTTTGTGGCTTGCACGAATCCTGAAAGTAATAACATTTAAAAATTTTGGAAATCCAAGTGTGCGAATGTCGCTCACTACTTGTAGATGAGCGAAAAAATTCACTCACTTGTAGGTGAGCAAATGACTATTCACATTTAGTGAATAGACATTCGCTCACCTACAAGTCAGCGAATAGTCATTTGCTCACCTACAAGTGAGTGAATTTATTTTCGCTCATCTACAAGTAAGTGACATTCGTACACTTAGATTTCCACTGTAGTGCTGGTTTTACTTAAAATTATCAGCTGGTGCTGCGGCATTGCCTCTCGACAGTCGCACACAAGAATAGAGTCACCTTAGCTCTGATTCGCAAGATTGGGACGGTCAAAAGAAAAATCAAAGAGGATCGCGTGACAAGAAGGGAAAAAAAAAATAGCAAATGACTCGGTCGGAGCGGGCGCGTGCGTGCGGTGAGGGGCTGCGCCGTGCTGTGCGGTCTCCAGAGATTTTTCCCATTTTCAGAAAACGACGGGCCATTGCGGGACTCACCTCTCGACCCCATCACCCCCCTCCCCCACCCCCACCCCCTCTCACCCCCCCCCCCACCCCTCTCACCCGCCCCCGCCCTTCCCCGGACCAATCCTCACGTGCTCTGCCGCACACACACACACACTCTCGGACTCACCCTTTCCACAAATGTTGGGCAAATGTCAGGGCGACAGCTGTGCGCCACGCCCCGCCGCGCCCCGCCACGCCCCGCCTCGCCCCGCCTCGCCCCGCCGCGCCCTGCCACGCCGCCTCACCGTTCGGCCGGACACCGTGTTTGAGGGGGTGGCCCTGCTGCGTTTGACCACGGACTGCGCACGTTCGACGTGGCGGGGCGTGGCGGGGCGGGGCGGGGCGGGGCGTTGAGGACACATTTCACTGCTTCGTGACGAGCACGCCTTTATACCCCCCTCCCTCCCTCCACCCGCGCCGCGTGGAGTTGTAACCGTAATGACGAACGACGAATTTCTCATCCTGGTGCGTCTGGATTTTTCATCTTCCGTCAGCAGCGACGGGCCCTCCTCCTCCTGCGGGTATTGCCGTCTGCCGACGGAAAGGGTGCAGACGGACGGGCAGGCAAAAGTTTTTAAAGTGCGGGACAGCGGGGGGTGAGAGAGAGGGTGGGGGTGGGGGGCGCTGGACGGTACGAACGAGAGAGAAACGGAGGGAGAGGGAGTTTTAAATAACCCCCATTTGTCTGGTTCGTCACCAGATATACACGGCGGCTCCCCCTGCCGGGCCGGGCCGGTCGCGACGCAGGGGGCGCGGGCACGCGCCGTGCAGGTACAGGGAAAAGATTATTGCACTGCGGAACCGCGCGCGAGATGCGTAAAATCAAAACCAGAAAAGTTAAAAATTGTAATGATTTTATAAAAGCGCGAGATTACTACAGCGAGGTTAGTAGCGCACTGGGACTTACACTACACCACAAGTTCATTTTTAGTAGACATGCTTCTGGAAGGGTTGGATTTAGGATTGAAGCAATAACGGTGGTGCGGCGCGACAGATGGATAGAAAATAGCAGTCCGGTCCAGCGGCTCAGCTAAGCGTCTCTCTATCCTCGTCTATCGCTCCCTTGTTTCGGCCGGCGCACCTCGCCACGACCCTCATTTCGCCTCCCCCAACGCAAACAATCTCGCACACCTTCTATTTCCAGCCGTGTGTGTGTGTGTGCGCCTCCATAACGGAAACGTATCGGGTGGCGGGCCGAGGGAAAAGCAGCGTAACTCATCGGGTTTCCATGGTTACCTACGGCCTACGGCGCGCGTCGCGCCGTCTGGGCGGAATAGCGTGGTAAACAGGGATCGATCACGGAATCGATTAGTCCTCCGGCTAAAAGTTGTTGATGTGTGTGTGTGTGTGTGTGTGTAAATAGGAGGGTGTTCAAGCAACTCATTGACACCCGGCACTTTATTTTCTAGAAATCCACTACAGAAAGAGGAACACATCTTCCCAGCTAGACGATATATATAATGTACAGCCCGCCACATACTTTTTACTCGCTTATTTTTTTAATTTTTTTTTTAAATATATAATTTTTTTCCTCCTCATCTGCCTTTGGGAGATTGCGCACTTACCCATTCCGTCTGTGTTCCGCAGCCGACCCCGCCGCTCGTTCCGTTCATTCGCGTGCGCGGTGTATGTATTTGACTTCCTTTGTGCTCCCCCTCCCCTCCCCTCCCCCCTCCCCTCCCCTCCCCCCCTCCCTCCACGCCCCCACCCCCTTGCACTCCCCTACTCGCTGGTGCACGCCGCACCTGGACCACTCAGCTGCCGCCGGGCCGGGCCACGCCGCCAGCCCACCGTCACTCATTCACTTACTCACTCACTCATTCAATCGACCAGGAATACTACTACTACTTCTACTACTACTACTACTACTACTTCCAATCGCCACTGGCAAATTTTTGTTCACGCAGCGAAAATTTACCGGCTGCATACAAATTGGAGCTATTCTTTCGCTCGTACAGCATCTTTGTTTTCGACCTATGAAAAGAAGAGTACGAAGATAACTTTCAGTTTTCATAGTTTCCCGTTGGGTGACAGTATGATGAGAAATTCTATCGGTCGTTTGGGCGAATTTGGACTCTTTAAAATATGCGGTCGGTTACTTTGCAAAACGAATTTGGTTTAGTTTTTCGCCATGTCAACGGATATCTGATGACTTATCCGATTCGTATAAATATTTGTTCTTCGCACCTTTTCTATTTTTTTACGTGGGGAGGAGGATTAAGCAAAGTACCAGTTCGGAATAAAAACCGTATCACACTGAAAGTTTTCTTTTCCACGCCGCGCGATCGTTGTCAGCGATGAGATTGAAGCCGCCGCCGTGGCACACTGCAATTAAATTGACGTCGCGGCGGCTGAAACACAGAGAGAGAGAGAGAGAGAGAGAGAGAGAGAGAGAGAGAGAGAGAGAGAGAGAGAGAGAGAGAGAGAGAGAGAGAGAGAGAGAGAGAGAGAGAGAGAGAGAGAGAGAGTTCCTCTCTCCTCCAGGCCGATAGCCATCAGCGCGACGTCCATTTCAAGCTGTGGGCCAGACGGACCGGGACCAGCAGGCAGCCGGCCCGGGCCAGCCCAGCCCAGCGCGACTGGTTCTACCGGAGCTGCACACGGGCCACGTGAGCTCAAGAGTAAACACATACACACCCCCGGCCGGCTCCAGCACCCCCCGGGGCAGAGTGCGCCAGAGAGAGAGAGAGAGAGAGAGAGAGAGAGAGAGAGAGAGAGAGAGAGAGGGAGAGGGAGAGCGAGATGAGAGAGCATAGGGGTGGACGGTGGGCTCGCCATTGTCTAAGGAGACCCATTATTTCGCTCGATCACAATTGCACCTATATGGACCTCATTTTGCTGCTCTGCGTAGCGTGGCGTGGCGCGGCGCGGCGTGGCTCCCCTCGTGTAGCTTTTTAAACGGCGGGAGGTTGGCGTACCGTTTGCGTTCACGGCAGGGGGTTATGCTGCCAGCGGCTTTGCCCGGCGTACGCGCACAGGTTGGCAAACCCACCGCCGCTCAGCGAGACCCTGCTCGTTCAAGGTAATCTTTTTTTTTCTCCCGCGATGTTGGCGATACGATGGTAGGTGTGCTCCACCCTGTGGCCGCGGGGCGCCGTCGTCTTCCTCGCGGCGAACGTAACTAGCGATATCGGGTCAGGGATGCCGTCCCCGCGATAACGCGTACGATAACATCGATACATCGTCGAGGATCCCGTGGAGCCGAGCCGAGCCGCGCCCGGCCCGGCGAGCTCCTACTTCATGCTGGTGGGAATATTACGGTCCACGCGGGCGTGGCGAGGCCGGGCGGGGCGGGGCGGGGCGGGCACACCGTTGTGAGTCTCAATGTCGCGAACATGACAATAGATGAAAGAGAGGAGAACCCTCATGGATGGCATGCACCGTGCATCTCACCCCCTCCCCGCTCTCTCTCTCTCTCTCTCTCTCTCTCTCTCTCTCTCTCTCTCTCTCTCTCTCTCTCTCTCTCTCTCTCTCTCTCACACGCTCGCTCTCTCTCTCTCGCTCTCTTCCTCGCTTACTTGCTCTTCCTCCCTTGCTCGCTCTCTTCCTCGCTTACTTGCTCTTCCTCCCTTGCTCGCTCTCTTCCTCGCTTACTTGCTCTTCCTCCCTTGCTCGCTCTCTTCCTCGCTTGCTCGCTCCCCCCCCCCCTACTCCTTCCTCATTATCGTACCGCGGTACATCCCCTTGCACATCGCCCGGGCGTGCGTGTGCAGCTGTCCCCAGGTGGGGCCTCCTGCGCCCCCATGCCCTCCTCCCCCTCGACCCCGCCCCCACCCCCGCCCCCGCGGCCCGCCCCCTTGGAGGCCCCCCGAGCCGCGTCCCCAAGCGTGAGATTCCTGCAGGCATCATTTGAGCCCGAGCCGCCCCTCCTCGGCGGCGTCCCGGTGCGTCGGCGTCGGCGGCAGCTCGCAAAGGGGCGGGCGGCGGGGCGGGCGTCGTCCTGGAGGGCGCCGCCGCCGCGCCCCCGGCGGGGGATGGCGCACCGCCACCGCCGCGCAGCCGTCACCGGGGGTGACTTTTAACGAGGCCACACGTACCGCCGGGGCACGGCCCGGGGTCGAACCCACGACCTCGCTCACAGACGAGACGAAGCCCCTGTGTATGTGTGTGTGTGTGCAAGGTCAGCGCCCCTTCTGAGCCCCGAGCGCCCCCACCCCGGGTCCCTTTGTGCGCCGCCATGTGTTGCCTCTACCTGGACCTGGCCCGGGCCCGGCCCGGCCGCCGGCCCGGCGGGGCGGCCCCCTCTCCCTGTCGGCGCCCCCTATATTGTGTCTTCCCCTCCCCCCGCCCCTGCCTCTGCCCCCCCTCCTCCTCCACGCCCGGGGGCCCACCTCAGCGACTTCATCAATCTTTTGAGAAAGAAGCAAGAACATGGTGGTGGAGCTGCAGCAGCCCGTTTGGGCCAGCGCGCTGAGGTGGAGTGGTGGGGGTCCGGACCTGGCGGCCAGCAGGCCAGCTCCAGGTCGTCAACGTGAGGCTCCATTAGAGCTCATATAACCCCTTCCCTTCGCCGGACGGACGGAACTCAACTCCGCAGGCAAAAAAAAGAAGAACAACGTCTCATTCTCGTATCTTTTTCCAGTTTGTTTCGAGGATGTCAGTAGCACTCCTTTTTACCGATGTCACGCAGGCGTACCTATGGTCGAGTTTTAAATGGGTTGAGCCTTGACCTTGCACACAGGACCACGCTGTCGCACGCACACGCACTGAAGCGCGCGCGCGCGCACACACACACACATCTTGCCTTGTTCTCCGTGGCGAAAGTTTTTCCGGTGTCGCATTCGATCTTTTGCTGACCCACGCACACACACACACACACACACACACGCACGCACACGAGGGCCATTGACGGTGGCACAATGGGTACTCCTGGCCGTGACGGGCCGGGGCCGGGCCGTCGCATTCATCGTCACTGTCTCTGCTGGCGAAGAAAGGTAACTCACAACTTGCTCCCCATCGCCGGCCCCACCCCGCCCCGCCTCGCCCCGCCCCGCCCCGCCTCGACACCAGCTCCGAGAGAACAACAGGTGCCCAGATGCGGCGCGTTCAGGTGAGCACCACATGTCCGTAGTGAGACCTCCCCCGCCCCGCCCCGCCCCGCCCCGCCCCGCCCCGCCCCGCCCCGCCCCGCCCCGCCGCGCAGCCCCCGCTGTAAAACTGAGAAACAAAACACGCGGTCGGTATATACACCGCCAAAGACACGGCGTCAGCTTTATCTCCAGGAGGACTGATGAATTTACGCGGCGGAGCGGCGTGCCCGGTTACAACAAACAGCCGACTGACTTCTCGGCTCGTTCTCGTGTACCTCTGTTCTTGTCGCACTCACCGGGCGCTGCCATGCTCGGCATAGGGCACCGCCATAGGTGTGACAAGGACGGAGGTTCTCTAGCGATCCTCTAAAAAAAAGTCGGCTGGAAAAAAACCTTGACTTGACTTGAGAGAACCAGGTCACAATTGACCCTGGATACAAAAATCTGTAATTTCCTTGAGAGTAAAATGTCGCAGGCCTGCCTCTAGTCTAAGGGTACCTTACCTTGACTGACCCGCATACAGATATACGTGTGTTCTGCTACACGGGGTAGGGTACCATCGTAGAACAGAACTACCCTTTGAGCACGACCTCTTCTCAATGCGATCGCCCGCGGTATTTGAGAGCATGCCGCTATCCTCGCCGCACTCCTCTTGTGATGATGTCATCTGCGTGGGCCCCTGCCCCGCCCCACCCCGCCCCGCCCCGCCCCGCCCCGGGGCCGTGAACATGTGCGGCACGTCTCAAGTAGTGTTCTCTTCCTGGGCGGGCCGGGCCGGGGCCAACCTGGTGCACCACGCCGCGGCCGCCAGCGGGCGTCATCCTCTTCACCAACAACGCCGGCCTCGCCAAACCCATTGACGGCACGGTGCGCGGTGCGGCGGGTCATAAAGACCTCCTTGCAGGCCTCGGCTCTGCGCTCTCTGCGCACCCGGCCCCACCGGCCACATGAAGCGCACATGGATGGCACGGTGTCTTTACTCTGCAGCCCCCGCCCGCCCCCGCCCGCCCCCGCCCGCCCCCCGCCCGCCCCCCGCCCGGAGGCGAGCGGTCCGGAACCGGCCGGGCTACCATAAATTATTTATTGTTTAGTTTTTCGGGGGTCCCTGGGCCGGGCCTGTACCGGCCGGTGAGAACCTGCCCGCCCTGACTGCGGCCAGCCGGCCCCGACCCGCCCCACCTCGCCCCGCCCCGCCCCGCCCCGCCCCGCCGCGCCGGAAAAGGGTCCTACGGGTAGGCCTCGGGCTGGTGTTCGAACCAGTGTACCGGGCGGGCCGAGCTGCCTGCTGTCGTGTCGGAGCCACCGGACCGAGAGGCAGTTAGGCCCTAGTGGACCCAGCGCAGCCCATGTGACACGCCGACATACGCTGTACGCCCCCGGCCCGGCCCCGCCCCGCCCCGCCCCGCGCATGTGTGCGGGTGAAGGGCTTCGGCGCTGCAGTCCGGATAGCATCATAATTGCGATCTCTCTCTCTCTCTCTCTCTCTCTCTCTCTCTCTCTCTCTCTCTCTCTCTCTCTCTCTCTCTCTCTCTCTCTCTCTGCTCACTCTCTTGCTCGCTCACTCTTATTATCAGTGTGGACTCGTTTTCGGCTCCTGCTCGGCGTTCCGCGTCGTGTCTCGCTCCTGCCCTTGCTTTCTATTTTCTGTCCCAATCTTTGTCTCGGCGCTACCTCTCCTCCCTCCTCCTCCTCCTCCTCCTCCTTCTCCTCCTCCTCCTCCTCCTCCTCCTCCTCCTCCTCCTCCTCCTCCTCCTCCTCCTCCTTGCCCCCTCCCCCTCTCCCTCCTCTCCCATTTTACCCCACTCTTTCCCCTGACAGAACTGTCCCGAGTGTTGTTCCATGCAAAAGCAGTCCAGCCCCCCCACCCCACCCCCACCCCGGCACCACTCCACGGCGCGGCACGGGGGATCGAGAGCCCCCTCCCGCCCCTACCCCGCCCGCCCCTACCCCGTGTTCGACACGCCCCTCCTCCCCCCGGGCCGGCGCGTGCTCGCCGTGACGACAGCGCGTGACGACGCCGCGTGACGGCGGCAGCCCTGAAGTGACGTCGCCAAACGTCAATCGGCGGCGGCGGGGCGGGGCGGCGGCACCCGGACTTCCTAGTCGTCGACGACGACGCCCTCCTCTGCGACAGCAGGAACAACTCCTCCTCCTCCTCCTCCTCCTCCCCGGGAAAACAGATCGCGGAGAGCACGCCGAGGCGGCCGTCTGTTTGCCTAGGGGCGCGCGCTGACGGGGCGCCGACGGCCTGCTCATCGTCGCGTGGACGTCCCCGTCCACGCCAGGGGGAAAGTCCCCGCACCCGCACTGGAACCCCTAGTGTGAGAGTGCCAGAAAAGTAGGCAATAACAAGTATCCCAGACACAGTCGCGTCTGCGACTGCCTACTAGGCAACACGTACGCAGCTGTGCTAGGGTGTTCCCTAGTAGGCGGACGAGGACGCAGCCCGCTTTACTCTACTGCGTTTGGGCGACTTATTGCCTACTTTTCAGGCAACACTGCACTCTTTGCCATCCTGCTGAAAGCAGGCAAAGAAAGGGGAGCCCGCCTCGAGCCCGAGCCGTGAGGTGGCCGAGCACCGCGTCGTCCTCTACAGGACGTGTGAGGAGTGAGGTGACTGGCGGTGCGGTGTGGGGTTACGTGTCCCGTTCCGAGAAGCCCTCCCCGCTGGAGGTCGCTACACGCTGGCGCCTGAGGCGGGGCGGGGCGGGGCGAGGCGGGGCGGGGCGGGGCGGGGCGGGCAACGATGACGCATTCACTTGAGGAGCGGTGAGCGCGGCCGCCTGGCCGTGTGAGTGACGCGGCCCGGCGCGGCGCGGCGCGGCGGGGTCCCAGGCAGTGAGGCTCGCGGGCGGGCGGGCGGGAGGCTGAGGTGGTGGCGGAGCGCGGCGGGCTCGGGCCGGGGTTTAGTTCAGCTCACGGCCGCTAGGGTGGGGCCGGCGCTAGCTCCTTGGTGCGCGCGGCGTCCTGCGCGCCCGCCGCTCCTGGCCCGCTCCCCCTCCTCTCTCTCTCTCTCTCTCTCTCTCTCTCTCTCTCTCTCTCTCTCTCTCTCTCTCTCTCTCTCTCCTTTCTGTTTCGAATGACCCGCTCGGGCCCGCGGGCCGCCCGGCCCGGCCCGCTCGGCTCGGCTTGGCTCGGCTCGGCTGTCGCTCGGCTCGCCGGGGGTAGGGAGGGGGTGCTTTAGGCTCAGGCAGGTTGTGTTTGCTCTGATGCAGTCAGTAGGCCATGGTTGCCCGAAGCGAGAAGACTATGTACGGCTGCTATCCCGATAGTTACTCGTACCGCCTCTGGAGTCTAGCTAACGTGTGGAGTACATGCCAGCGTAAGTGCGCAGCCAGAGACTGACCCCGACCGCTTCAAGCCTTAACTATTGAGTTGGCCTTTTTACCTAGCTGTGCTTCGGTTGGTAGACAGTTTTTTATATATATAACTTAGTGTGTGCGTGAGTGCGGACCAGCAACCTGTCGGAAAAGAAAAGGCAAAAAAAAGGAATTCTACCCTCAAGACTGAAGATGGCCTGTGAAGGCAGCAACTGACAATGGAGGATATCCCGCTGTCACTCGAATCGCTCTCCGCATCCTACTGGCAACTGTTTCCCTGGCTGCGGACCCTACCGCTGGCCGCCGGCAGCGCCAAGAGAACCATGGGTGATTGCTAATTTTTATACTTCAACCTGCTTCTTGGTTTTTTAAGCCGGGCCTGCTTTTTTGGTGGGGTTGGTGTCCTCGCCGGGGGGTGCTTGGTTTTTATTTTATATTACGGAAAAAAAAGAAGGAATCAACCCCCTGTGGAAGGGCGCCCGGGCCGGTGCGCTACGCTCGGGCCGGGACGGACTGAGCCAAGATACTTGTTGAGTGAAGTGCCAAGTGTTAGTGAGTGAAACCAGTGCGACCAGTGTCATGCCCAGAGCCTGTCAGTGAGGGACTCAGACATGCCGGAGTTTTTTCAAGCAGACGATCAGAGTGAGTTCAGAAGAGTGCGTTTTTCTTTTGGGGCGGACGGCCTCCGTCTGCCTGCCTGCGTGTGACTGTGTGTGGTGGTGGTGGTGATGGTGGTTGTGGTGGTGGTTGAGGTGTTGGTGGTGGTTGCTGGGTTTTTGTGTGTTTTTTACTGTAGTTAGATTCATGCTGTAGGTGTTGTCTTTGCTTGTGTGTGTGTGTGTGCGTGATGCTACAGTGTGTAGGTGTGTGTGACAGTTGTGGGAACGGCCTCTGCGCTAGAGCACCTGATGCTCGTCGTGATCCTGTAGCGCGCGCGCGCCCCGGTAGAGGCGGGTGTGTTGAGCATGGCGGGGGCGGTGGAGGAGGAGGAGGTGGAGGTGGGGTAGCCTGGTGACGACGCGCGACGGCCCCCCCGAACCTTCGATCGCCCAAGTGCGTTAGGTGAGGCGGGTGTTCCCCTGGGCGGTGGGGCGGGGCGGGGTGCGGCGGGGCGTACCATGCCGTCTAAAATTACCAGACCGGCTTAATTTACGGTGGGACTCAATAGATGAGGACGGGCCGGGGCGGCGCGGGCGCGGGCGACGCTCGCGGACAGAGCAGCCAGCAGGCGTGCGCGAGTCAAGGCGCCCCGACGCCTGGCCTGTCCGACGCCCGCCCGGTGCCAGCCCGAGGCGTTTGTCATAAAGCTGGTTCCGACGCCCAGGTGCTCTGGGGGCGCCGACGCGACCGCCCCGCCCGGCGCCCCGCCACGCCCCGCCACTCCCCCAGTGTCCACGCGTGGACGACCCGCGAAGACGGACGGCGGCGTCCGCGCCCACGCGCCCGGGGCGGGGCAGGGGACGCCGCGACGCCCGCGCGCACCGACACGGCCACGCACCGCGGCGTCGGCGTCGGCGTCCGCCCGCCACAGGAGTATCGGATCGTAACGTCCCGCACGGCCCCCGCCCGGCTCACCGCGAAGTAGGTCGTCCGCGTGGCACGTCTGCGCACCGCTCTTTGAAAGTCTTTGGGGTCGCCCTGGCGACGAGGGACGTCCTCTGTACCTCTACTGGACACCCAAGTGTGTGAATGTCACACACTTGTAGGTGAATGAATTCTCATTCGTCCATATACTTCCCTTATCCGAATGTGTGAAAGTTCTTAGTAAAATTCACACCCCTGTGCCTGTAGAAGCGTGTGACTTGCAAGTCATACACCTACACGTGTGTGTGCGTGATTCCCTTCTCTCATATCGCCTGTGTTTCAACATCACGGGAGCGTGGCCACATTGTGGTCACGCCGCGCTCAAGGCGCTGCTATCATCGATGGCGCGTGATCGTAGCGTCGCGGTTTCCGCGGATCTGTTAATGATATGTGAATGGGGCCAATGTCGTGGCACGGCGCCCCTCCCGGGTCCTTGAACACACACACACACACACATTCTCACCCACAGTCTCTCGTCGCTCTCTCTCTCTCTCTCTCCCTCCTTCTCCCTCTCCCGGGAGAAATCGTCGCGCTTGTCTGCTCGGCGGCCGCAGAGGGGGTGTGAGAGAGAAGGGAATGCACCGCTCTAGATCAGCGAGTCTGCCGGACCCGTCTGCCGGCGCGGCCACCGCTCACCGGGTGAACGGCGACCCTGCCCTTGTGATCCGTCCGCCCATCTGTGCATCTATGCATCTGTCCATCTGTCGACGCGTACCCGCCATTCGCGAGTATAGTGTTTTGCGCTGGCGGGGCGTGGCGGGACGGGGCGGGGCGGGGCGGGTCCGGCGCGGGGGCGGGTGTTAGCGGTTATCTCGGGCAGCCTGCCGGTGCTGCCTGCGGCCTGCGTCGCTCACAGGCTGCGGGGCGGGGCGGGGCAGGGCGGGGCGGGGCGGGGCGGGGCGGGGCGGGGCTGCACGTTATCGGGGACCTTGTGCCGGTGGCGGAGGCGGCGGAGGTAAATGGAGGCCGTGTCGGAGGCCGCGCTGGGCCGGCCTGCCCGCCGGTGCTCGAAGGCGGGAGACCTCTTTCCTGCCATGAGTAGTACCTCGCCAAGTGTGTGAATGCCGCACACTTGTAGGTGAATGAATTTTTATTCAGTTGTGTGACGCAGTGCTGGGAAAAGTAGGCAATACATGTAACCCGCACACAGCGGAGTAGAGCGGGCTGCATCCGCGCCTGCCCACGAGGCAGCACCCTATAGCACAGGTGCGTACATGTTGCCTAGTAGGCAGGCGCAGATGTAGCGCGCTCTACACCACTGTGTTTGTTCTACTGATTGCCTATACTTTCCTGGCAACATTGGTGTGAAGTTCCTAGTAAAGATTCACGCGTTCACCTGTTCAAGTGTGCGAATCGCAATAATAAGTCATACGCCTACACGTGTGTGACATTCACGCACTTGGGTCTTTGAGTGTGCGTACGGCGCGCACCATGGCATGGCATGGGAAGCCAAGGTGGCCGAGGCGAGGCCCCGGGCGGGCCCCGGTGTTTGTCGCTGATTGCTCGGTAAACAAACTTAGGGCCCCGGAGTCAACAGGCGGACAGGGCGGGGCTCACGGTAGGGACCGGACCGGACAGTGGCGCCGCCCAGCCCGGCCCCGTTACTGGTTGTCTGCTCGCAAAGGTCGCCTCGCGCCGCTCAAGGGTCGGCGACGGGCGGGGTGGGGTGAGGCGGGGCGGCGCCAGGTCGCCGTCGACGCCGCGCGGCAGCTGCGTGGGACCGAGGAGGAGTCCGCGCGAGGGTGGCCGACGAAGGAAACGCGGGGAGGAGAGGGGTGTGTCGGGGGTGGTGGAGGTCGCGGCAAGGCGCCGGCAGGTCGGAGGTGGTGGACTCATGGGAGGAGTAGTGGTCATGGGGTGCGCGTCAAGAGTTACAGGTCCCGGTGACAGGACGGGGCGGGCTCCGGGGAGGACTGGAGGCCGCGAGGTGCTGGGTTGGAGTCCCGGTGACAGGTCGAGGAGGTGGGGACCGACTCCGGGCAGGACTAGATGTCAGGAGGAGGTGCCCGTCAGGAGTACGAGTCCCGGTGACAGGTCGGGACCGACTCCGGGCAGGACCAGATGTCAGGAGGAGGTGCCCGTCAGGAGTACGAGTCCCGGTGACAGGTCGGGACGGACTCCGGGCAGGACCAGATGTCAGGAGGAGGTGCCCGTCAGGAGTACGAGTCCCGGTGACAGGTCGGGACGGACTCCGGGCAGGACTAGATGTCAGGAGGAGGTGCCCGTCAGGAGTACGAGTCCCGGTGACAGGTCGGGCAGGTCGGGACGGACTCCGGGCAGGACTAGATGTCAGGAGGAGGTGCCCGTCAGGGTCCGAGTCCCATTGACAGGTCGGGCAGGTCGGCCGCGGCGCGGTAATCACCCAATCACCTTGCCAAGACTCTCGCCGAGGGAAACAGGTGGGGGCGGACGGGCGCAGGCGGCCCGGCCCGGCCCGACCAATGAGCGGGCCGCTCCCCCACCTCGCCGCCAATCAGAGGCCAGGTAGGGCGAGCGGTGCGCGGGCGGCGGGAGGGGGAGGCGGCGCAGAGGGTGGGAGGGCGCGGGGTGGCGGCGGGCCGGGGCGGGGCGGGGCGGCGGGGAGGCGCGGTGCGGGCGACAGTTGCTCCGAGGCTGTCGTGGGGAGAGCACCGCCAGGGCACCGGGAGCCAGGTGCTCAGCTCTGCAGCACGCACGTGCGCACGGACGCGAGCTCGGGGGTCTTGTCCTGGACGAGGATCGGGATCATGCGCTGGGCGGAAAGGACTGAAGCTCGCTGGGCTCTCGGTGCGTGACCGGTGGTGGTGGTGGTGTTGCTGCTGTGGTGTGTGGGTGTGTGTGTGTGTGCATGCATGGTGTTGGTGTTAGTGCGGACGAACCGTGTACCCGGAGTTGCTTACCCGGAGACAGTCTGTTACCCGGCGCTGAGGAGGCACCCCCCGGAGGAGGTGCCCGTCGACGCGCCGCCCTGTCTGTGTGTGTTGAGTTCATGAAAGGTAAAGTACCTGTGCCTTGGGTAGTGCTCTGCTGCGGCGTACCGCGTATCTTTTCTTTCTCTTTCTGTGCATTCTGTCATTCCCGATCAGCGGAGTCAGTTGTTTTTTTTTTTATTTTATTTTAAATATCCGAAAATATCATGCCAGGTAGACGTTGACGCTTTTCCGATTAAGCTGCCGGTAAACTATGTCGTACGCTTTATGTAGTGATGGGTTTCGTAGTATCCCTGTAGTCAGTACTGTGTGCAAAAAAAGTGTAAAAAATTATGTAGTGTCGCATGTGATGCAAAGAACTCTTTACGTTACGTTACTGTTGACCCTCGACTGCGTCGTTTGATCTCTCCCACCTGTGATGCGTACGTCCCGCTATGTCGCGCGGACTTAGCGTGCCCCGTCCGTCAGGCTCCATCCTGCCTGCACACGATAAGACTGTGTGTCCCTTTCTCTTCTTGTCGTGTTTGTTTGAGTGCCGCCCGACCGGATTAAGCGCTGTTTTGTCACTTTGTCCGTCCGGCGGCGTGTCGGGGTGTGTTGTGCGCGTACCTGGGGAGGGATGTTGACGGCGACCTGTCCCTGCCCGAAAACGGTCCCGGAGTGTGTCGCAGGGAGTGAAAGTGCGCGACAGACGGATGTTGCTGCACCTTGGTGGGGTACTTGTCGTCCTGCCGGTGGCGGGGCCGCCGACGCGCGTCGCCGTGGCGGCGAGTGATATAGTAACGCTGTTAAAGCGTGCGAATAACTCTGTGTAAACGTGAGAACAACGCTGTGCAAACGTGCGAATAATAGTGAGCGAGTCATAGAAATTCCCCCTGAATTGGAGCGCATCCCAGACCGGTGCCTCTACAGCAGCACCGCGGCGGCGTCCTGCGTGCGGCGTGATTCACACCGCGGGGCGGGAGCTTGCGCGCGCCGCCGCGCGGGGGCGCCACCTCCCAGGCGCGGGGTAGCGACGCCAGCGACACCTGGCGGCGGCGCGGGGAGGCTGGGCGCTACCCCGCGGCCTCGGGGACGCCGGTATAGTCCGGCCGCGGCAGCGCGCGCCTCTGGTCCTGCAGGGAGAACTAGACGCACAACTTGACCTCCGCGGGCGTCTCACCGGGGGGAATCCGTGAATCAGTGTTGCCTGAAAAGTAGGCAATGAGTAGGCCAAACGCAGTGGAATAAAGCGGGCTGCATCTGCGCCTGCCTATAAGGCAATATGTACGCCCCTGGGTGCAGCCTAGTAGGCAGGCGCAGCCCACTTTTCTCCACTGCGTTCAGGCTACTTATTGCCTACTTTTCTGGTAACACTGCCGTGAATAAGTGGCACTGGCGTAAGATAGAGTGTTTTTCAGCGAACACTTATTCGTGCGGCTTAATCATTGCGTTAAGCCGTTAAGCAGACGACGTCGTTTATTATCGTTATTCGTTACTACTGTCACTAGTGATTACAGTCACTACGAATGTATAGTACAGTGGGAAAGTTGTAGATCGGCATGCTACAGTCCCCGCTATTGCCCACCCTCGCACCTATTGTGTCCGTAGATATAGGTATGACACTAGCAGCGCGCGTGAGGCTGCGGTGCGGGGGGATTGTTCAATCGCCCGCATGCCTACCACACACACATACACACACTCACACACGCACACACAGACGAGCACTAAGCGGCCCTCCCCGTCCCGTCCCCCTGGTCCCTGCATTACCGCTGGCAGCCAGGCGTGCACTACAACGCCAACCTGCATGACCACGGGCAGGGGCAGCGCGCTGGTCCTGAGTGATCGAGATTGCCCCCAATGTGCCCGCCCCGCCCCCCCCGCCCCGCCCCGCCCCGCCCCACCTCGCTCAGCTCAAAGAGAGAAGGCCGCGACCGCCATGGGGGCGAGCAGGGTGAGGTGTGTCCGTGAGTGGGTGGCAGAAGCGAATAAAACCGATCAAATCGCTAACTTTCTTTTTTTTTCCCGCAAGCCCGGTGATCGCGTGAAATTTTCCCTCGGCGCGCTTTTGGGTCGGACGGGTTCGTGCGGGCCATGTGTGTGTGTGTGTGTGTGCGGGTGCAAATGATAATCCACACACACCGCCCCCCACACCGCTGTGGGGCTGCGGGGAAGGGGGCGGGGAGGGGAGGGGGCGGGGAGGACAGGAAGAAACGCTTGACCGCAGAATCAAAGACTTTCCGGTGATGTGTGCGTCTGTATGTGTGTGAGTGGGAGAGAGGCGGAGGGAGAGAGGGAGAGGGAGGGAGAGAGAGGGAGAGTTGGCCCGGTGACTGTTCACCGTGATTTTGTGTGACGGGGGAGGGAGCTGGGCGGCCCGGGCCGGGCCGATAGCCAATGGGATTTACGGTTGAAGCGTCCGGTGTGTCCTATCCGGTATCGCCCGCCCCGCCCCGCCCCGCCCCGCCCCGCCCCGCCCCGCCCCGGTGGTCCCGGTGCGACGCGGCAGCCCCACTGCTTTTCCCCTGTCCCGTCTCTGTTTTTATCACATCTGTCCAGTCCGGTGGGCGCTGCGCGGACACGCACAAAGCGCGGACGGGGAGGGGGGGGGGATAGGTCTACTGTCCTGTGGTCTATATACACTCACCTTCAAACCCACCACGGTGCTAGTCTGTTTCCTGTTGCACTGTGAAGAAAAAAAAAATCTCGGAGAACTTTTCCTCCTACAGTCATGACTGACCTGGCCTTCTTGTCGTGCTCCGCAGTGCCCCTGTCGTCCGAGGATGAGCACGCGCACGGCGCGGCCCTGGGCCCCGGCGGCGCGCCCGGGGTCGCGGCCCTGGCCGACGCGCTGGCCGACCGCAAGGACGTCGAGTGCCAGCTGTGCCACACGGGGCTGCCGGGCTTCCCCGCCCTCGCCGAGCACATGGAGAAGGCCCACCCGCAGGTGATGGGCGGCGACGCCCCCGGCGCCCTGCCCGGCGCGCCGCACCTCAACGGCGGCGTCGCCGTCGGCGGCGTCCCCGGCGGGCCCGAGTCGCCCCCGCAAGGGTCGGCCGGCGCCGCGTCGCCCCCGCCGCTCACCCCGTCCATGGCGTCGCCCAACGGCGTCGGCGGCGCCTTCGGCGTCCGCCACTTCGTCAAGGGCATGGGCATGCCCGGCGGCGCGCAGCTGGCGCACGCGTGCGCGCAGTGCAACTCGTCGTTCGCCACCCGGGACCAGCTGGAGAAGCACGAGCTGGTGCACTCGCCCAACATCCAAGTGGTGAGTGTCCTCGCTCTGGCGCGGTGCAAAGTCCTCTCCGATCACCTTATCGGCCAGGAACGCCCTCCGACGTAAACACCACTCTCGTGGTGGGGCGGGGCGGGGCGGGGCGGGGCGGGTGGTTCAGCAGTAGTGTTGTTTGCGTGGCGCCGGCGCCGACCCGACCTGTATACCGGGCTTTCACCTGAGAAAAGAGAGGGGGCGGGAGGGAGAAGGTAAATAAGCTCTGGATCCCGATGCGGTCGTGGCCCGCCGCGCCCCGCCTCACCCCGCCTCACCCCGCCCCGCCCTGCCCCGCCCTCATCCACTCTGCCCCGCGTGCACAGGGCAGGGCCCTACCCGCACCCCGCCCGTCAATTTGTTAGCACCGAGTGCGTCAAATCCTCCTGCTTGTGCTTGCCGGCAGCGGCGGGCCCACAGCTGCCCTCTCCTCCTCCCCCTCCCTCCCTTCTCCTCCTTCTCCTCCCTCCCTCCTCCTCCTCTTCATCCTCCTCCACCACGACGACCGCGAGAAAAATGAGGGTGATTATCTCCGCCCCCGCCGGGCGGGCAGCCACCCGGGCCCAGGAGCCAGTCAGCCGCGCCCGGGCAGTCCTACCTCTCCCCCTCTCTCCCTCTCTCTCTCTCTCTCTCTCTCTCTCCCACGCGTATTCTCACTCTTTCTCCCATTCACTCCCGTGCATTCTCTCACATTCTGTCCCTCCCTCGGACTTAAAAAACACCCACGGCACGCATGTAGAGTATCGGATCAGCAGGCTCGTCTGCAACTCTTCCGGGGGTCGGTGGGGCGGGGCGGGGCGGGGTGATCTCCTCTCACACGTGTTGACGGGGACCTCTCGGCGACCTGGTTTCCCGCCCCGCCCGGCCCGGCGCGGCCCGCACCCGCAGGGTGGAAATGAGTCTGAGGTGAATTAGTCAGGATTCAGCGGTAGGGCGGGTGACAGCAGCCGTCTTGGTGGAGTGTAGCCGTGCTGTGTGGGCGTCAGACGGGCGCGTGTCGGCCGGTACAGTATCATTTTGTACTTTAGTCGACGGCCGTTTCCCCCCTTTCAGGGAAGTACGCCTCTCTCTCTCTCTCTCTCTCTCTCTCTCTCTCTCTCTCTCTCTCTCTCTCTCTCTCTCTCTCATTCATCTCGCAGCTCGCTCGCTCGCTCTCTCGCTCTCCCTGTCATTAGCCGTGAGACCGCCCCGCTCGACCAATCGCCGCTAACGCAACACTAACGATGTCTTAACAAGCTGACCATCTTTTTTCTATATCTTTCTCGCCCCTTGTTACTCCATTGTTTTTGTTTTTTTTTTTCACTTTTTTTCTTCTTTGGGTGTGTGTTATTTTTCGTTGGAGTTAATGATAGTGCCCCAGGCCGTGGCGAGGGCCGGGCGGGGCCCGGCAGGATGCCGTGTGAGGCCAGGCCAGGCTTATCACACCCGTCTGGTCCCGCCCCACCAGGGCGGCCAACCCGCCAGGCGGCCGCGGCCCCGGTATCGCTGGCCTCTGATTGGCCGGCGCGGCCCGCCATGGCGGCGGCGGCGGGGCCTGGGGGCGAGGCTACCTGGCCCGGCCCGACCGGCAGGTGCGTGGGGGGCGGCGGGGCGGGGCGGGCGGCCAGCTCGCGCGCGTGTCTACCCGTCCCGTCCCGCTTCATCGGCTGTATAAAAGTTATTTTAGATCCTCGTGTTCTTTTTATTTTTTTTTTAACAAGCTGGCAGCATTGAGGTCGTGCGGTAGTGGCGGTGAGCGGGGCGCAGATGTTCTCGGGGCGGCCGGGCCCGGGTCGGGCGTACCGGTTGAGGTGCGCTGCCGGGGGCCGGGGTGGCCGACCTGCCGACGCCATGTTCGTATGCCCTCGATGGCCTGGCGAGAGGTCGAACTCGATCGGTTTGATTCGATCCTGGCCGGGCCGGGCTGGCCGCCGCAGCTGCCGACGCCCGTCCAGCTGCTGTTGTACGCCCCGCCCCGCTCTGCTGCGAAAACTCGACACATAAGAGGAAGTAGGCGACGACGCGCCGACGCCGACGCCGGCGGCGGCGACGCCTCGCGTTCGATCCCGACGCGCGACGCCTGGCGTCGGCAGCGGCGGCGTCCGTCGAGTGTGGCGTGTGTGTAGCGCCGCGCCGCGCCACGCCGGCAATCACCGTGATGGCCAGCCTGGCTGCGCTGGGCCGGCTGGGCCAGCTCTGTCGGAGCCAATCCCAGAGCACTCACACACACGCTCTCTCTCTCTCGCTCGCTCTCTGTCTCTCTCGCTCGCTCTCTCGCTCTCTCGCTCGCTCGCTCTCTCCCGCAGGGCGTAAGCAGCCCAGCTGTACGGCCCCGCACACGGCCGCCCCGCCCCGCCCCGCCCCGCCCCGCCGCCGTTGGCTTTCCGATTCCCTCTCCATCATGCCGCCGGCCGCCCCGCCGCCCGTCCTTTTTTCCTTCCCCTTTTTTAAGTCGTCGGGGAGCTTCTTTTAGCCAAGCAGGAGCACACCGGTGCCACTGCGCTCTGCAGTCTGGGCGCCCCGCCACGCCCCGCCACGCCCCGCCACGCCCCGCCACGCCCCCGCGCTGCTGGGGCCGCACCTGGGGCCCCAGCAAGCGTAGCGCGCTCCGCTCGGGACGGGAGGGCGCAGGCTGATTGCGAGGCCGTCACTGACTTCGGCCAGTCGTCACTGACTTTGACCAGTCGTCACTGACTTTGGCCAGTCGTCACTGACTTCGGCCAGTCGTCACTGACTTTGGCCAGTCGTCACTGACTGTGGCCAGTCGTCACTGACCTCGGCCAGTCGTCACTGACTTTGGCCAGTCGTCACTGACCTCGGCCAGTCGTCACTGACTTCGGCCGGCAGTCACTTTCTGTGGCCAGTCGTCACTGATCACAGCCGGCTGTCACTGACTGCGGCCCGGCTTACACTGACTACGGCCGGCGGTAGCCACTGACTGTGGCCGCTCGTCACTGACTACGGCCGGCTCTCACTGACTACGGCCAGTCGTCACTGACTTTTTGTGCCGCTAATTTCGCCCTGGCTGCCCCGCCGACCGAGCCAGCGCACCCGCGGCCGGCCTGCCAGCCGAGCCAGGACCAGAACAGGATGTTTTACTTTGGCCCCCGCCCCGCCCCGCCCCGCCGCGCCCGCTATACGCCGCGCCCCGCCCCGCCCCGCCCCGCCGCCAGGTGGTCGCCATGGATACAGCCGCAGTAGCGGGCCGTCGGCATGGCTGCCGACGGTAATGTCTTCTGCAGCCCTGAGGAAGCTGACCTGAGCCGGGCCGGGGGTCCTGTTGCGTCCTGAACGTGAGTGCTGCCCCGCCTCGCCCCGCCCCGCCCCGCCCCGCCCCGCCCCCTCTCACATTCCTGTCCTCTACCTGCTCGCTCCACGCATCCACCTCTGCGACCCACACATGCCGTGCTCAACCACACCGGTCCTTTTTACTGCACACGACACACGGTTTCGTTTTCGTGTGTATGTTTTTTTTTCTTCTTTCTTCTAATTCTTAAATTATTGCCTGCCCTGCGGACTCTTTTCCCCTCCGCCCCGCCGCCGCCAGGTCGGGTCGGGGAGGGTCGGTGAGGGCGGCTTCCTGTGCGACTGCGACTCCCCACCTCTCCTACCTGGGGCCGAGCCGGGCGAGCAGAGGCCTCCTGCCCGGCCTCGGCCCGCGCCATCCCGCCCAGGGGCCCCCGAGAGGACGCCTCTGACGCGCTCCGCTCGCGGCCCCCGCCACGCCCCGCCCCGCCCCGCCACGCCCCCAGCGTCATCCGTTCATTACCTGCTGTGGCATGCTGGCCAGGCGGACCCCCATCCTCCACACTCCCGACGCCGACGCCATCCGTCGGGCGAGCCGACGCAGGCCAGCGCTGCCCCGGCCTGCCCCCGCAGAGTCAAGTGGACGGAACGCGAGGCGGGGCGGGGCGGGGCGGGGCGGGGCGTCGCGACACGGCAGGCAGCCTGTTATCTAGTGTGCTGCTCTCTCTGCTGGATGCGGAGGTAGGAGAGGTGGGGAGTGCCAAGCACCAGCAGGGCCGAACAGAGCAGGCGAGCTGAGCCATCATCTAGCCTCAACACACTTGCTCGCTCTCTCTCTCGCTCTCGCTCGCTTGCTCGCTTGCTCTCTCGCTCACACTCACTCCTCCCACACCTTCTCCCCCCCCCCCCTCTCTCTCTCTCTCACTCCTGTTGAACACCAGCAACAACAAGAAAAAATTCCAGCGGCCGTACCGGGCCGGGCCACACGGCGTGGCGTGGCGTGGCGTGGCGTGGTCCTGACAGTCAGTTGTCTACCTAATCTAGGCGGGCAGTGAGGAGGTGCGGTGGATGTGCTTCTTCTCCTGGAGCCACAGCCGTCGTCTTTTAAAAAAAGCTGACGGCGCGCTCAGGCAATGGCGTCGTGACGGGTGAAGGAGTGGGGGGGGGGGGGGGGGGCGCACCGGTGCGGGCGGGGCTGAGGTGTTCATGTACATCTGCCGGGCGGGGCGGGGCGGGGCGGGGCGGGGCGGGGCGTCGTCTCGCTGCGTGCCTCCGAGGAGGGTATTTTTTACTTCTTCTTTCCTTCGGAGGAGCCCCTCTGCTGTACCCTTCCTCGCTCCTGTAAGGTAGAAAGGGAATGAGAGAGCGAGAGAGAGACGAATGAGGTGGTGGTGGTGGTGGAGGGAGAGAGAGAAGGCTTATTATTATTTTTATGATTATTTTTGCTCGGCCGGCTGGTTCGGTGTGGTGCGGTACGGCGGCGTACGTGTGTTTTTTCAGTGCTGGCCCGCGGGAGGCCCCCGGTGGGGAGGGGGTGGGGGGGGGGGAGATCTCCATGTGTCTGGCTCGTCACCGGGATCCGCCCCACGGGTGAGAGATACCTCACGGGGGCCCCCGCCTGTCATGCACTGACTCCCTATCCATTACCTCACCTTCGAGTCCCTGTTATTTTTTTCTTTTTCTTTTTTTTTTTCGTTCTCGGTTTTTTGTTTTTTTAAGTGGTTTTGGGCGAGAAGCGAACGGTGCCGTTGGTGGGAAAAGAAGGTTTTTCAGTTTTTCTCTCAAATGGGACGACCGCCTTTGCGGGTCATCCGAGGTAGCTCCCGCACACGACCCCGTGCGCCGATACTGTGCCGGATGCACGAGTGCAATAGGGTTGCCTACCGGCCTACCGGCTGTGACGCGGCGGATGGCGCGGCGCGGTCAGTGACGGCAGGCAACAACAGGCCAGTGGAAGCTGATACTGTACCGGACGCACGAGTGCAGTAGGGTTGCCTACCGGCACGGGGCCGTGAGCTGCCTAGCGGTGGTACGGTCAGTGACGGTAGGCAACGATGGTGCACTCGTGCATCCAGTAAAGTATCGTAAAGCGTCTCGCGGTTGCCTCCTGGAGCACAACCTGTGCCCTCAGGTCCGACGATATATTTTATTTCTGGTCCCCCGCACCCGGTTTTTTTAGCCGTTAACGTTAAAGCCTGCTCACTTCAGCCGCGGCGGCGGCGGCGGCGGCGGGCCCAAATGCTGGCCCAGGCCCCACCTACCTGAGCCGCCCCCACCGCCCCTCCCCCCGTGGGGGCCGATATATCCCCCTGGGCACGGCGAGAAAATAAAAGCCCAGATGAGAATAAACAGAGCTGATAATTTATGGGTCCGGTTGAGTTCGGCGCGGGCGGAGCGGAGCGGGGCGGGGCGGGGCGGGGCGGTGGACTGGCGATGGGATTCGGTCGGGAACAAACATGGCGGCACATTAGCGTCAACATTTTTATGAGATCCGGCCGTGCACGGGGGAGAGCGGGACGGGGCGGGGCGGGGCGGGGGTGGCGCGGAGGAGGATGCGGCATCACCTGAAGTGACACGCCTCTCCCCACCCCGCCCCGCCCCGCCCCGCCCCGCCTGCCGTCCGTGCGCGGTTTCCCTTTGAAAAACGTAGGAAAGGCAAAGACGCGGCGATGACGGCTCGGCTCGCGCCTGTCGCCCGCGGCCAGCGTTCCCGTCTGTGTTTACCGTGAAACCCGATAGAGCGCGCTCGGGAAAAGGAAAGGTGACGTCGACAGCGGTGTGTTTCTTTCCTTTTTCCCTTTTCACCCACCCCCTCTCCGCGTTCCGAAATATTATGTGGAGGTGATAACTTTTTCCCCCGGCGGCCAGGTCAGGGCAGGGCCTCCCCCGCCCCGCCCCCGCCGCGCCAGACTGGAGGCGAGGAGGGGGCGTTATCTCCTGCCCCTGCCCGGCCAGGCCTGCCTCTCCGGGACGAGCACCTGTCTCTTATCTCTTTCTCTCTCTTTCTCTCTTTTTCTCCGTCTCATTACGTGTCTCTCTGCCCTTGTGTGTTCCAGTCGTGCAAGGTGTGCAACAAGACGTTCGCCAACGTGTACCGGCTCCAGAGACACATGATCTCACACGACGAGAGCGCCGTGCTGCGCAAGTTCAAGTGCCCCGAGTGCGAGAAGGCCTTCAAGTTCAAGCACCACCTCAAGGTGAGCAGTGAGCAGACGCCGCCCTCCGAGGGTGGATGCAAAGCTTAATTTTGGTGTACATAGATCGTGAGATGTTCTTAATTCATCTCGAATTTTCTGCGTTTTTCTTGAGCTATTCTTAAATTTCCCTGATTATTATTTCTTGAAAGTTAACTGAATTTTTTTCTAAATTAAAAACAAAGTTTTCCTCTCGCGCCGATGTGACATAAGACGCTGTGTTCTCCAATGAGCAGTGTACTCATTTGTGCGTTGTTTGTTTCTTTTTCCTGTGTAGGAGCACATCCGAATCCACAGCGGGGAGAAGCCCTTCGAGTGCGGCAACTGCGGCAAGCGCTTCTCGCACTCGGGCTCGTACTCGAGCCACATGACGTCCAAGAAGTGCCTCGTCATGAACCTCAAGGTGTCGCGCGCCAACCCCAAGGGCGGCGCGGGCGGCCAGGCCCTGCCGCGCGGCAAGCGCGCGCCCACGTCCATCAACAACAACAATAATAACAACAATAACAACATAAACAACAACACGGCCTTCCCCATGCTGCCCAAGTACGCCGAGAACATGGGCGCGCTGTTCGGCGGCTTCCCGGCGCCGCAGCCGTTCTACCAGCTGCCGGGCATGGTGCCGTTCCACAAGCTGCTGGAGCACCTGCACGCCAGCGCGCCCCAGCTGCAGGCGCGCAGCCCGTGCGGCAGCCCCGAGCAGGACCGCAGCAGCCCCCGCAGCCCTCACAGCCCCCACAGCCCCCGCAGCCCCCGCAGCGGGTCGCCCGGGCCGCGCAGCCCCTACCGCAGCCCCAGCGGCCACAGCGGCGGGCCCAGCCCGGCGCGCAGCCCCGCGCCCAGCGCGCGCAGCGGCCACAGCGTCGACCTGGACCACGACATGGACGACGACGACCGGCACCACGACCTCTCGTCCGCGCTCGAGGTCAACATCGAGGAGCACTCCGTCAAGGAGGAGGACGACGAGGACTCGTCGGCGCACGGCGCGTCGTCGGCCAAGGACCTCGGCCCGGAGCACGACCGCGAGGACGCCGTCAAGTCCGAGGCCGAGGACGGCGGCAGCAGCACCGGCGCCGCGCAGGAGAACGGCCTCCACCACCAGGACGGCGACGCCGGCGCCGCGGAGGTCTGCGACGCCGACGAGCGGCGCAACACCCTGGACCGCATCCTGGCCTCGGTCAGCGCCAACGTCATGACCAAGTCGTTCCGGCCGGCCTCGTCGGCCAGCAGCGGCGGAGACCAGCAGTGCCGGCACTGCCACCGCGCCTTCGCCAGCCCCATCGACCTCCACCAGCACGAGCGGTACCTGTGCGGCGCGCGCGACGCGCTGGGCGAGGCCGCCGCCCAGGCCGAGGCGCTGTCCGAAGGGCTGGCCGCCAAGCTCGAGGACGTGGCCGGGCACCCGGGCAAGGAGGCGTCCGGGACCGCGGCCGCGGCCGGGGCCGGGGCCAACCCGCAGCACCACCACAGCGGCTCCGAGGACGAGCTCACGGACCACGACCAGGACGGGCGCAAGGTGCGCGTCCGCTCGCAGATCACCGACAGCCAGCTGGCCATCCTCAAGCCGCACTACGCCGCCAACCCGCGGCCCAAGCGCGACGACCTCATCCGGCTGGCCGACATGGTGAAGCTCCCCCAGCGCGTGGTGCAGGTCTGGTTCCAGAACACGCGCGCGCGCGACCGCCGCGAGGGGCGGATCATCAACGGGCCGTCGGCGCCGTCGTCCGTGACGGGCGTCCCCACGGGCCCGGCCCCGGCCCCGCAGCACGGCCTCGGCGCGCTGCTCGGCGGCGCCGTCCTGGCCGGCCTGCAGCAGCAGCAGCACGCGCCCTCGGAGCAGCCGCTCGACCTCTCCACCAAGAAGTGGCCCACCTCGCAGCACTCCGTCCACTCGTCGCCGTCCAGCTCGCCGCCGCGGCCCAGCTCGCGCAACTCGGACGACGGCGTCATGAACCTGTCGAGGAAGTCGACGCGGTCCGACTCGCCCACGCGGTCGCGGTCGCCGACGCCGGTCGTCATCTCCCCCGCCTTCCTGCCGCTCTACAACCAGCTGTACCCGCGCTCGCCCAGCCCCAACAGCTTCCGCGGGCTCAAGCGCCACTTCCAGCCGGACCTGCCCTTCTTCAGCAAGCACCTGGCCTCCACCCCGGACCTGCACCTCCGCGCCAACTCGTCCAGCCCGGGCTCCGACCGCCGGTGGAAGCAGGTGAGTTGTCCCGCCGCCGTGCCCTGCCCCGTGCCTCACAGGAAAACCACCCCTGCCCATCCCGCCGAGGGTGAGGGGAAACAACCCGGAATTTTGCTGTACACCCGTCTTGAATATTTTTTAAAAGTCCTTAAATGTTTAAGAAATTTGTGAGTTTTTTGTTTGTTTTTTTTTTTTTAATTTTTTTGATATCTGATTTTTTTTTCTAAAACACGTGTTTAACAAAAGAAAAACGAGTAGTTGACCCCGCGCCCCCGCACCGCCCCCCCTCAAAAAAATACAAAAAAAAAAAAAAAAACGCCCCTGCTCACGGTCTTCTCTCTCTTCCGCAGTGTGGTCCCGACGGCGAGGACACCCCTGACGAGGCGGACGACGACCAGCAGCAGATGAAGAGGCGCGCGCTGGGCGCGCTCACGGGCTCCTTGGCGGGGCCCCTGTCCCTCGGCATGGCGGGCGCCCTGGCGCCGCTCCTGGCGCACGGCTTCCCGGACGGCTCCCCCGGCGCCCTGGACAGCGAGCCCGAGGGCCAGTTTGTCTGCAAACAGTGCGACAAGGTGTTTAGCAAGCAGAGTTCTCTGGCACGCCACAAGTTTGAACATTCAGGTGAGTTTGGGCTGTGTTTGCGTCACCGGCTAGTCTCCAAATTTTGAACCAAAAAAAAATTATGTTTCTTTGAAAATTATTAATGGGTGTGATTTTATTTTTGCAGGTCAGAGACCACACAAGTGTGACGTCTGTCCAAAGGCCTTTAAACATAAGCATCACCTCACTGAACACAAGAGACTGCACAGTGGAGAGAAACCGTTTCAGTGCCAGAAGTGCCTCAAGCGATTCAGCCATTCTGGGTCTTACAGTCAGCACATGAATCATCGTTACTCCTACTGTAAACCCTATAGAGAATAGATAAGTGCCAAGAGAACTTAGTCTGGCACCTCCTATTTGCAGGGTTCAGTATCAGCAATGGTTTGACCTGTGGACTACATCTTCACCTTACCTTTTCCTCCATTGCCATGTGTTGTGTCCTGATACCTTTACAAAACATTTCCTTCTGATGTGGAGTATGAAACTGCATATTACTTTTAACAGTTTGTTATTACTTAATTTTTAAATACCTTACCATATAGTGTCCTCTCCAAGGCTTTCACTTAGCCTTAATTTGTTGGCAGTTATTTTTGGATCCAGGTAAAAACCTCTTCAGAGCCCTGCTGCTTGATGTTGCCCTTCTGCATTTTCAAAAATAAATATGCTCTGTAACTTCCTGCGGCCATTTGGGGATTTTTATAACTGTTTAGATTTGATAGGTTTAGGGCAAACTGTTATGTTATTTACATGCCAAATGGTTTATTGATCTATTTCTCCTCATGATGGGATGTAAATTCTTACACATTGACAATATTACATAGACTTAAACTGAACAAAGGTATTGATGAAACTTAATCTTACTGAAAATATTTAACTTTTCTTTGAATTGTTAGAGTGGTTGGTATGATGTTCCCGTGTTTTTTGCATTATAGTTTATGGATCATGCATGGATTTTGTCTCCCTTTATACCCCTGTAACATACTCAGTGTTGTGTTGAATTCCAAATGCAAAAGCATTTACAAACACACATTTTTTTCTTATTTTTGTTTTGTTTTTTAGTTTAGTTCATCTATTGTTGATACGTTTCATATGGCGCAGTTTTGTTACCCGTACATCTTGAGTGATGATTTTTTTCCTTTCTCTTAATTTAATGTCTTTTGAAGGAGAAGAATGCAAAGTTTAGGATGATGGATTATTCTGTTCAGTAAACAAAATCATCATTTCAAGACATTCCAAAGTTATTTAAGTAGATAAAACTTATATAGAAGAACTATTCATGTATACATTTATTATACATATGTATGTACAAACTGAAGTATACATTGATATGTATATATTTTGAGCAATCAATGTACATGGGAAAATGGGGTTGACAATAATTTTATATGGCTAGGTACTTGTTACTGCAAAATTTTAGTCATGAAGATGTGAAATACACTGGAAACTTGAACTAGTTCTATTTTTTGTTTGTTTTTGTTTCTTGTTTGTAAATGGAGGAATGGCGTATCCACATCCTAAGTGCTTCTTGTATTGTGTGATAGATTCTTTTAAGTTGTGGTATGGTTGGTAATTGTACCCATGTTTGGATCTTATTTGTTTCATGTCCTAGGTATATTCAATTTTATATGTAAATATTTTATGGACTGGATTTTACATAGCTATATGGTGCCATTCCAATAAGTTTCAAAAAGATTTGTTTGTGAAAACCAGCTTGTCATGACTTCTGTGTGTTTTTGTATGCTAGTCAAACCAATCTGAGGTTTTGTTTTAGTCACAGTACTACAGTAGTTTTCATTTACTCCTTACTGTATGTATGCATTCCCAGAGTAATGTGTATTTGAATGTGTATGGAAGTAGCCCTTCCAACTCATAAAAAGTGAATTCAAGTGCCAAAAGGTGTACAGACGTAGTAAAAGGAGTGCTTCCATTGTAAATTTATGCTCTCTGTTATATTGAACCAGATATTTATTAAGTTAGCCCAGAAGCGCATTTTGAAATTTAGTTTTTTACACAATCACAGAAAGTGTTCTGTTTATTGTATTAAAATATTTAAAATGAGATGAGTGTTTGCTGTTTGGTTGTAAGACTTTTATGATTTATTATTATTTTTTTTTATATATATATAAAAACTGATTTTCATTTTATGTTGTTCCCGGTCCATTTTGACTTTTGGGCGGATAGAGCTAGTACCACCAAAGACGCGTGTATTATAAATATTCTTACTATTTTGATTTCGTACAATGCTGTCATTGCAATTTATTGATCATTTATTTTTTATATTGTTTTAAGAGTTTTTTTTTTATTTGTTGCCCTTTTGTCAAAAAATTTTGGGCTTAAAGTGCCATCACTTCATGTTGATTATAGATTTATTATTCTAAGAATGTTTCTTTTTAAAGCTTTTTGTAATGTATGTACCTAGTGTGACGTATGTAACGTCCCAGATGTTTACAATTTCAAAGGCCAATATTGTGTATCTCTTCCCAATTAAATTAAAATAAAATTGTGATTCAACCAAACTACCTTCAACAGCCTCCTTACTCAACATCCCTCAACAAATAAGAATGGGGTCCTCTCCTAAACTTTTGAATGGCTTTTACACACACCAAACACTCATTATATGTGTTGCGTGGACAACGAGGAAGTATCGAATTTGAATTTGCCGCCGTTTGCGCTGCTCGACCACTTTTTCATCTGGGACATTCTGAGAAGTATTTTCAGCAGTCAATTGTTACGTGTTTTTAGTCATGGAAATGTCGCCGCCTAGTGGCACTTAAAGTGTCGTTGTCGTATATTCCTTTGAATTTTGATGAAATAAGTATGGATAGCGATGAAAATATCGATGATGTGCTCAGCGAGGAAGAAGCTGAAACTAGAACCACTGCTGGGAACGAGTCGAGTGCTACTGACAGGACAAAGAAATCGGGGGAACCGGTTAGTGAAAGCTGCAAACCCATTTCCCAGGAAACCTGTATTACCAGCACCTATGGTTACATTTTATTGAAGTTGTTTTGTTGAAGGACTAATGCATGTCGTTTAACTTGTTTCAGCTCCGCAATCCAGTTGACCTGTTTGTTGCGGAAGGAGTTTATACAGACTGTGAAAATATCTTAAAAGAGTATCTGCTTCTTCAAACCAGTACATTCGAAGACTTTGCAAGGATTTGGAAAGAGAAGAAGTTTGTAAGCATATACACGTAAGTTTTGAAATGACAGAATAAATTTTTAGGCAAAAATTTATTTTTAGAATTCATTTTTATACAACATTTATTATTGTTTCTTTCCAGTGGAAAAGATTCCTTTGCAGAATTGCTAGAATTTTCTGAAGAAGTATTAGCAATAGCAAAGTCTTTTATCCTGCCCCCTCACAGTCAAATTAAGAGAATAGGTGCCTTATATTTGATGTATGGATTGTACACTCAGCAGCCATTGGGTAATGCTGTGAAATATCGAGTAACTCCACAAGAATGGAGTGTTATTCTAAAGTTTGTTGAAAACCTTAAAGCTCATGGTTTTTTGGATGCAAACTACATATTCCATAAAATGAGTTATAATGGAGCATTTTTGACAGTTGCCAATGCTAGAGAGGTAGTCTGATCATTTCACTTTATTCAGCCTTGTCTCAGAGCTGCCACTCCTTATAGTAATTTATTATTCTTTTTGCCAGTATGGACTAGAGAGAAACTTTAGAAAATATTTCATGTGTTGGCCTGCGCGTGATCAAGAGCATCTTCCTGAAGCTACTTATTCCTTAGAAACATTGATGGGTCGTGTCTTCCGAGGGAGCCTGAAGGCTTCTGCTGAGGCATGCCGCAAGAAGTATAACAGCATTAAAGTGCTACTAGAAGGTGATACATTAAAATCTCTTTTCATAGAAAGAAATTTTGAAGAAAATAATTTTATAATATTAAAAATATTTGTAGCCTCCCAAGATTCTAAATTTCAAAGCGTTGTTGGAGCAGAAGTGGATTTAGAAGTTGCTCTACAAGAAAACTTGGAGGGCGCACTCAAGCCAGTTGATTCTCTTGATAGCACAAAAAATCTGGAGTCAGTGGGTGAGCTACATGTCTTTAGACTTTATTTTTGCCTGTTAATACCTACTGCCTATCAAAAAGAATCAATGTTTCATAAAGTTCATGGTTTCAGGACGTCTGAGACAACTTATAAAAGACAAAGCTTTTGGATTGCCTGCACGACAGCAAGACTCTCAGTCTTCTACAAGCAAAGATATTGCCTCTACATCTCACTGTGACACCCTAAACAGTTCTTCACAGACTGATTCAAGAAGTGATTCAGATGGAAGGGAGTCTGAGTCAGAAGAAGAATCTGAATTCAAGTACATTGTGAGACCACCCTCCAAGAGAAATAGCAGAAAATTAAAGCAGAAGAAATTGGCAAAAATTAAAAGTAAATCAAAGAAGAGTCCATCCACCAAAAAGTCTTCCACTCGTACTAGTACCAGTCGCAAGTTTGTTTTTGAAGAAGTGACTGGGGTTAAACCAACTCCTGTGGCACTTCAGTCAAAAGCAGTGCCTAAAGGGAAAGTTGGAAGGAGAAAAGGAAGCAAGAATAACCCTGTTACCATTGATGTTGATAGCCCATTGTTGGATGAATCTCAGCTTATTGTGGATATGCCTGTAAAGAGTATCAAGAAGAGCAGCTCACGTTCATGTAGACAAGACACTAAGAACCTTCCTCACTCAGCAGTGGGTGAAGGTGCTTCATCTTCACCTGCCGTGCGCAGGTCATTGCGTACTCCAAAGAGAAAGAAGGGATATTCTTCTCCATAGGAAAAGCCTCCTTCCTCATATCTAATGAGGAATAAAAATTAATTGTCTTAAGTTCATTCCTGTTCCTACATGATTTTCACTGTGATGTTTTATTATTTTGTAATTTTTGAATTATATATTTTGTAAACATAAAAAGGTACTAAATTTTGTGAGAACACAATTTTAACTCATAAGTGTCAAACACCCTAAATAATTGGATATGGAGACAACAGCTGCAACGTCAATGATAAATTTTCATTGAAAATTATGTCCTGCAGATAGAAAAGGAAACGGTTCCCTCATGAAACTCTAAGGTAAAGGGAAAAGTTTAAAGTCACAATTTCTCATATTTTCGCTGGTTTGAGTTTTTCATGTTTTGCTGCTCCCGCGCAAACTAGTACAGCGCACATCGGCTGAAAATTGGGTGGATCGAAGAGCTGTCAATATTTTCTTCAGGCCACAAATATGTTAGTGTCATTATGAACTGCAGTCATCCGGCAGAGCTTGTCAAATCAAAACTTTTGTACGATCTATGTATACGTTTGAGTGGAAGTGAGAAAGGTAAACGTCCTGTGTTCTCTCACTTCTTTGATAATGTGTTTCGTGAGTGTTGATATTTTTCTTCGTTTTCGAAATTTCAAAAGTTTATATGTTATTTTTACTTCTGTTTGTTTTCTTTATTAATTCGCACGGTAGCTTATTGTGTAGAATTCTTAAATACTACTAACAACCGTGTGAACATTACGAGGTTATGACTTCTCGGAAACTTTTGGATTTTGTTTATTTCTTATTTTCACTGTGTTGTGGAATCTTCACATTTTTGTCTGAATTGGGGGTAGAATAACACAGAATCTTGTCTCTTCTTGTGCTGTCTGTTGACATTTAACTTTCTTTTGTCCCATAAGCAGATGTCCCTCCTACCCACCTTATTGATATTGCTAGCAAAACATTAGACGAACACAAATACATATCGCAATCAGCTGTGAATGAATTTGTTATTATTGAGAGTATTAAACATAAACTGTCAGCTATTGGCAAAGAAGAGGTTGGAACGTTCTGTGATTTGCACCGTAAGCTCAAAACTCACGTATGTGTCATAACATTACATGGTGTTAAATTATTTTTTTCTCTTTTTATTTATTAATCTCCATCTCATCACTGTCAGTGTCCTATCCTGAAGAATAAAGCAGAGATAATTGCATTATTGAGCAGTTTGAGTGATATTAATGTTCCGCAGGACAGATCAGACAAAATATTAATGGTAAGTTTTCTGGTGTGCTCTTTCCCTACTGTAGCTCTGTATTTTTATCAAAACCTCTTGAAATCATTTTACTTTTCATTAACAGGAAATGCCACTAAACACTATTGCAAACATGGAATCTCTTAATCTTAATTCAAAGAGCAAAGCATGGGAAAAAAATTGGGAAAACAACAATGCAACTAATATTGTTGTAAAGAAGAGCACTCCTCTTAGTACAGGTGAGTTAATTTTATGTTATTTTTCAAATAAATAAATTGCAATTGACTAAAGTTTTGTGAATCTGAAAGTAAGTTTTCAATGAAAATGTGATTTCTTTGTAGGAACTAAACCACATACCTTGTCCTGCGCCAGTCCTCGTGTTGTTTGGTCAGAGAGCCATAGCCAACTTGGTATGAATGAATAACATCTTTAAAATTTAGTTTACTCCATTTTTTAATAACTCTTATCTTACTGCATTATTTGATCTATTTTAGACCAACCCAATGTATCTGAGCAGGCAATCATACAGGAATTGTTGTACAGCTTTCAAGGAATTGAAGGAAAAGTTCTTAAGCGTGATTCTACTACCAATGGTTTTTATATCAGTCACAAGGTAGTGCAAAATTATTTTATCTTGTTTTTATTTTTCCCTCATTGTTACCATCATCTTAATTGGACATTACGTTTACAGTTTCAATTATCAAGGCCTCAGCGCAGAATTGTTGAGCGTTTAGCAGAATTAGGATGGCTCCACAATAAATTAGAAGTCTTCCGTGAGGCAGATAAGCATCGCTCCGTTAGCAAAGGTCTCATTGCCCAAGCTTTAAATACTGTTATCTCCAGTGAATTAACTGAGTTCTATAGGATCCTGGCAGACCTTCAGTCACAGGTAATTAGCGTGAGTTTTGATTGACGCATGTTGATACTACTTCCCAATCCATGTGAGTTACTCCTCTGTTTCTTACATATTAGCTTCATCAACAAGCTGAGAGAAGTATTGAATCACCTATGTCGGAAGGAACTTCAAGAGGATCTGGAGGATCTCAGAGTTCTTTTAACCAGCCAGCCTTGACCCTTCTTCAATTAGAGGTTCATACGCGCCTACCATTTACCCGACTTAGATGGTTGGTATCTGTGTGTGAGGCATGCCAAGATAAAAAGGGTGGTGCTCTTGTATCCACTGTTCATGGCTTCCTACGAAATGGGGATAATTATGCTTGCAATGTGGTGCATACGCTTCTTGTGGCTGTAAGTGAATCAATAATCTTAAATTGTAAATATTCATTGAACTATTGTATTTTTTGGAAATATTCTTTTCATTACAGTATTATTCTATTGTTTTGTTTCATTTTTCTCTTAAAAGTATTGACATTGAGTGTTATCTTGCAGGTTTGCAAACCTCTGTATGCTATGCTCTCAAGATGGATATTGGATGGGGAACTTGAAGACCCATTCCAAGAGTTCTTTATTCAAACAAATTTACAGATTAAAAGTGATGATCAGCTTTGGCATGAGAAATATAAAGTCAGGTAAATATGCCTTTTATACATACATGATGTGTATTACTGAATATCTAAAGTTAAGTTACTATTCAAATTTCTTGATTCAGGGAGTCAATGGTGCCATCTTTTATATCAATGGCCCAGGCAAGAAAAATTTTAGCAACTGGTAAAAGCATAAACTTCTTACGTCAAGTATGTGAAGACCATTCACCTGTCAACAGTAGAGAAATGCTGCGTCAAGTCTTGGAAAAAAGCAGTGGTATGACTTACAGTACTTCTTTATGACGAAAAGAATTGTGCATGCAACAACACCTCTAGTTTTCTCTAGTATGTCATGTTAACTATACTTGTAATTTTTTCATAGCTGAAGCATTGTTTGCCTTGGACCAGCACAGTGACCTACAAAGCTTAATGGACACTACTTATCTTGAAATTTCTAGAAGAGTGCTTGATGTTTTAAACAGTAAATATAAATTCATGGAACACATGCAGGCATTGAGGCGATACTTATTACTTGGTCAAGGTGATTTTATTCGCCATTTAATGGAAATTCTAGAGTAAGTTTACATACGTAATTGTACTGCATACTGCATACATTTCTCAGGACTAGTTGTACATAATTTATTTCCTTCTTTTTTATTACTTATCAGACCTGAGTTACGAAAACCAGCCTCAGAACTCACCTCTCACAGTCTATCTGGCATATTAGAGTCGGCTATAAGAGCAACAAATGCTCAGTTTGAAGATGCTTCCATTCTGCAGCGTCTTGATGTACGCCTATTGGAACACAGTCCAGGGGATACAGGATGGGATATATTCAGCATGGATTATAATATGGATGGGCCTATTGGAACAGTGAGTACCAGTATCTTTGTTTTCTTCCCTTTCTATCTGTGCTTAAAAATTTGAAACTAACATAAACAAATTTCAATTTGCTACTGAATTTATTTCCTCCCAGGTTTTTTCTTCTTGTACTTTGTCATATCTCATGTTATTTAATGCACTGTGGCGAGCTAAGCGCATTGAATGGATATTATCTCTTATGTGGAAGCGTTTGACAACATCAGCCAAAATGCTACCAAGGATTCCTGGTGAGGAAATTGTTACTGCTTGGGATAAATTCCATATTTGATTTTTATTGAAAATATCATTAGCGTGTAATTTGGTTGCAGAGTTATCTCCAGTGCTGCAACAACTTTATCTATTATCAGCTGAAATGATTCATATGATTCACCAACTTCAGTACTACTTTTTATTTGAAGTAATGGAATGTTCATGGGACAAACTTATCAGCAATGTTCAGCAGGCTGATGGTCTTGATGACATCATTAAAGCTCACAACCAATTCCTTGCAAGAATCAAGGCAGGTGCATTGGTTGATGATTCCTCAGAGGTATAATCCAATCTCTTCAGCTCTCATTTGGGGAATTTATTCTGACTTGTACAGTATGATAAACCTTTGATTCTTTCCTAGGAGCTCTCTAATCAACTACGTACCATATATGATCTGGCACTTCAGCTTCAAGCTCAGGAAGAAAAGCTTCATGTTTGTGTAATTCGAGAAGTTCGACGTAGGGCAGACTTGGAAAAATATATAGAAGAGCATGGTACAAACAAAAACATTGAAAGCCAGAACCAAACTGCAATTAAGGACTTTGAGATGTTTTTGTCATCAACAAAGGTTAGTTTACGAGTCCTAGCTCAGAGTTATCAAGACGTTGTCAAGAAATTCCTGCTTCTTCTTGCAAGTCATCCTGATATTAGTTTACAATTGCTTAGCTCGAGACTTGATTTTAATGATCACTATAAACGTCATGACACCCGATTAGCAGCTCCCTTAACTTACCAGCATCGACGGCAAAGTGAAATCTCCACAGCATTTTCTTCCCCACACTCGGCATTTCGAGCAGCATCTGAACCACTCTAAAGCCTTGGTATGTTGAAGACTGCCTTCTTAAGTGTGTTACATGTGCCATGAAGGTGCAATTGGGCTGGGTTTAGGATTGTGTGAATGTTTTCTTTTATAGTAAATGTTTAACTTATGTGACATTAACTTCTTATCCAAGAATTTGGCTTGTAAATATTGATCTCACATCCAAAGTCATAGTACTACGGTTAGTTGCAAAGACCATAGCTCACAGTATTCACCATTAAAAAATGTCCACTTTTAACCTTTTTAGCTTAAATCTCTTACTGTTATTGTGTTCCACAAAATGTTCTGTCAGCATTTGTTTTTACTAAAAACGTCAGTGTGTACAATTAATATAAAGTTCAAAGTATTGCGTAAAGATATTCAGATCATGTGGTAAAAATCTGTATGAAATGAGAATGAGATAAACTTTCCCTTCAAATTTTATAAAATCCGTGTTTGTTTTTGTAAAAATTTATTGAATAAAATGAAGTCAAAGCCACTCAGGCCTTGAGTGGCTTCCTAAACTTATATTAATAATGAAGATTCTGAGTGCAAAACATATTAGAAAGTAAATTTTTTGTGTGAAAAAATCTTTTGTTATGTACTGTGTGAATAGAACAAGGCAGACTTGTTAACAGCAAACTAATGTTTCAATCCTATCACAAACTTTCCTCTAAATATTATTGTAAATTAAATATCTAATAAAATACCTATTTAATGATAATTGTAAACGATTTCGACCAAACTCAAAGGTTACTCTCCTCTGGGACTAAAAAGCATGTGGCAAGTCCAAGGAGCCAGATACCGGACTTCGTTTGGGAGAAAATCGCTTTGGCGTGGCCCCTTTCCTCTGCGTCGTTTCGTCGCATTTCTTCACCGCAAAACCTGGAGACATTTATTTTTCTGCCGAAAATCGCAAAAACACAAGGCTATGGCCTTTGCATTTTTACGATTTTCGGCCGAAAAATAATGTTGCTCCAAAGTGACGGGGGTTGTTCCGGGGGACTCTTACGCACCCTTAGACCAACCCCCGAGGGTAGCCTGTGAGTTTGGTCGAAATCGGAGACAACTTTTTTCGGCGGAAAATCGCAAAAACGCAAAGGCTATAGCCTTTGCATTTTTACGATTTTCGGCCGAAAAATAATGTTGCTCCAAAGTGACGGGGGCTGTTCCGGGGGACTCTTACGCACCCTTAGACCTTCCCCCGAGGGTAGCCTGTGAGTTTGTTCGAAATCGGAGACAACTTTTTTTCGGCCGAAAATCTCAAAAACTTAAAGGCTATAGCCTTTGCATTTTTACGATTTTCGGCCGAAAAATAATGTTGCTCCAAAGTGACAGGGGTTGTTCCGGGGGACTCTTACGCACCCTTAGACCAACCCCCGAGGGTAGCCTGTGAGTTTGGTCGAAATCGGAGACAATTTTTTTTCGGCCGAAAATCGCAAAAACACAAAGGCTATAGCCTTGCCATTTTTACGATTTTCGGCCAAAAAATAATGTTGCTCCAAAGTGACGGGGGTTGTGCAGGGGACTCTAACGCACCCCAGACCAACCCCGAGGGTGTCCTGTGAGTTTGGTCGAATTCGGAGACGATTTATTTTCGGCCGAAAATCATAAATACGCAAAGGCTATAGCCTTTGCATTTTTACGATTTTCGGCCGAAAAATAATGTTGCTCCAAAGTGACGGGGGTTGTTCCGGGGGACTCTTACGCACCCTTAGACCAACCCCCGAGGGTAGCCTGTGAGTTTGGTCGAAATCGGAGACAATTTTTTTTCGGCCGAAAATCGCAAAAACACAAAGGCTATAGCCTTGCCATTTTTACGATTTTCGGCCAAAAAATAATGTTGCTCCAAAGTGACGGGGGTTGTGCAGGGGGACTATAACACACCCCTAGACCAACCCCCGAGGGTAGCCTGTGAGTTTAGTCGGATTCGGAGACATTTTTTTTTCGGCCGAAAATCGCAAAAACGCAAAGGCTATAGCCTTTGCATTTTTACGATTTTCGGCCGAAAAATAATGTTGCTCCAAAGTGACGGGGGTTGTTGTGTGGGACTCTTACGCACCCCATGACCAACCCCTGAGGGTAGCCTGTGAGTTAAGTCGAAATCGGAGACAATTTTTTTTCCGGCCGAAAATCGCAAAAACGCAAAGGCTATAGCCTTGCCATTTTTACGATTTTCGGCCGAAAAAAAATTGTTTCCGATTTCGACCAAACTCACAGGCTACCCTCGGGGGTTGGTCTAAGGGTGCGTTAGGGTGGCCCCACAATGACCCGCGCGACGCTACCCATCACGCCCATCACCCATCATGATGGTTGGTTTGAGGCTCACATCACGGCACGGCCGCTAGATGGCGCTTTGACCTGACCCAGCGTTGTTGTGCGCGGGGTGCTATTCAAGCTTGCTCGTGCATAAGTACTGGCCGATATGCGAAAAGGGTATGCTTACATGGCGCTGAGAGGTTAACCGTATTCATGATGGCGGTTCCTGCACCTGGCTAAGTATCAAGAGAACTAAACTCGGCCACGAGAGATCTATCCAAGGATAAAGTGGTGGGCTTTTCTTGTGTGGTCACTGCGTCCGGCTTCTTCCTCCACCACGGATCTGGTGCCCCGACAGTTGTCAGAAACAACTCCGCCTGTCCCTCCTCCGGCTGACCCGCTCGCTGAGCGCTTTCTGAGCAGCTTCCAAGGCCGTACGTGGTGCGGGGGGTGCCACCCGACTGGCAGCAGGTGGAAACGGTGGGGACTTTGGGTGCATCCCTTTTCCGGGCAAAAGGCCCAGTCAAAACCATTTTTCACCTGCTTCGTCATTGGTGAGCGCGCAACATGTGTGGGGCGCCTGAAAGCGCTGAAAGCCAGCCCAGGCTACGTTTTTCTTTCTGCCGGCTACCTAGATGGCGCTCTGGCATGATCAGCGCCAGCTGCTTCGCGCGTGGTCCTTTGATACGCCAGAATATATAGTGCCCAAACACCTATCTTGGTGGTTGAGGTGGTGAACGGCTCGCCAACACGGATGGCACTTTCTTAGGCGCTGTCCGTCTACCTAACAGGCTTATATCTCATTTTTGCAAACAAAGACAAACTCTCAGGCAGTCTTTGGGTTATGTGGATTTCCGAGCATCACCGAAGCCAAACGGGCGTGCTTTGGTCATTGGCGAGAGCGGGAAAATGAATTGGCGCGAAAGTAGGCTGGGCGAGAAGGGCTGTTCTCCGGGTCCCCACCAGATGGCGCCTTGGCTTCGACCATGCGCTGTCGCTGCGCGGGCGGTTCTGATACGCCAGAACACATAGTTGAAATTCTCACGGGGGGTACTTTTCGGCGAGATCGCTCTTGATGGTGGGGTGGGGCTTACTGCCAGACCAACAACTCTAGATGAGTAACTTATACGAACCGAAAGTTTTAGTTGGAGTGAAGTCAGCGCTGAGAGATGCGAATTGTATTTTTGACGCAACGTTAGCTCTCGCGGCTGACATCAAACACTCAAGCGCAACCTAGTCAAAGTTCGTATTTTGCTACAAATCGTTAGCTCTCGCAAGCGGTCCTTGATACGCCAGGAATGTATAGTGGTCAAATTCCTCACGGGGGCACCCGTGAGATCGTTCTTGAAGGGTGGGCGGGCCCTTTCTGCCACGCCGACTCTGGTTGAGTAACTTATACGCAGGGATTTTTACTTGGAGAAAGTCAATGATGAGAGATCACAACGTTAGCTCTCGCGGCTGACATCAAACACTCAAATAGCCTAGTCCAAGTGAGTGTCTTATAAGGGTGGGCTCAGGGTGGGGCTTTTGCGGCCACACCAACTCTAGATGAGTAACTTATACGCAGGGATTTTTACTTGGAGAAAGTCAATGATGAGAGATCACAACGTTAGCTCAGCGGTTGAGCGATCAAACACTCAAACAGCCTAGTCCAAGTGAGTGTCTTATAAGGGTGGGCTCAGGGGGCTTTGCGGCCACACCAACTCTAGATGAGTAACTTATACGCCCTGAATTTTTAAAGTTGATTGATAATTTTTTTGGCCAATACTTCTTCATATTTCATCGTCTCAAGACACTGGAAGAAACAAAATCGTGCGTATGTTAATTATCTAGAGCTGGTGTGGCCGTGCAAAAGCCCCACCTCCTGAGCTTCCAACCTACTAAAGACACTACTTGACTAGGCTTATTTGAGTGTTTGATGTCAGCACAAGCGAGAGCTACCACGTTAGATCACGCATCATTAACTTTCTCCAAGTAAAAAATCCGTGCATATAAGTTACTCAACTAGAGTTGGTGTGGCAGAAAGTGCCCACCCACTCCTTCACATGGCGATCTCACGGTGCCCTCAGAGAATTTGACCTATACATTCTGGCGTATCAAGGATCGCCGCGCGAGAGCTAACGTTTGCAAGGCAAAAGGGCCCACCTCAAGTAAGTTAGCTTGCGGTTGACATCAAACACCTCAAATAGCTCTAGTCCAAGAAGTGAGTGTCTTATAAGGGTGGGCCTTCAGGGTGGGTGCTGTTTTGGTGCAACACCAACCTAGATGAGTAACTTATACGCAGGGATTTTTACTTGGAGAAAGTCAATGATGAGAGATCACATCCAGTTATTTTCGTGGCGGCTGACATCAAAACACCCAAAAGTTCCTAGTCCAAGTGTCTTTAGTAGCAGTGTGGCTCAGGTGGGCTTTTGTACACACCAACCCCTAGATGAGTAACTTATACGCCCGAATTTTTAAAGTTGATTGATAATTTCAATAATTCTTCATATTTCATCGTCTAAGACACTGAAGAAACAAAAATCGTGCGTATAAGTTACTCATCTAGAGTTGGTGTGGCCGCAAAAGCCCCACCCTGAGCCCTCCACTCCTTATGCTAGACACTCACTTGACTAGGCCATTTTGAGTAAATTTTGATGTCAGCCGCAGAGCTAACTTACTTGGAGGGTGGGTTCTTTGCCATTAAATAAACGTTAGCCTGCATCGCGCATTGATGAATGGCCAGAATGTATAGGTCACCCTTCACGGGGGGAAGCTAAATTCCAGAGATCAGTTCTTGAAGGGTGGGTGGGCCTTCTGCCAATAACCAACTCTAGCTGAGTAACTTATATGCACGGATTTTTACTTCTGGAGAAAGTTAATGATGCGTGATCACAACGTTAGCTTCTCGTGGCTGACATCAAACACTCAAAAGCTTCCAGTCCAAGTGTCTTTAGTGTGCAAGGGTGGGCTCAGGGTGGGCTTTCTTGCGGTCACACTAACTCTAGATGAGTAACTTATACGCACGGATTTTTACTTGGAGAAAGTCAATGATGAGATCACACGCTAGTTTTCCGCGGTGGCTGACATCAAACACTCAAATATTTGAAGTCCAAGTGTCTTATAAGGGTGGGCCTGCAGTATGGGCGCGTTTTTAGTGTGCCACAACCAACTCTAGATGAGTAAACTTATACGCCCGAATTTTTAAAGTTGATTGATACTTCAATAATTCTTCATATTTCATCGTCTAAGACACTGAAGAAACAAAAATCGTGCGTATAAGTTACCTCATCTAGAGTTGGTGTGGCCAGCAAAAGCCCCACCCTGAGCCTCACCCTTCATTAAGAAAGACACTTGGACTAGGCTTTTGAGTGTTTGATGTCAGCCGCGAGAGCTAATCGTTTGTGATCACGCATCACATCTTAACTTTTCTTCCAAGTAAAAATCCGTGGCATATAAGTTACTCAACTAGAGTTGGTGTGGCAGAAAGGCCCACCCACCCTTCAAGGGCGATCTCACGGGTGCCCCCCGTGAGAATTTGACCTATACATTCTGGCGTATCAAGGACCGCGCGAGAGCTAACGTTTGTGGCAAAAGGGCCCACCCTCAAGTAAGTTAGCTCTCGCGGCTGACATCAAACACTCAAATAGCCTAGTCCAAGTGAGTGTCTTATAAGGGTGGGCTCAGGGTGGGGCTTTGCGGCATAACAATTCAACTCTAGATGAGCAACTTATACGCAGGATTTTTACTAATGAGAAAGTCAATGATGAGATCACAACGTTATGCCGCTTCGGGTGGTTGACATCAAACACTCTTAGAAAGCTTTCTAGTCCAAGTGTTTTCTTTAGTAAGGGTGGGTCATGTTTTTGCGGCGAGCAGGTCAACTCTAGATGAGCAACTTATACGCCTGAATTTTTAAAGTTGATTGATAATTTCAATAATTCTTCATATTTCATCGTCTAAGACACTGAAGAAACAAAATCGTGCGTATAAGTTAACCTATCTAGAGTTGGTGTGGCCGCAAAAAGCCCCAACCTCTGAGCTCCACTCTTTATAAGACACTCACTTCTGACTAGGCTATTTGAGCAAGTTTTGATGTCAGCCGCGATGAGCTAACTTCACTTGAGGGTGGGCCCTTTTGCTACAAACGTTAAAGGCTCGCGCGGTCTCTGATTACGCCAGGAATGTATGTCAAATTCTCACGGGTGCACCCGTGAGAGATCGCTCTTGAAGGGTGGCGTGGGAAGGTTTGTTTCTTACATTAATCTTTAGTTGAGTATCTTATATGCGTACCGGATTTTTTTACTTGAGAAAGTTAATGATGCGTGATCACAACGTGCTATTTCGTGCGTGCTGACATCAAAACACCCAAAAGCCTTCAGTCCAAGTGTCTTAGTATGGTGGCCTTGCAGGGTGGGGCTTTTGCGGCCACACCAACATCTAGATGAGCAACTTATACTGCACGATTTTTGTTTCTTCAGTGTCTTTTAGACGATGAAATAAGTAAAGAATTATTGAAATTTATCAATCAACTTTTAAAATTCCGGGCGTATAAGTTACTCATATCTAGAGTTGGTGTGGCTGCAAAAGCCCCACCCTCTGAGCCCACCCTTTATAAGACACTCACTTGGACTAGGCTATTTGAGTGTTTGATGTCAGCCGCGAGAGCTAACGTTGTGATCTCTCATCATTGACTTTCTCCCAAGTAAAATCCCTGCATGTATAAAGTTACTATCTAGAGTTGGTGCGGCCGCAAAAGCCCCACCCTGAGCCTCCAATTCCTTTTAAGACACTCACTTGGACTAGGCTATTTGAGTGTTTGATGTCAGCCGCGAGCCAGCTAACGCGTTGTGATCTCTCATCATTGACTTTCCCAAGTAAAAATCCCTGCGTGCATAAGCATTACTCAACCAGAGTCGGCGTGGCAGAAAGGCTCGCCCACTCCTTCAAGAGCGATCTCACGGGTGCCCCTCGTGAGAATTTGACCTATACATTCTAAAGGGCGTATCAAGGACCGCGCGGAGAGCTAATCGTTTGTGGCAAATACGAACTTTGACTAGGTTACTTGGAGTGTTTGATGTCAGCCGCGAGAGCTAACGTTGCGTCAAAAATACAATTCTGCATCTCTCAGCACTGACTTCCTCCAACTAAAATTTTAGTTCGTATAAGTTACATCATCTAGAGTTGGTCTGGCAGTAAAGCCCCACCACCCATCAAGAGCGATCTCGCCGGTACTCCCCGTGAGAATTTCTTAACTATGTGTTCTGGCGTATCAAGAACCGGGCCTGCGCAGCAACAGCGCATGGTCAAGCCAAGGCGCCATCTGCGGTGGGGACCCGGAGAACAGCCTTCTCGCCCAGCCTACTTTCGCGCCAATTCATTTTCCTGCTCTCGCCAATGACCAAGCACGCCCGTTTGCTTCCCGGTGATGTCTGAAATCCCACATAACCCAAAGACTGCCTGAGAGTTAGTCTTTGTTTGCAAAAAAATGAGATATAAGCCTGTGCTAGGGTAGACGACACAGCGCCTCATGCCATCCGTGTTGTGAGCTCTTCACCACCTCAACCACCATGATAGGTGTTGGGCACTATATATTCTTGGCGTATCAAGTGACCACGCGCGAAGCAGCAGCGCACTGATCATGCCAGAGCGCCATCTGGTGGCCGGCTCCGGAAAATCGTAGCCTGGGCCAGCTTTCAGCGCTTTCAGGCGCCCACACATGTTTGCGCGCTCACCAATGACGCAAGCAACGGTCAGGCGGTTTTGACTGGGCCTTCCTGCGGAAAAAGGGATGCACCAAAGTCCCCCCACCGTTTCCAATTCGACTGCCAGTCGGAGTGGCACCCCACACCACGTACGGCCTTTGGTTGCTCCAAGCGCTCAGCGAGCGGGTCAGCCGAGGGGAGGTGGACAGGCGGAGTTGTTTCTGACAACTGTCAGGCACAGATCCCGTGAGTGAGGCCGAAGCCGGACGCAGTGACCACACAAGATAAAGCTCCACCACTCTTTATCCTTGGATAGGATCGTCTCGTGGCCGAGTTTTTGTTCTTCTTTGATATCTTAGCCAGGTGCAGGAACACATTCCATCATGAATACGGTTAACCTTCCTCTGCTCAGCGCCATCGGTTTAAGCATACCTCTTTCGCATATCGGCCAGTACTTATGCGCGAGTAGGCTTTACTAGCACCCCGCGCACAACAACGCTGGGTCAGATCAAAGCGCCATCTAGCGGCCGGACCGTGATGTGAGCCTCAAACCAACCATCATGATGGGTGATGGGCGTGATGGGTAGCGTCGCGCGGTTCATTGTAATGAGCCACCCCTTAAGACAGCCCCGAGGGTAGCACAGAGTTTGTCACTTTGGAAACAATTTTTCGGCCCAAAATCGGAAAATGCAAAGGCTATAGCCTTTGCGTTTTTATGATTTCCGGCCGAAAAAAATTTTCTCCGATTTCAACCAAACTCACAGGACACCTCTGGGGTTGGTCTAGGGATGTTAAGAGTGCCCCTGCACAACCCCCGTCACTTTGGAGCAAAATTTTTTTCGGCCCAAAATCGTTAAAAATGCAAAGGCTATAGCCTTTGCGTTTTTATGATTTCCGGCTGAAAATAAATTGTCTCCGATTTTAACCAAACTAACAGGACACCCTCTGGGAATGGTCTAGGGGATGTTTAGAGTGCCCCTGCACAACCCCCGTCACTTTGGAGCGAAATTTATTTTCGGCCCGAAATCGTAAAAATGCAAAGGCTATAGCCTTTGCGTTTTTATAATTTCCGGCCGAAAATAAATTGTCTCCGACTTCAACAAAACTCACAGGACGACCTCGGGGGTTGGTCAAGGGGATGTTTAGAGTGCCCCTGCACAACCCCGTCTCTTTGGAGCGAAATTTATTTTCGGCCCGAAATCGTAAAAATGCAAAGGCTATAGCCTTGGCGTTTTGATGATTTTCGGCCCAAAATAAATTGTCTCCGATTTCAACCAAACTCACAAGTCGACCTCGGGGGTTGGTCTAGGGGATGTCTAGAGTTCCCCTGCACAACCCCCGTCACTTTGAAGCAAAATTTTTTTTTGGCCCGAAATCGTAAAAATGCAAAGGCTATAGCCTTTGCGTTTTATGATTTCCGGCCGAAAATAAATTGTCTCCGACTTCAACCAAACTCACAGGACGACCTCGGGGGTTGGTCTAGGGATGTTTAGAGTGCCCTTGCACAACCCCGTCACTTTGGAGCGAAATTTTTTCTTCGGCCCGAAATCGTAAAAATGCAAAGGCTATAGTCTTTGCGTTTTTATGATTTTCGGCCGAAAATAAATTGCCTCCGATTTCAACCCAACTTCCAGGACACCCTCTGGGGTTGGTCTAGGAGATGTTACGAGTTCACCTGCACAACCCCCGTCACTTTGGAGCAAATTTTTTTTTCGGCCCAAATTCGGAAAAATGCAAAGGCTATAGCCTTTGCGTTTTTATAATTTCCGGCCGAAAATAAATTGTCTCCGACTTCAACCAAACTCACAGGACGACCTCGGGGGTTAGTCAAGGGGATGTTTAGAGTGCCCCTGCACAACCCCGTCTCTTTGGAGCGAAATTTATTTTCGGCCCGAAATCCTAAAAATGCAAAGGCTATAGCCTTTGCGTTTTTATGATTTTCGGCCGAAAATAAATTGTCTCCGATTTCAACCAAACTCAGAGGACACCCTCTGGGGATGGTCTAGGGGATGTTTAGAGTGCCTATAAACATCCCCTGTCACTTTGGAGCGAAATTTTTTTCAGACCAAAATCGTAAAAATGCAAAGGCTATAGCCTTTGCGTCTTTATGATTTTCGGCCGAAAATAAATTGTCTCCGATTTTAACCAAACTCACAGGACGACCTCGGGGGTTGGTCTAGGGGATGTCTAGAGTGCCCCTGCACAACCCCCGTCACTTTGGAGCGAAATTTATTTTCGGCCCAAAATCGTTAAAATGCAAAGGCTATAGCCTTGGCGTTTTTATAATTTTCGGCCGAAAATAAATTGTCTCCGATTTCAACCAAACTCACAGGACGACCTCGGGGGTTGGTCTAGGGGATGTCTAGAGTGCCCGTGCACAACCCCCGTCACTTTGGAGCAAAATTTTTTTTCGGCCCAAAATCGTAAAAATGCAAAGGCTATAGCCTTGGCGTTTTGATGATTTTCGGCCCAAAATAAATTGTCTCCGATCCGATTTCAACCCAACTCAGAGGACACCCTCGGGGGTTGGTCTAGGGGATGTTTAGAGTTCCCCTGCGGAACCCCCGTCACTTTGAAGCAAAATTTATTTTTGGCCCGAAATCGTAAAAATGCAAAGGCTATAGCCTTGGCGTTTTGATGATTTTCGGCCCAAAATAAATTGTCTCCGATTTCAACCAAACTCACAAGTCGACCTCGGGGGTTGGTCTAGGGGATGTCTAGAGTGCCCCTGCACAACCCCCGTCACTTTGGAGCGAAATTTATTTTCGGCCCGAAATCGTAAAATTGCAAAGGCTATAGCCTTTGCGTTTTTATGATTTCCGGCCGAAGATAAATTGTCGCCGACTTCAACCAAACTCACAGGACGACCTCGGGGGTTGGTCTAGGGGATGTTAAGAGTGCCCTTGCACAACCCCCGTCACTTTGAAGCGAAATTTTTCTTCGGCCCGAAATCGTAAAAATACGAAGGCTATAGCCTTGGCGTTTTTATGATTTTCGGCCGAAAATAAATTGTCTCCGATTTCAACCCAACTCCCAGGACACCCTCGGGGGTTGGTCTAGGGGATGTTACGAGTTCCCCTGCACAACCCCCGTCACTTTGGAGCAAATTTTTTTTTCGGCCCAAATTCGGAAAAATGCAAAGGCTATAGCCTTTGCGTTTTTATGATTTCCCGCTGAAAATAAATTGTCTCCGATTTCAACCAAACTCACAGGACACCCCCTGGGGATGGTCTAGGGGATGTTTAGAGTGCCTCTGCACAACCCCCATCACTTTGGAGCAAAATTTTTTTAGGCCCAAAATCGGAAAAATGCAAAGGCTATAGCCTTTGCGTTTTTATGATTTTCGGCCGAAAATAAATTGTCTCCGATTTTAACCAAACTCACAGGACGACCACGGGGGTTGGTCTAGGGGATGTCTAGAGTGCCCCTGCACAACCCCCGTCACTTTGGAGCAATATTTTTTTTCGGCCCAAAATAGGAAAAATGCAAAGGCTATAGCCTTTGCGTTTTTATAATTTCCGGCCGAAAATAAATTGTCTCCGACTTCAACAAAACTCACAGGACGACCTCGGGGGTTGGTCAAGGGGATGTTTAGAGTGCCCCTGCACAACCCCGTCTCTTTGGAGCGAAATTTATTTTCGGCCCGAAACCCTAAAAATGCAAAGGCTATAGCCTTTGCGTTTTTATGATTTTCGGCCGAAAATAAATTGTCACCGATTTCAACCAAACTCAGAGGACAGCCTCGAGGGTTGGTCTAGGGGGTGTTTAGAGTGCCCCTAAACAACCCCCGTCACTTTAGAGCAAAATTCATTTTCGGCCCAAAATCGTAAAAATGCAAAGGCTATAGGCTTTGCGTTTTTATGATTTTCGGCCGAAAATAAATTGTCACCGATTTCAACCAAACTCACAGGACGACCTCGGGGGTTGGTCTAGGGGATGTCTAGAGTGCCCCTGCACAACCCCGTCACTTTGGAAATTTTTTCGGCTCAAAATCGTTAAAAGGCCTTTGCGTTTTTATTTTGAGGAAAATAAATTGTCTCCGATTTCAACCAAACTCACAGGACGACCCTCTGGGTTGGTCACAGGGATTAGAGTGCCCTGCACAAGGGCTATAGCGTTTGCGTTTTTATGATTTCCGGCTGAAAATAAATTGTCTCCGATTTCAACCAAACTCACAGGACACCCTCCAGGGATGGTCTAGGGGATGTCTAGAGTGCCCCTGCACAACCCCCGTCACTTTGGAGCGAAATTTATTTTCGGCCGGAAATCGTACAAATGCAAAGGCTATAGCCTTGGCGTTTTTATGATTTTCGGCCAAAGATAAATTGTCTCCGATTTCAAGCAAACTCACAGGACGACCTCGGGGGTTGGTCTAGGGGATGTTTAGAGTTCCTCTGCACAACCCCTGTCACTTTGGAGCGAAATTTTTTTTCGGACCAAAATCGTAAAAATGCAAAGGCTATAGCCTTGGCGTTTTTATGATTTTCGGCCGAAGATAAATTGTCTCCGATTTCAACCAAACTCACAGGACGACCTCGGGGGTGGGTCTAGGGGATGTCTAGAGTGCCCCTGCACAACCCCCGTCACTTTGGAGCGAAATTTATTTTCGGCCCGAAATCGTAAAATTGCAAAGGCTATAGCCTTTGGCGTTTTTATGATTTCCGGCCGAAGATAAATTGTCGCCGACTTCAACCAAACTCACAGGACGACCTCGGGGGTTGGTCTAGGGGATGTTAAGAGTGCCCTTGCACAACCCCCGTCACTTTGAAGCGAAATTTTTCTTCGGCCCGAAATCGTAAAATTACGAAGGCTATAGCCTTTGCGTTTTTATGATTTCCGGCCGAAAATTAATTGTCTCCGATTTCAACCAAACTCACAGGACGACCTCGGGGTTGGTCTAGGCGTTGTTAACGAGTGCCCTGCACAACCCCGTCACTTTGGAGCAAAATTTTTTTCGGCCCAAATCGGAAAAATGCAAAGGCTATAGCCTTTGCGTTTTATGATTTTCGGCCGAAAATAAATTGTCTCCGATTTCAACCAAACTCACAGGACGACCTCGGGGTTGGTCTAGGGATGTTTAGAGTGCCCCTGCACAACCCCGTCACTTTGGAGCAAAATTTATTTTCGGCCCGAAATCGTAAAATGCAAGGCTATAGCCTTTGCGTTTTTATGATTTTCGGCCGAAAATAAATTGTCTCCGATTTCAACCAAACTCACAGGACGACCTCGGGGGTTGGTCTAGGGGATGTCTAGAGTGCCCCTGCACAACCCCCGTCACTTTGGAGCAAAATTTTTTTTCGGCCCAAAATCGGAAAAATGCAAAGGCTATAGCCTTTGCGTTTTTATGATTTTCGGCCGAAAATAAATTGTCTCCGATTTCAACCAAACTCACAGGACGACCTCGGGGGTTGGTCTAGGGGATGTTTAGAGTGCCCCTGCACAACCCCCGTCACTTTGGAGCGAAATTTATTTTCGGCCCGAAATCGTAAAAATGCAAAGGCTATAGCCTTTGCGTTTTTATGATTTTCGGCCGAAAATAAATTGTCTCCGATTTCAACCAAACTCACAGGACGACCTCGGGGGTTGGTCTAGGGGATGTCTAGAGTGCCCCTGCACAACCCCCGTCACTTTGGAGCAAAATTTTTTTCGACCAAAAATCGGAAAAATGCAAAGGCTATAGCCTTTGCGTTTTTATGATTTCCGGCCAAAGATAAATTGTCTCCGATTTCAACCAAACTCACAGGACGACCTCGGGGGTTGGTCTAGGGGATGTAAAGACTGCCTCTGCACAACCCCCGTCACTTTGGAGCGAAATTTATTTTCGGCCCGAAATCGTAAAAATGCAAAGGCTATAGCCTTTGCGTTTTTATGATTTCCGGCCGAAAATAAATTGTCTCCGATTTCAACCAAACTCACAGGACGACCTCGGGGGTTGGTCTAGGGGATGTTTAGAGTGCCCTTGCACAACCCCCGTCACTTTGGAGCGAAATTTTTTTTCGGCCCAAAATCGTAAAATGCAAAAGGCTGTAGCCTTTGCGTGTTTATGATTTCCGGCCGAAAATAAATTGTCTCCGATTTCAACCTAACTCACAGGACACCCTCAGGGGTTGGTCTAGGGGATGTTTAGAGTGCCCCTGCACAAACCCCGTCACTTTGGAGCGAAATTTATTTTCGGCCCGAAATCGTAAAAATGCAAATAGCCTTGGCGTTTTTATGATTTTCGGCCGAAAAGAAATTGTCTCCGATTTCAACTTAACTCACAGGACGACCTCGGGGTTGGTCTAGGGATGTCTAGAGTGCCCCTGCACAACGCGCCCGTCACTTTGGGCGAAATTTATTTTCGGCCCGAAATCGTAAAAATGCAAAGGCTATAGCCTTGGCGTTTTTATGATTTTCGGCCGAAAATAAATTGTCTCCGATTTCAACCAAACTCACAGGACACCCTCTGGGGATGGTCAAGGGGATGTTTAGAGTGCCCTTGCACAACCCCCGTCACTTTGGAGCAAAATCGGAACAATGCAAAGGCTATAGCCTTTGCGTTTTTATGATTTTCGGCCGAAAATAAATTGTCTCCGATTTTAACCAAACTCACAGGACGACCTCGGGGGTTGGTCTAGGGGATGTCTAGAGTGCCCCTGCACAACCCCCGTCACTTTGGAGCGAAATTAATTTTCGGCCGGAAATCGTAAAAATGCAAAGGCTATAGCCTTGGCGTTTTTATGATTATCGGCCGACAATAAATTGTCTCCGATTTCAACCTAACTCACAGGACGACCCTCTGGGGATGGTCTGGGGATGTTTAGAGTGCCCCTGCACAACCCCCCTCACTTTGGAGCGAAATTTCTTTTCGGCCTGAAATCGTAAAAATGCAAAGGCTATAGCCTTGGCGTTTTTATGATTTTCGGCCGAAGATAAATTGTCTCCGATTTCACCCAAACTCATAGGACGACCACGGGGGTTGGTCTGGGCGTTGTTTAGAGTGCCCCTGCACAACCCCCGTCACTTTGGAGCAAAATTTTATTCGGCCCAAAATCGGAAAAATGCAAAGGCTATAGCCTTTGCGTTTTTATGATTTTCGGCCGAAAATAAATTGTCTCCGATTTCAACCAAACTCACAGGACGACCTCGGGGGCTGGTCTGGGGGTTGTTTAGAGTGCCCCTGCACAACCCCCGTCACTTTGGAGCAAAATTTATTTTCGGCCCAAAATCGTAAAAATGCAAAGGCTATAGCCTTTGCGTTTTTATGATTTTCGGCCGAAAATAAATTGTCTCCGATTTCAACCAAACTCACAGGACGACCTCGGGGGTTGGTCTAGGGGATGTCTAGAGTGCCCCTGCACAACCCCCGTCACTTTGGAGCGAAATTTATTTTCGGCCCGAAATCGTAAAAATGCAAAGGCTATAGCCTTTGCGTTTTTATGATTTTCGGCCGAAAATAAATTGTCTCCGATTTCAACCAAACTCACAAGACACCCTCGGGGGTTGGTCTAGGGGATGTTTAGAGTGCCCCTGCACAACCCCCGTCACTTTGGAGCAAAATTTTTTTTCGGCCCAAAATCGGAAAAATGCAAAGGCTATAGCCTTTGCGTTTTTATGATTTCCGGCTGAAAATAAATTGTCTCCGATTTCAACCAAACTCACAGGACACCCTCTGGGGATGGTCTAGGGGATGTTTAGAGTGCCCCTGCACAACCCCCGTCACTTTGGAGCAAAATTTTTTTTCGGCCCAAAATCGGAAAAATGCAAAGGCTATAGCCTTTGCGTTTTTATGATTTCCGGCGGAAAATAAATTGTCTCCGATTTCAACCCAACTCACAGGACACCCTCGGGGGTTGGTCTAGGGGATGTTAAGAGTTCCCCTGCACAACCCCCGTCACTTTGGAGCGAAATTTATTTTCGGCCCGAAATCGTAAAAATGCAAAGGCTATAGCCTTTGCGTTTTTATGATTTTCGGCCGAAGATAAATTGTCTCCGATTTCAACCCAACTCACAAGACACCCTCGGGGGTTGGTCTAGGGGATGTTCAGAGTGCCCCTGCACAACCCCCGTCACTTTGGAGCGAAATTTTTTTTCAGACCAAAATCGTAAAAATGCAAAGGCTATAGCCTTTGCGTTTTTATGATTTTCGGCCGAAAATAAATTGTCTGCGATTTCAACCAAACTCACAGGACGACCTCGGGGGTTGGTCTAGGGGATGTCTAGAGTGCCCCTGCACAACGCCCGTCACTTTGGAGCGAAATTTATTTTCGGCCCGAAATCGTAAAAATGCAAAGGCTATAGCCTTTGCGTTTTTATGATTTTCGGCCGAAGGTAAATTGTCTCCGATTTCAACCCAACTCACAGAACGACCTCGGGGGTTGGTCTAGGGGATGTCTAGAGTGCCCCTGCACAACCCCCGTCACTTTGGAGCAAAATTTTTTTTCGGCCCCAAATCGGAAAAATTGCAAAGGCTATAGCCTTTGCGTTTTTGTGATTTTCGGCCGAAAATAAATTGTCTCTGATTTCAACCAAACTCACAGGACGACCTCGGGGGTTGGTCTGGGCGTTGTTGAGAGTGCCCTTGCACAACCCCCGTCACTTTGGAGCAAAATTTTATTCGGCCCAAAATTGGAAAAATGCAAAGGCTATCGCCTTTGAGTTTTTAGGATTTTCGGACGAAAATAAATTGTCTCCGATTTCAACCAAACTCACAGGACGACCTCGGGGGTTGGTCTAGGGGATGTCTAGAGTGCCCCTGCACAACCCCCGTCACTTTGGAGCGAAATTTATTTTCGGCCCGAAATCGTGAAAATGCAAAGGCTATAGCCTTGGCGTTTTTATGATTTTCGGCCGAAGATAAATTGTCTCCGATTTCAACCAAACTCACAGGACGACCTCGGGGGTTGGTCTAGGGGATGTTAAGAGTGCCCCTGCACTTACCCCGTCACTTTGGAGCGAAAATTTTTCTTCGGCCCGAAATCGGTAAAAATACGCAAAGGCTATAGCCTTTGGCGTTTTATGATTTTCGGCCGAAAATAAATTGTCGCCGACTTCAACCAAACTCACAGGACGACCTCAGGGGGTGGTCTAGGGGATGTTACGAGTTCCCCTGCACAACCCCCGTCACTTTGGAGCGAATTTTATTTTCGGCCCGAAATCGTAAAAATGCAAAGTCTATAGCCTTGGCGTTTTTATGATTTTCGGCTGTAAATAAATTGTCTCCGATTTTAACCAAACTCACAGGACGACTTTAAGGGTTGTTCTAGGGGATGTCTAGAGTGCCCCTGCACAACCCCCGTCACTTTGGAGCAAAATTTTTTATCGGCCCCAAATCGGAAAAATGCAAAGGCTATAGCCTTTGCGTTTTAATGATTTTCGGCCGAAAATAAATTGTCTCTGATTTCAACCAAACTCACAGGACGACCTCGGGGTTGGTCTAGGGGATTTTCAGAGCTCCCCTGCACAACCCCCGTCACTTTGGAGCGAAATTTATTTTCGGCGCGAAATCGTAAAAATGCAAGGGCTATAGCGTTTGCGTTTTTATGATTTCCGGCTGAAAATAAATTGTCTCCGATTTCAACCAAACTCACAGGACGACCTCGGGGGTTGGTCTAGAGGATATTAAGAGTGCCCCTGCACAGACCCCGTCACATTGGAGCGAAATTTTTTTTCGGCCCAAAATCGGAAAAATGCAAAGGCTGTAGCCTATGCGTTTTTATGATTTCCGGCCGAAAATAAATTGTCTCCGATTTCAACCAAACTCACAGGACACCCTCGGGGGTTGGTCAAGGGGATGTTTAGAGTGCCATTGCACAACCCCCGTCACTTTGGAGCGAATTTTATTTTCGGCCCAAAATCGTAAAAATGCAAAGGCTATAGCCTTTGCGTTTTTACGATTTTCGGCCGAAAATAAATTGTCTCCGGTTTCAACTTAACTCACAGGACGACCTCGGGGGTTGGTCTAGGGGATGTCTAGAGTGCCCCTGCACAACGCCCGTCACTTTGGAGCGAAATTTATTTTCGGCCCGAAATCGTAAAAATGTAGAGGCTATAGCCTAGGCGTTTTTATGATTACTGGCTGAAAATAAATTGTCTCCGATTTCAACCATACTCACAGGACACCCTCTGGGGATGGTCAAGGGGATGTTTAGAGTGCCCTTGCACAACCCCCGTCACTTTGGAGCGAAATTTATTTTCGGCCCGAAATCGTAAAAATGCAAAGGCTATAGCCTTGGCGTTTTTATGATTTTCGGCCGAAGATAAATTGTCTCCGATTTCAACCAAACTCACAGGACGACCTCGGGGGTTGGTCTAGGGGATGTCTAGAGTGCCCCTGCACAACCCCCGTCACTTTGGAGCAAAATCGGAACAATGCAAAGGCTATAGCCTTTGCGTTTTTATGATTTTCGGCCGAAAATAAATTGTCTCCGATTTTAACCAAACTCACAGGACGACCTCGGGGGTTGGTCTAGGGGATGTCTAGAGTGCCCCTGCACAACCCCCGTCACTTTGGAGCAAAATTTTTTTTCGGCCCCAAATCGGAAAAATTGCAAAGGCTATAGCCTTTGCGTTTTTGTGATTTTCGGCCGAAAATAAATTGTCTCTGATTTCAACCAAACTCACAGGACGACCTCGGGGGTTGGTCTAGGGGATGTTAAGAGTTCCCCTGCACAACCCCCCTCACTTTGGAGCGAAATTAATTTTCGGCCCAAAATCGGAAAAATGCAAAGGCTATAGCCTTGGCGTTTTTATGATTTTCAGCCGAAGATAAATTATCTCCGATTTCACCCAAACTCATAGGACGACCACGGGGGTTGGTCTGGGCGTTGTTGAGAGTGCCCTTGCACAACCCCCGTCACTTTGGAGCAAAATTTTATTCGGCCCAAAATTGGAAAAATGCAAAGGCTATCGCCTTTGAGTTTTTAGGATTTTCGGACGAAAATAAATTGTCTCCGATTTCAACCAAACTCACAGGACGACCTCGGGGGTTGGTCTAGGGGATGTCTAGAGTGCCCCTGCACAACCCCAGTCACTTTGGAGCGAAATTTATTTTCGGCCCGAAATCGTGAAAATGCAAGGGCTATAGCCTTTGCGTTTTTATGATTTCCGGCTGAAAATAAATTGTCTCCGATTTCAACCAAACTCACAGGACGACCTCGGGGGTTGGTCTAGAGGATATTTAGAGTGCCCCTGCACAGACCCCGTCACATTGGAGCGAAATTTTTTTTCGGCCGAAAATCGGAAAAATGCAAAGGCTGTAGCCTATGCGTTTTTATGATTTCCGGCCGAAAATAAATTGTCTCCGATTTCAACCAAACTCACAGGACACCCTCGGGGGTTGGTCAAGGGGATGTTTAGAGTGCCATTGCACAACCCCCGTCACTTTGGAGCGAATTTTATTTTCAGCCCAAATTCGTAAAAATGCAAAGGCTATAGCCTTTGCGTTTTTACGATTTTCGGCCGAAAATAAATTGTCTCCGGTTTCAACTTAACTCACGGGACGACCTCGGGGGTTGGTCTGGGGGATGTTTAGAGTAACCCTGCACAACCCCCGTCACTTTGGAGCGAAATTTATTTTCGGCCCAAAATCGTAAAAATGCAAAGGCTATAGCCTAGGCGTTTTGATGGTTTTCGGCCGAAGATAAATTGTCTCCGATTTCAACCAAACTCACAGGACGACCTCGGGGGTTGGTCTAGGGGATGTCTAGAGTGCCCCTGCACAACCCCCGTCACTTTAAAGCAAAATTTATTTTCGGCCAAAAAACGTAAAAATGCTAAGGCTATAGCCTTGGCGTTTTTATGATTTTCGGCCGAAGATAGATTGTCTCCGACTTCAACCAAACTCACAGAACGACCTCGGGGGTTGGTCTGGGGGTTGTTTAGGGTGCCCCTGCACAACCGCCTTCACTTTGGAGCAAAATTATTTTTCGGCCCAAAATCGGAAAAATGCAAAGGCTATAGCCTTTGCGTTTTTATGATTTTCGGCCGAAAATAAATTGTCTCCGATTTCAACCAAACTCACAGGACGACCTCGGGGGGTTGGTCTAGGGGATGTCTAGAGTGCCCCTGCACAACGCCCGTCACTTTGGAGCGAAATTTATTTTCGGCCCGAAATCGTAAAAATGCAAAGGCTATAGCCTTTGCGTTTTTATGATTTCCGGCTGAAAAAAATATGTCTCCGATTTCAACCAAACTCACAGGACACCCTCTGAGGATGGTCTAGGGGATGTTTAGAGTGCCCCTGCACAACCCCCGTCACTTTGGAGGAAAATTTTTTTTCGGCCCAAAATCGGAAAAATGCAAAGGCTATAGCCTTTGCGTTTTTATGATTTCCGGAGGATAATAAATTGTCTCCGATTTCAACCCAACTCACAGGACACCCTCGGGGGTTGGTCTAGGGGATTTTCAGAGTGCCCCTGCACAACCCCCGTCACTTTGGGGCAAAATTTTTTTTCGGCCCAAAATCGGAAAAATGCAAAGGCTATAGCCTTTGCGTTTTTATGATTTCCGGCGGAAAATAAACTGTCTCCGATTTTAACCAAACTCACAGGACACCCTCGGGGGTTGGTCTAGGGGATGTTCAGAGTGCCCCTGCACAACCCCCGTCACTTTGGAGCGAATTTTATTTTCGGCCCGTAATCGTAAAAATGCAAAGGCTATAGCCTTGGCGTTTTTCTGATTTTCGGCCGAAGATAAATTGTCTCCGATTTCAACCGAACTCACAGGACGACCTCGGGGGTTGGTCTAGGGGATGTTTAGAGTGCCTATGCACATCCCCTGTCACTTTGGAGCGAAATTTTTTTTCAGACCAAAATCGTAAAAATGCAAAGGCTAAAGCCGTTGCGTTTTTATGATTTTCGGCCGAAAATAAATTGTCTGCGATTTTAACCAAACTCACAGGACGACCTCGGGGGTTGGTCTAGGGGATGTCTAGAGTGCCCCTGCACAACCCCCGTCACTTTGGAGCGAAATTTATTTTCGGCCCAAAATCGTAAAAATGCAAAGGCTATAGCCTTGGCGTTTTTATGATTTTCGGCCGAAGATAGATTGTCTCCGACTTCAACCAAACTCACAGAACGACCTCGGGAGTTGGCTATTGGGGGTTGTTAAGAGTGCCCCTGCACAATCCCTGTCACTTTGGAGCAAAATTTATTTCCGGCCCGAAATCGTAAAAATGCAAAGGCTATAGCCTAGGCGTTTTGATGATTTTCGGCCGAAGATAAATTGTCTCCGATTTCACCCAAACTCATAGGACGACCACGGGGGTTGGTCTGGGCGTTGTTAAGAGTGCCCCTGCACAACCCCCGTCACTTTGGAGCAAAATTTTATTCGGCCCAAAATTGGAAAAATGCAAAGGCTATCGCCTTTGAGTTTTTAGGATTTTCGGACGAAAATAAATTGTCTCCGATTTCAACCAAACTCACAGGACGACCTCGGGGGTTGGTCTAGGGGATGTCTAGAGTGCCCCTGCACAACCCCCGTCACTTTGGAGCGAAATTTATTTTCGGCCCGAAATCGTAAAAATGCAAAGGCTATAGCCTTGGCGTTTTTCTGATTTTCGGCCGAAAATAAATTGTCTCCGATTTCAACCAAACTCACAGGACGACCTCGGGGGTTGGTCTAGGGGATGTCTAGAGTGCCCCTGCACACCCCCCGTCACTTTGGAGCAAAATTTTTTTTCGGCTCCAAATCGGAAAAAATGCAAAGACTATAGCCTTTGCGTTTTTATGATTTTCGGCCGAAAATAAATTGTCTCTGATTTCAACCAAACTCACAGGACGACCTCGGGGGTTAGTCTAGGGGATGTTCAGAGCTCCCCTGCACACCCCCCGTCACTTTGGAGCGAAATTTATTTTCAGCCCGAAATCGTAAAAATGCAAAGGCTATAGCCTTGGCGTTTTTATGATTTTCGGCCGAAGATAAATTGTCTCCGATTTCAACCAAACTCACAGGACGACCTCGGGGGTTGGTCTAGGGGATGTTTAGAGTGCCCCTGCACAACCCCCGTCACTTTGGAGCAAAATTTTTTTTCGGCCCCAAATCGGAAAAAATGCAAAGGCTATAGCCTTTGCGTTTTTATGATTTTCGGCCGAAAATAAATTGTCTCTGATTTCAACCAAACTCACAGGACGACCTCGGGGGTTGGTCTAGGGGATTTTCAGAGTTCCCCTGCACAACCCCCGTCACTTTGGAGCGAAATTTATTTTCGGCGCGAAATCGTAAAAATGCAAGGGCTATAGCCTTTGCGTTTTTATGATTTCCGGCTGAAAATAAATTGTCTCCGATTTCAACCAAACTCACAGGACGACCTCGGGGGTTGGTCTAGAGGATATTAAGAGTGCCCCTGCACAGACCCCGTCACATTGGAGCGAAATTTTTTTTCGGCCCAAAATCGGAAAAATGCAAAGGCTGTAGCCTATGCGTTTTTATGATTTCCGGCCGAAAATAAATTGTCTCCGATTTCAACCAAACTCACAGGACACCCTCGGGGGTTGGTCAAGGGGATGTTTAGAGTGCCATTGCACAACCCCCGTCACTTTGGAGCGAATTTTATTTTCGGCCCAAAATCGTAAAAATGCAAAGGCTATAGCCTTTGCGTTTTTACGATTTTCGGCCGAAAATAAATTGTCTCCGGTTTCAACTTAACTCACAGGACGACCTCGGGGGTTGGTCTAGGGGATGTCTAGAGTGCCCCTGCACAACGCCCGTCACTTTAGAGCGAAATTTATTTTCGGCCCGAAATCGTAAAAATGTAGAGGCTATAGCCTAGGCGTTTTTATGATTACTGGCTGAAAATAAATTGTCTCCGATTTCAACCATACTCACAGGACACCCTCTGGGGATGGTCAAGGGGATGTTTAGAGTGCCCTTGCACAACCCCCGTCACTTTGGAGCGAAATTTATTTTCGGCCCGAAATCGTAAAAATGCAAAGGCTATAGCCTTGGCGTTTTTATGATTTTCGGCCGAAGATAAATTGTCTCCGATTTCAACCAAACTCACAGGACGACCTCGGGGGTTGGTCTAGGGGATGTCTAGAGTGCCCCTGCACAACCCCCGTCACTTTGGAGCAAAATCGGAACAATGCAAAGGCTATAGCCTTTGCGTTTTTATGATTTTCGGCCGAAAATAAATTGTCTCCGATTTTAACCAAACTCACAGGACGACCTCGGGGGTTGGTCTAGGGGATGTCTAGAGTGCCCCTGCACAACCCCCGTCACTTTGGAGCGAAATTAATTTTCGGCCGGAAATCGTAAAAATGCAAAGGCTATAGCCTTGGAGTTTTTATGATTATCGGCCGAAAATAAATTGTCTCCGATTTCAACCAAACTCACAGGACACCCTCTGGGGATGGTCTAGGGGATGTTTAGAGTGCCCTTGCACAACCCCCGTCACTTCCATCACTTTGAAGCGAAATTTATTTTCGGCCTGAAATCGTAAAAATGCAAAGGCTATAGCCTTGGCGTTTTTATGATTTTCGGCCGAAGATAAATTGTCTCCGATTTCAACCCAACTCACAGAACGACCTCGGGGGTTGGTCTAGGGGATGTCTAGAGTGCCCCTGCACAACCCCCGTCACTTTGGAGCAAAATTTTTTTTCGGCCCCAAATCGGAAAAATTGCAAAGGCTATAGCCTTTGCGTTTTTGTGATTTTCGGCCGAAAATAAATTGTCTCTGATTTCAACCAAACTCACAGGACGACCTCGGGGGTTGGTCTAGGGGATGTTAAGAGTTCCCCTGCACAGTCCCCCTCACTTTGGAGCGAAATTTATTTTCGGCCCAAAATCGTAAAAATGCAAAGGCTATAGCCTAGGCGTTTTGATGATTTTCGGCCGAAGATAAATTGTCTCCGATTTCAACCAAACTCACAGGACGACCTCGGGGGTTGGTCTAGGGGATGTCTAGAGTGCCCCTGCACAACCCCCGTCACTTTAAAGCAAAATTTATTTTCGGCCAAAAAACGTAAAAATGCTAAGGCTATAGCCTTGGCGTTTTTATGATTTCCGGCTGAAAAAAATATGTCTCCGATTTCAACCAAACTCACAGGACACCCTCTGAGGATGGTCTAGGGGATGTTTAGAGTGCCCCTGCACAACCCCCGTCACTTTGGAGGAAAATTTTTTTTCGGCCCAAAATCGGAAAAATGCAAAGGCTATAGCCTTTGCGTTTTTATGATTTCCGGAGGATAATAAATTGTCTCCGATTTCAACCCAACTCACAGGACACCCTCGGGGTTGGTCTAGGGGATTTTCAGAGTGCCCCTGCACAACCCCCGTCACTTTGGGGCAAAATTTTTTTTCGGCCCAAAATCGGAAAAATGCAAAGGCTATAGCCTTTGCGTTTTTATGATTTCCGGCGGAAAATAAACTGTCTCCGATTTTAACCAAACTCACAGGACACCCTCGGGGGTTGGTCTAGGGGATGTTCAGAGTGCCCCTGCACAACCCCCGTCACTTTGGAGCGAATTTTATTTTCGGCCCGAAAACGTAAAAATGCAAAGGCTATAGCCTTGGCGTTTTGATGATTTTCGGCCGAAGATAAATTGTCTCCGATTTCAACCGAACTCACAGGACGAGCTCGGGGGTTGGTCTAGGGGATGTTTAGAGTGCCTATGCACATCCCCTGTCACTTTGGAGCGAAATTTTTTTTCAGACCAAAATCGTAAAAATGCAAAGGCTAAAGCCTTTGCGTTTTTATGATTTTCGGCCGAAAATAAATTGTCTGCGATTTCAACCAAACTCACAGGACGACCTCGGGGGTTGGTCTAGGGGATGTCTAGAGTGCCCCTGCACAACCCCCGTCACTTTGGAGCGAAATTTATTTTCGGCCCAAAATCGTAAAAATGCAAAGGCTATAGCCTTGGCGTTTTTATGATTTTCGGCCGAAGATAGATTGTCTCCGACTTCAACCAAACTCACAGAACGACCTCGGGAGTTGGCTATTGGGGGTTGTTAAGAGTGCCCCTGCACAATCCCTGTCACTTTGGAGCAAAATTTATTTCCGGCCCGAAATCGTAAAAATGCAAAGGCTATAGCCTAGGCGTTTTTATGATTTTCGGCCGAAGATAAATTGTCTCCGATTTCACCCAAACTCATAGGACGACCACGGGGGTTGGTCTGGGCGTTGTTGAGAGTGCCCTTGCACAACCCCCGTCACTTTGGAGCAAAATTTTATTCGGCCCAAAATTGGAAAAATGCAAAGGCTATCGCCTTTGAGTTTTTAGGATTTTCGGACGAAAATAAATTGTCTCCGATTTCAACCAAACTCACAGGACGACCTCGGGGGTTGGTCTAGGGGATGTCTAGAGTGCCCCTGCACAACCCCCGTCACTTTGGAGCGAAATTTATTTACGGCCCGAAATCGTAAAAATGCAAAGGCTATAGCCTTGGCGTTTTTCTGATTTTCGGCCGAAAATAAATTGTCTCCGATTTCAACCAAACTCACAGGACGACCTCGGGGGTTGGTCTAGGGGATGTCTAGAGTGCCCCTGCACACCCCCCGTCACTTTGGAGCAAAATTTTTTTTCGGCTCCAAATCGGAAAAAATGCAAAGACTATAGCCTTTGCGTTTTTATGATTTTCGGCCGAAAATAAATTGTCTCTGATTTCAACCAAACTCACAGGACGACCTCGGGGGTTAGTCTAGGGGATGTTAAGAGCTCCCCTGCACAACCCCCGTCACTTTGGAGCAAAATTTATTTTCGGGGCGAAATCGTATAAATGCAAAGGCTATAGCCTTGGCGTTTTTATGATTTTCGGCCGAAGATAAATTGTCTCCGATTTCAACCAAACTCACAGGACGACCTCGGGGTTGGTCTAGGGATGTCTAGAGTGCCCTGCACAACCCCCGTCACTTTGGAGCAAAATTTTTTTTCGGCCCCAAATCGGAAAAAATGCAAAGGCTATAGCCTTTGCGTTTTTATGATTTTCGGCCGAAAATAAATTGTCTCTGATTTCAACCAAACTCACAGGACGACCTCGGGGGTTGGTCTAGGGGATTTTCAGAGTTCCCCTGCACAACCCCCGTCACTTTGGAGCGAAATTTATTTTTCGGCGCGAAATCGTAAAAATGCAAGGGCTATAGCCTTTGCGTTTTTATGATTTCCGGCTGAAAATAAATTGTCTCCGATTTCAACCAAACTCACAGGACGACCTCGGGGGTTGGTCTAGAGGATATTAAGAGTGCCCCTGCACAGACCCCGTCACATTGGAGCGAAATTTTTTTTCGGCCCAAAATCGGAAAAATGCAAAGGCTGTAGCCTATGCGTTTTTACGATTTTCGGCCGAAAATAAATTGTCTCCGGTTTCAACTTAACTCACGGGACGACCTCGGGGTTTGGTCTGGGGGATGTTTAGAGTGCCCCTGCACAACCCCCGTCACTTTGGAGCGAAATTTTTTTTCGGCCCAAAATCGGAAAAATGCAAAGGCTATAGCCTTTGCGTTTTTATGATTTTCGGCCGAAGATAAATTGTCTCCGATTTCAACCAAACTCACAGGACGACCTCGGGGGTTGGTCTAGGGGATGTCTAGAGTGCCCCTGCACAACCCCCGTCACTTTAAAGCAAAATTTATTTTCGGCCAAAAAACGTAAAAATGCTAAAGCTATAGCCTTGGCGTTTTTATGATTTTCGGCCGAAGATAGATTGTCTCCGACTTCAACCAAACTCACAGGACGACCTCGGGGGTTGGTCTGGGGGTTGTTTAGAGTGCCCCTGCACAACCGCCGTCACTTTGGAGCAAAATTATTTTTCGGCCCAAAATCGGAAAAATGCAAAGGCTATAGCCTTTGCGTTTTTATGATTTTCGGCCGAAAATAAATTGTCTCCGATTTCAACCAAACTCACAGGACGACCTCGGGGGTTGGTCTAGGGGATGTCTAGAGTGCCCCTGCACAACGCCCGTCACTTTGGAGCGAAATTTATTTTCGGCCCGAAATCGTAAAAATGCAAAGGCTATAGCCTTTGCGTTTTTATGATTTCCGGCTGAAAATAAATTGTCTCCGATTTCAACCAAACTCACAGGACACCCTCTGAGGATGGTCTAGGGGATGTTTAGAGTGCCCCTGCACAACCCCCGTCACTTTGGAGCAAAATTTTTTTTTCGGCCCAAAATCGGAAAAATGCAAAGGCTATAGCCTTTGCGTTTTTATGATTTCCGGAGGATAATAAATTGTCTCCGATTTCAACCCAACTCACAGGACACCCTCTGGGGATGGTCTTGGGGATGTTAAGAGTGCCCTTGCACAACCCCAGTCACTTTGGAGCGATATTTATTTTCGGCCTGCAATCGTAAAAATGCAAAGGCTATAGCCTTGGCGTTTTGATGATTTTCGGCCGAAGATAAATTGTCTCCGACTTCAACCAAACTCACAGGACGACCTCGGAGGTTGGTCTAGGGGATGTTAAGAGTGCCCCTACACAACCCCCGTCACTTTGGAGCGAAATTTTTTCAGACCAAAATCGTAAAAATGCAAAGGCTAAAGCCTTTGCGTTTTTATGATTTTCGGCCGAAAATAAATTGTCTGCGATTTCAACCAAACTCACAGGACGACCTCGGGGTTGGTCTGGGGATGTCTAGAGTGCCCCTGCACAACCCCGTCACTTTGGAGCGAAATTTATTTTCGGCCCAAAATCGTAAAAATGCAAAGGCTATAGCCTTGGCGTTTTTATGATTTTCGGCCGAAGATAGATTGTCTCCGACTTCAACCAAACTCACAGAACGACCTCGGGAGTTGGCTATTGGGGGTCGTTAAGAGTGCCCCTGCACAATCCCTGTCACTTTGGAGCAAAATTTATTTCCGGCCCGAAATCGTAAAAATGCAAAGGCTATAGCCTAGGCGTTTTGATGATTTTCGGCCGAAGATAAATTGTCTCCGATTTCACCCAAACTCATAGGACGACCACGGGGGTTGGTCTGGGCGTTGTTGAGAGTGCCCTTGCACAACCCCCGTCACTTTGGAGCAAAATTTTATTCGGCCCAAAATTGGAAAAATGCAAAGGCTATCGCCTTTGAGTTTTTAGGATTTTCGCACGAAAATAAATTGTCTCCGATTTCAACCAAACTCACAGGACGACCTCGGGGGGTTGGTCTAGGGGATGTCTAGAGTGCCCCTGCACAACGCCCGTCACTTTGGAGCGAAATTTATTTTCGGCCCGAAATCGTAAAAATGCAAAGGCTATAGCCTTTGCGTTTTTATGATTTCCGGCTGAAAAAAATATGTCTCCGATTTCAACCAAACTCACAGGACACCCTCTGAGGATGGTCTAGGGGATGTTTAGAGTGCCCCTGCACAACCCCCGTCACTTTGGAGGAAAATTTTTTTTCGGCCCAAAATCGGAAAAATGCAAAGGCTATAGCCTTTGCGTTTTTATGATTTCCGGAGGATAATAAATTGTCTCCGATTTCAACCCAACTCACAGGACACCCTCGGGGGTTGGTCTAGGGGATTTTCAGAGTGCCCCTGCACAACCCCCGTCACTTTGGGGAAAATTTTTTTTCGGCCCAAAATCGGAAAAATGCAAAGGCTATAGCCTTTGCGTTTTTATGATTTCCGGCGGAAAATAAACTGTCTCCGATTTTAACCAAACTCACAGGACACCCTCGGGGGTTGGTCTAGGGGATGTTCAGAGTGCCCTGCACAACCCCCGTCACTTTGGAGCGAATTTTATTTTCGGCCCGAAATCGTAAAAATGCAAAGGCTATAGCCTTGGCGTTTTGATGATTTTCGGCCGAAGATAAATTGTCTCCGATTTCAACCGAACTCACAGGACGACCTCGGGGGTTGGTCTAGGGGATGTTTAGAGTGCCTATGCACATCCCCTGTCACTTTGGAGCGAAATTTTTTTTCAGACCAAAATCGTAAAAATGCAAAGGCTAAAGCCTTTGCGTTTTTATGATTTTCGGCCGAAAATAAATTGTCTGCGATTTCAACCAAACTCACAGGACGACCTCGGGGGTTGGTCTAGGGGATGTCTAGAGTGCCCCTGCACAACCCCCGTCACTTTGGAGCGAAATTTATTTTCGGCCCAAAATCGTAAAAATGCAAAGGCTATAGCCTTGGCGTTTTTATGATTTTCGGCCGAAGATAGATTGTCTCCGACTTCAACCAAACTCACAGAACGACCTCGGGAGTTGGCTATTGGGGGTTGTTAAGAGTGCCCCTGCACAATCCCTGTCACTTTGGAGCAAAATTTATTTCCGGCCCGAAATCGTAAAAATGCAAAGGCTATAGCCTAGGCGTTTTGATGATTTTCGGCCGAAGATAAATTGTCTCCGATTTCACCCAAACTCATAGGACGACCACGGGGGTTGGTCTGGGCGTTGTTGAGAGTGCCCTTGCACAACCCCCGTCACTTTGGAGCAAAATTTTATTCGGCCCAAAATTGGAAAAATGCAAAGGCTATCGCCTTTGAGTTTTTAGGATTTTCGGACGAAAATAAATTGTCTCCGATTTCAACCAAACTCACAGGACGACCTCGGGGGTTGGTCTAGGGGATGTCTAGAGTGCCCCTGCACAACCCCCGTCACTTTGGAGCGAAATTTATTTTCGGCCCGAAATCGTAAAAATGCAAAGGCTATAGCCTTGGCGTTTTCTGATTTTCGGCCGAAAATAAATTGTCTCCGATTTCAACCAAACTCACAGGACGACCTCGGGGTTGGTCTAGGGATGTCTAGAGTGCCCCTGCACACCCCCGTCACTTTGGAGCAAAATTTTTTCGGCTCCAAATCGGAAAAATGCAAAGACTATAGCCTTTGCGTTTTTATGATTTTCGGCCGAAAATAAATTGTCTCTGATTTCAACCAAACTCACAGGACGACCTCGGGGTTAGTCTAGGGATGTTAAGAGCTCCCCTGCACAACCCCTGTCACTTTGGAGCGAAATTTATTTTCGGGGCGAAATCGTATAAATGCAAAGGCTATAGCCTTGGCGTTTTTATGATTTTCGGCCGAAGATAAATTGTCTCCGATTTCAACCAAACTCACAGGACGACCTCGGGGTTGGTCTAGGGATGTCTAGAGTGCCCTGCACAACCCCCGTCACTTTGGAGCAAATTTTTTTCGGCCCCAAATCGGAAAAAATGCAAAGGCTATAGCCTTTGCGTTTTATGATTTTCGGCCGAAAATAAATTGTCTCTGATTTCAACCAAACTCACAGGACGACCTCGGGGGGTTGGTCTAGGGATTTTCAGAGTTCCCTGCACAACCCCCGTCACTTTGGAGCGAAATTTATTTTCGGCGCGAAATCGTAAAAATGCAAGGGCTATAGCCTTTGCGTTTTTATGATTTTCGGCTGAAAATAAATTGTCTCCGATTTCAACCAAACTCACAGGACGACCTCGGGGTTGGTCTAGAGGATATTAAGAGTGCCCTGCACAGACCCCGTCACATTGGGCGAAATTTTTTTCGGCCCAAAATCGGAAAAATGCAAAGGCTGTAGCCTATGCGTTTTTATGATTTCCGGCCGAAAATAAATTGTCTCCATTCAACCAAACTCACAGGACACCCTCGGGGGTTGGTCAAGGGGATGTTTAGAGTGCCATTGCACAACCCCCGTCACTTTGGAGCGAAATTTATTTTCGGCCCAAAATCGTAAAAATGCAAAGGCTATAGCCTTTGCGTTTTTGCGATTTTCGGCCGAAAAAAAATTGTCTCCGATTTCAATTTAACTCACACGACAACCTCGCGGGTTGGTCTAGGGATGTCTAGAGTGCCCCTGCACAACGCCCGTCACTTTAGAGCGAAATTTATTTTCGGCCCAAAATCGTAAAAATGCAGAGGCTATAGCCTAGGCGTTTTTATGATTTCCGGCCAAAAATAAATTGTCTCCGATTTCAACCAAACTCACAGGACACCCTCTGGGGTTGGTCTAGGGGATGTTTAGAGTGAACTTGCACAACCCCCGTAAGTTTAGAGCGAAATTTTTTTTCGGCCCGAAATCGTAAAAATGCAAAAGCTATAGCCTTTGCGTTTTAATGATTTTCGGCCGAAAATGAATTGTCTCCGATTTCAACCAAACTCACAGGACGACCTCGGGGGTTGGTCTAGGGGATGTTTAGAGTGCCCCTGCACAACCCCTCTCACTTTGGAGCATAATTTTTTTCGGCCCAAAATCGTAAAAATGCAAAGGCTATAGCCTTTGCGTTTTTATGATTTTCAGCCGAAAATAAATTGTCTCCGATTTTAACCAAACTCACAGGACGACCTCGGGGGTTGGTCTAGGGGATGTCTAGAGTGCCCCTGCACAACCCCCGTCACTTTGGAGCGAAATTATTTTCGGCCCGAAATCGTAAAAATGCAAAGGCTATAGCCTTGGCGTTTTTATGGTTTTCGGCCGAAAATAAATTGTCTCCGATTTCAACCAAACTCACAGGACGACTCTGGGAGTTGGTCTGAGGATGTTTAGAGTGCCCTTGCACAACCCCCGTCACTTTGGAGCGAAATTAATTTTCGGCCCAAAATCGTAAAAATGCAAAGGCTATAGCCTTGGCGTTTTTATGGTTTTCGGCCGAAAATAAATTGTCTCCGATTTCAACCTAACTCACAGGACAGCCACGGGGGTTGGTCTTGGGGATGTTTAGAGTGCCCTTGCACAACCCCCGTCACTTTGGAGCAAAATTTTTTTTCGGCCCAAAATCGAAAAAATGCAAAGGCTATAGCCTTTGCGTTTTTATGATTTTCGGCCGAAAATAAATTGTCTCCGATTTCAACCAAACTCACAGGAGGACCTCGGGGGTTGGTCTAGGGATGTTTAGAGTTGCCCTGCACAACCCCGTCACTTTGGAGCAAATTTATTTTCGGCCCAAAATCGTAAAAATGCAAAGGCTATAGCCTAGGCGTTTTGATGATTTTCGGCCGAAGATAAATTGTCTCCGATTTCAACCAAACTCACAGGACGACCTCGGGGTTGGTCTAGGGATGTCTAGAGTGCCCCTGCACAACCCCCGTCACTTTAAAGCAAAATTTATTTTCGGCCCAAAAAACGTAAAAATGCAAAGGCTATAGCCTTGGCGTTTTTATGATTTCGGCCGAAAAAATATGTCTCCGATTTCAACCAAACTCACAGGACACCCTCTGAGGATGGTCTAGGGGATGTTTAGAGTGCCCCTGCACAACCCCGTCACTTTGGAGGAAAATTTTTTCGGCCCAAAATCGAAAAATGCAAAGGCTATAGCCTTTGCGTTTTTATGATTTCCGGAGGATAATAAATTGTCTCGATTTCAACCCAACTCACAGGACACCCTCGGGGGTTGGTCTAGGGAGTTTCAGAGTGCCCTGCACAACCCCCGTCACTTTTGGGGCAAATTTTTTTTTCGGCCCAAAATCGGAAAAATGCAAAGGCTATAGCCTTTGCGTTTTTATGATTTCCGGCGGAAAATAAACTGTCTCCGATTTTAACCAAACTCACAGGACACCCTCGGGGGTTGGTCTGGGGATGTTCAGAGTGCCCCCTGCACAACCCCCGTCACTTTGGAGCGAATTTTATTTTCGGCCCGAAAACGTAAAAATGCAAAGGCTATAGCCTTGGCGTTTTGATGATTTTCGGCCGAAGATAAATTGTCTCCGATTTCAACCGAACTCACAGGACGAGCTCGTGGGTTGGTCTAGGGATGTTTAGAGTGCCTCTGCACAACCCCTGTCACTTTGGAGCGAAATTTTTTTTCGGACCAAAATCGTAAAAATGCAAAGGCTATAGCCTTTGCGTTTTTATGATTTTCGGCCGAAAATAAATTGTCTGCGATTTCAACCAAACTCACAGGACGATCTCGGGGGTTGGTCTAGGGGATGTTTAGAGTGCCCCTGCACAACCCCGTCACTTTGGAGCGAAATTTATTTTCGGCCCAAAATCGTAAAAATGCAAAGGCTATAGCCTTTGGCGTTTTTATGATTTTCGGCCGAAAATAAATTGTCTCCGACTTCAACCAAACTCACAGGACGACCTCGGGAGTTGGTCTATTGGGGGATGTTAAGAGTGCCCCTGCACAATCCCTGTCACTTTGGAGCAAAATTTATTTCCGGCCCGAAATCGTAAAAATGCAAAGGCTATAGCCTAGGCGTTTTATGATTTTCGGCCGAAAATAAATTGTCTCCGATTTCACCCAAACTCATAGGACGACCACGGGGGTTGGTCTGGGCGTTGCTTGAGAGTGCCCTTGCACAACCCCGTCACTTTGAGCAAAATTTATTTTCGGCCCAAAATTAAAATGCAAAGGCTATCGCCTTTGAGTTTTTAGGATTTTCGGCCGAAAATAAATTGTCTCCGATTTCAACCAAACTCACAGGACGACCTCGGGGTTGGTCTGGGGATGTCTAGGTGCCCTGCACAACCCCCGTCACTTTGGAGCGAAATTTATTTTGACCGAATCGGCAAAATGCAAAGGCTATCTTGGCGTTTTCTGATTTTCGACGTCGTGTCTCCATTCAACCAAACTCTGGGATGACCTCGGGGGTTGGTCTGGGGATGTCTAAATTGCCCTGCACACCCCGGAAAATCACTTTGGAGCAAAATTTTTTCGGCTCCCAAATCGGAAAAAATGCAAAGACTATAGCCTTTGCGTTTTATCGATTACCTAAGCCGAAAAATAAATTGTCTCTGATTTCTTCTCACAGGACGACCTCGAGGATAGTCACAGGGGATGTTAGAGCTCCCCTGCACAACCCCGTCACTTTCAGACAAAATTTATTTTCGGGGCGAAATCGTATAAATGCAAAGGCTATAGCCTTGGCGTTTTTATGATTTTCGGCCGAAAGATAAATTGTCTCCATTCAACCAAACTCACCAGGACGACCTCGAGGGGTTGGTCTGAGGATGTCTAGAGTGCCCTGCAACCCCGTCACTTTGGAGCAAAATTTTTTCGGCCCCAAATCGGAAAAAATGCAAAGGCTATAGCCTTTGGTTTTTCAATTTTCGACGAAAATAAGTGTCGTTCAGCAAACTCAGGACGGCCGCCGGGGGGTTGGTCTAGGGATTTTCAGTTCCCTGCAACCCCGTCACTTTGGAGCGAAATTTATTTTCGGCGCGAAATCGTAAATGCAAGGGCTATAGCCTTTGCGGTTTTTATGATTTCCGGCTAACTTGTCTCCGATTCAACCAAACTCACAGGACGACCTCGGGGAGTTTGGTCTAGAGGATAATGGAGTGCCCCTGCACAGACCCCGTCACATTGGGCGAAATTTTTTCGGCCCAAAATCGGAAAAATGCAAAGGCTGTAGCCTATGCGTTTTACGATTTTCGACCGAAAATAAGTGTCTCAGTTTCAACTTAACTCACAGGACGACCTCGGGGTTTGGTCTGGGGATGTTTAAACACCAGCCCCATCACTTTGGAGCAGAAATTTTTTCGGCCCAAAAAAATCGGAAAAATAAGGAACTATAGCTAGGCGTTTTGATTTTCGGCCGAAGATACATCTCCGATTCAACCAAACTCACAGGACGACCTCGGGTTGGTCTGAGGATATCACAAGTGCCCCTGCACAACCCCGTCACTTTAAAGCAAAATTTATTTTCGGCCAAAAACGTAAAAATGCTAAAGGCTATAGCGCGGCGTTTTATGATTTTCAGCCGAAGATAGATTATCTCCGACTTCAACCAAACTCACAGAACGACCTCGGGGTTGGTCTGGGGGTTGTTGAATACCTGCACAAACGCCTTCACTTTGGAGCAAAATTATTTTCGGCCCAAAATCGGAAAATGCAAGGGCTATAGCCTTTGCGTTACTCGGCCGAAATCGTATCTCCGATTTCAACCAAACTCACAGGACGACTCGGGAGTTGGTCTGGGGATGTCTAGAGTGCCCCTGCACAGCGCCCGTCACTTTGGGCAAATTTTTCGGCCCGAAATCGTAAAATGCAAAGGCTATGGCCTTTGCGTTTCCCTGATTTCCGGCTGAAAAAAATCATATCGATTTCAACCAAACTCACAGGACACCCTCTGAGAGTTGTCAGGGGATGTTTAAGTGCCCCTGCACAGCCCCGTCACTTTGGAGGAAAATTTTTTCGGCCCAAAATCGGAAAAATGCAAAGGCTATAGCCTTTGCGTTTTTACCATGATTTCGGAGGATAATAAATTGTGTCTCCGATTTCAGCCCAACTCACAGGACACCCTCAGGGGTTGGTCTAGGGATGTTCAGAGTGCCCTGCAACCCCCGTCACTTTGGGCGAATTTTATTTTTCGGCGAAATCGTAAATGCAAAGGCTATAGCCTTGGCGTTTTTACTGATGATTTTCGGCGAAGATAAATGTCTCCGATTTCAACCGAACTCACAGGACGACCTCGGGGTTGGTCTGGGGATGTTTAGAGTGCCTATGCATCCTGTCACTTTGGAGCGAATTTTTCGGAGCCAAAATCGTAAAAATGCAAAGGCTAAAGCCTTTGCGTTTTATAATTTCGACCGAAAATAAATTGTCTGCGATTTCAACCAAACTCTGGACGACCTCGGGAGTTGCGTTAGGGATGTCTAGAGTGCCCTGCACAACCCCCGTCACTTTGGAATGAAATTTATTTTCGGCCCAAAATCGTAAATGCAAAGGCTATAGCCTTGGCGTTTTATGATTTTCGGCGAAGATAGATTGATAGTCGCTGGAGCAAAATTTATTTCCGGCCCGAAATCGTAAAAATGCAAAGGCTATAGCCTAGGCGTTTTGATGATTTTCGGCCGAATAAGTGTCTCGATTTCACCAAACTCATAGGACGACCACGGGGTTGGTCTGGGCGTTGTTAGAGTGCACAGCCCCCGTCACTTTGGAGCAAAATTTTATTCGGCCCAAAATTGGAAAAATGCAGGCTATCGCCTTTGAGTTTTTAGAGATTTTCGCACGAAAATAAATTGTCTCGATTTCAACCAAACTCACAGGTTGACCTCGGGAGGTTGGTCTGAGGATGTCTAAGAGTGCCCCTGCACAACGCCGTCATGAGCGAAATTTATTTTCGGCCCGAAATCGTAAAAATGCCAAAGGCTATGGCCTTTGCGTTTTATGATTTCCGGCTGAGAAAAAAATATGTCTCGATTTCAGCCAAACTCCACCAGGACACCCTCTGAGGGGATGGTCAGGGGATGTTTAGAAGTGCTACAACCCCGTCACTTTGGAGAAAAAATTTTTTCGGCCCAAAATCGGAAAAATGCAAAGGCTATAGCCTTTGCGTTTTATGATTTCGGAGGATAATAAATTGTCTGTTCAACCCAACTCACAGGACACCCTCGGGGGGTTGGTCTAGGAAGATTTTCAGAGTGCCCCTGCACAACCCCGTCACTTTGGGGAAAATTTTTTTCGGCCCAAAATCGGAAAAATGCAAAGGCTATAGCCTTTGCGTTTTACTGTTCCGGCTTGGAAGAAAATAAACTGTCTCAATTTTAGCAAACTCACAGGACACCCTCGGGGTTGGTCTGGGGATGTTCCAGAGTGCCCCTGCACAACCCCGTCACTTTAGACGAATTTATTTCCACGGCCGAAACCGTAAAAATGCAAAGGCTATAGCCTTGGCGTTTTGATGATTTTCGGCCGAAGATAAATTGTCTCCGATTTCAACCGAACTCTGGGGACAGGCTCGAGGGGTTGGTCTAGGGGATGTTTAGAGTGCCTATGCACATCCTGTCACTTTACAGACGAAATTTTTTCAGACCAAAATCGTAAAAATGCAAAGGCTAAAGCCTTTTGCGTTTCTATGATTTTCGGCCGAAAAATAAGTGTCTGCATTCAGCAAACTCACAGGACGACCTCAGGGGTTGGTCTAGGGGATGTCTAGAGTGCCCCTGCACAACCCCGTCACTTTGGGCGAGAATTTATTTTCGGCCCAAAATCCATCAAAAAAATGCAAGGCTATAGCCTTGGCGTTTTATGATTTTCGACCGAAGATAGATTGTCTCCGACTTCAACCAAACTCACAGAACGACCTCGGGAGTTGGCTGTTGGGGTTGTTAAAGTGCCCCTGCACAATCCCTGTCACTTTGGAGCAAATTTATTTCCGGCGAAATCGTAAAAATGCAAGGCTATAGCTAGGCGTTTTGATGATTTTTCGGCCGAAGATAAAATTGTCTCGGTCACAAACTCTATAGGACTGACCACGGAGGTTGGTCTGGGCGTTGTTGAGTGCCCTTGCACAACCCGTCACTTTGGAGCAAAAATTTTATTCGGCCCAAAATTGGAAAAATGCAAAGGCTATCGCCTTTGAGTTTTTAGGATTTTCGGACGAAAATAAATTGATCTCGATTTCAACCAAACTCACAGGACGACCTCGGGGGGTTGGTCTAGGGGATCTAGAGTGCCCCTGCACCCCCGTCACTTTGGAGCGAAATTTATTTTCGGCCCGAAATCGTAAAAATGCAAAGGCTATAGCCTTGGCGTTTTTCTGATTTTCGGCCGAAAATAAATTGTCTCCGATTTCAACCAAACTCACAGGACGACCTCGGGGGTTGGTCTAGGGGATGTCTAGAGTGCCCCTGCACACCCCCCGTCACTTTGGAGCAAAATTTTTTTTCGGCTCCAAATCGGAAAAAATGCAAAGACTATAGCCTTTGCGTTTTTATGATTTTCGGCCGAAAATAAATTGTCTCTGATTTCAACCAAACTCACAGGACGACCTCGGGGGTTAGTCTAGGGGATGTTAAGAGCTCCCCTGCACAACCCCCGTCACTTTGGAGCGAAATTTATTTTCGGGGCGAAATCGTATAAATGCAAAGGCTATAGCCTTGGCGTTTTTATGATTTTCGGCCGAAGATAAATTGTCTCCGATTTCAACCAAACTCACAGGACGACCTCGGGGGTTGGTCTAGGGGATGTCTAGAGTGCCCCTGCACAACCCCCGTCACTTTGGAGCAAAATTTTTTTTCGGCCCCAAATCGGAAAAAATGCAAAGGCTATAGCCTTTGCGTTTTTATGATTTTCGGCCGAAAATAAATTGTCTCTGATTTCAACCAAACTCACAGGACGACCTCGGGGGTTGGTCTAGGGGATTTTCAGAGTTCCCCTGCACAACCCCCGTCACTTTGGAGCGAAATTTATTTTTCGGCGCGAAATCGTAAAAATGCAAGGGCTATAGCCTTTGCGTTTTTATGATTTCCGGCTGAAAATAAATTGTCTCCGATTTCAACCAAACTCACAGGACGACCTCGGGGGTTGGTCTAGAGGATATTAAGAGTGCCCCTGCACAGACCCCGTCACATTGGAGCGAAATTTTTTTTCGGCCCAAAATCGGAAAAATGCAAAGGCTGTAGCCTATGCGTTTTTATGATTTCCGGCCGAAAATAAATTGTCTCCGATTTCAACCAAACTCACAGGACACCCTCGGGGGTTGGTCAAGGGGATGTTTAGAGTGCCATTGCACAACCCCCGTCACTTTGGAGCGAATTTTATTTTCGGCCCAAAATCGTAAAAATGCAAAGGCTATAGCCTTTGCGTTTTTACGATTTTCGGCCGAAAATAAATTGTCTCCGGTTTCAACTTAACTCACGGGACGACCTCGGGGGTTGGTCTGGGGGATGTTTAGAGTGCCCCTGCACAACCCCCGTCACTTTGGAGCGAAATTTATTTTCGGCCCAAAATCGGAAAAATGCAAAGGCTATAGCCTAGGCGTTTTGATGATTTTCGGCCGAAGATAAATTGTCTCCGATTTCAACCAAACTCACAGGACGACCTCGGGGGTTGGTCTAGGGGATGTTTAGAGTGCCCTTGCACAACCCCCGTCACTTCCGTCACTTTGAAGCGAAATTTATTTTCGGCCCGAAATCGTAAAAATGCAAAGGCTATAGCCTTTGCGTTTTTATGAATTCTGGCTGAAAATAAATTGTCTCCGATTTCAACCAAACTCACAGGACACCCTCTGGGGATGGTCTAGGGGATGTTTAGAGTGCCCTTGCACAACCCCCGTCACTTTGGAGCGAAATTTATTTTCGGCCCGAAATCGTAAAAATGCAAAGGCTATAGCCTTGGCGTTTTTATGATTTTCGGCCGAAGATAAATTGTCTCCGATTTCAACCCAACTCACAGAACGACCTCGGGGGTTGGTCTAGGGGATGTCTAGAGTGCCCCTGCACAACCCCAGTCACTTTGGAGCAAAATTTTTTTTCGGCCCCAAATCGGAAAAATTGCAAAGGCTATAGCCTTTGCGTTTTTGTGATTTTCGGCCGAAAATAAATTGTCTCTGATTTCAACCAAACTCACAGGACGACCTCGGGGGTTGGTCTAGGGGATGTTAAGAGTTCCCCTGCACAACCCCCCTCACTTTGGAGCGAAATTTATTTTCGGCCCAAAATCGTAAAAATGCAAAGGCTATAGCCTAGGCGTTTTGATGATTTTCGGCCGAAGATAAATTGTCTCCGATTTCAACCAAACTCACAGGACGACCTCGGGGGTTGGTCTAGGGGATGTCTAGAGTGCCCCTGCACAACCCCCGTCACTTTAAAGCAAAATTTATTTTCGGCCAAAAAACGTAAAAATGCTAAGGCTATAGCCTTGGCGTTTTTATGATTTTCGGCCGAAGATAGATTGTCTCCGACTTCAACCAAACTCACAGAACGACCTCGGGGGTTGGTCTGGGGGTTGTTTAGAGTGCCCCTGCACAACCCCCGTCACTTTGGAGCAAAATTTTATTCGGCCCAAAATCGGAAAAATGCAAAGGCTATAGCCTTTGCGTTTTTATGATTTTCGGCCGAAAATAAATTGTCTCCGATTTCAACCAAACTCACAGGACGACCTCGGGGGGTTGGTCTAGGGGATGTCTAGAGTGCCCCTGCACAACGCCCGTCACTTTGGAGCGAAATTTATTTTCGGCCCGAAATCGTAAAAATGCAAAGGCTATAGCCTTTGCGTTTTTATGATTTCCGGCTGAAAAAAATATGTCTCCGATTTCAACCAAACTCACAGGACACCCTCTGAGGATGGTCTAGGGGATGTTTAGAGTGCCCCTGCACAACCCCCGTCACTTTGGAGGAAAATTTTTTTTCGGCCCAAAATCGGAAAAATGCAAAGGCTATAGCCTTTGCGTTTTTATGATTTCCGGAGGATAATAAATTGTCTCCGATTTCAACCCAACTCACAGGACACCCTCGGGGGTTGGTCTAGGGGATTTTCAGAGTGCCCCTGCACAACCCCCGTCACTTTGGGGCAAATTTTTTTTTCGGCCCAAAATCGGAAAAATGCAAAGGCTATAGCCTTTGCGTTTTTATGATTTCCGGCGGAAAATAAACTGTCTCCGATTTTAACCAAACTCACAGGACACCCTCGGGGGTTGGTCTAGGGGATGTTTAGAGTGCCCTGCACAACCCCGTCACTTTGGAGCGAATTTTATTTTCGGCCCGAAAACGTAAAAATGCAAAGGCTATAGCCTTGGCGTTTTGATGATTTTCGGCCGAAGATAAATTGTCTCCGATTTCAACCGAACTCACAGGACGAGCTCGGGGTTGGTCTAGGGATGTTTAGAGTGCCTATGCACATCCCCTGTCACTTTGGAGCGAAATTTTTTTTCAGACCAAAATCGTAAAAATGCAAAGGCTATAGCCTTTGCGTTTTTATGATTTTCAGCCGAAAATAGATTGTCTCCGACTTCAACCAAACTCACAGAACGACCTCGGGGCTGGTCTAGGGGATGTCTAGAGTGCCCTGCACAACCCCGTCACTTTGGAGCGAAATTTATTTTCGGCCCGAAATCGTAAAACTGCAAAGGCTATAGCCTTGGCGTTTTGATGATTTTCGGCCAAAGATAAATTGTCTCCGACTTCAACCAAACTCACAGAACGACCTCGGGAGTTGGTCTGGGGGTTGTTAAGAGTGCCCCTGCACAATCCCCGTCACTTTGGAGCAAAATTTATTTCCGGCCCGAAATCGTAAAAATGCAAAGGCTATAGCCTAGGCGTTTTTATGATTTTCGGCCGAAGATAAATTGTCTTCGATTTCACCCAAACTCATAGGACGACCACGGGGGTTGGTCTGGGCGTTGTTGAGAGTGCCCTTGCACAACCCCCGTCACTTTGGAGCAAAATTTTATTCGGCCCAAAATTGGAAAAATGCAAAGGCTATCGCCTTTGAGTTTTTAGGATTTTCGGACGAAAATAAATTGTCTCCGATTTCAACCAAACTCACAGGACGACCTCGGGGGTTGGTCTAGGGGATGTCTAGAGTGCCCCTGCACAACCCCCGTCACTTTGGAGCGAAATTTATTTTCGGCCCGAAATCGTAAAAATGCAAAGGCTATAGCCTTTGCGTTTTTATGATTTTCGGCCGAAAATAAATTGTCTCTGATTTCAACCAAACTCACAGGACGACCTCGGGGGTTGGTCTAGGGGATGTTAAGAGTTCCCCTGCACAACCCCCGTCACTTTGGAGCGAAATTTATTTTCGGCCCGAAATCGTAAAAATGCAAAGGCTATAGCCTTGGCGTTTTTATGATTTTCGGCCGAAGATAAATTGTCTCCGATTTCAACCAAACTCACAGGACGACCTCGGGGGTTGGTCTAGGGGATGTCTAGAGTGCCCCTGCACAACCCCCGTCACTTTGGAGCAAAATTTTTTTTCGGCCCAAAATCGGAAAAATGCAAAGGCTATAGCCTTTGCGTTTTTATGATTTTCGGCCGAAAATAAATTGTCTCTGATTTCAACCAAACTCACAGGACGACCTCGGGGGTTGGTCTAGGGGATTTTCAGAGTTCCCCTGCACAACCCCCGTCACTTTGGGACGAAATTTATTTTCGGCGCGAAATCGTAAAAATGCAAGGGCTATAGCCTTTGCGTTTTTATGATTTCCGGCTGAAAATAAATTGTCTCCGATTTCAACCAAACTCACAGGACGACCTCGGGGTTGGTCTAGAGGATATTAAGAGTGCCCCTGCACAGACCCCGTCACATTGGAGCGAAATTTTTTCGGCCCAAAATCGGAAAATGCAAAGGCTGCAGCCTATGCGTTTTTACGATTTTCGGCCGAAAAATAAATTGTCTCCGGTTTCAACTTAACTCACGGGACGACCTCGGGGTTTGGTCTGGGGATGTTTAGAGTGCCCCTGCACAACCCCGTCACTTTGGAGCGAAATTTTTTTTCGGCCCAAAATCGGAAAAATGCAAAGGCTATAGCCTAGGCGTTTTGATGATTTTCGGCCGAAGATAAATTGTCTCCGATTTCAACCAAACTCACAGGACGACCTCGGGGGTTGGTCTAGGGGATGTCTAGAGTGCCCCTGCACAACCCCCGTCACTTTAAAGCAAAATTTATTTTCGGCCAAAAAACGTAAAAATGCTAAGGCTATAGCCTTGGCGTTTTTATGATTTTCGGCCGAAGATAGATTGTCTCCGACTTCAACCAAACTCACAGAACGACCTCGGGGGTTGGTCTGGGGGTTGTTTAGGGTGCCCCTGCACAAACGCCTTCACTTTGGAGCAAAATTATTTTTCGGCCCAAAATCGGAAAAATGCAAAGGCTATAGCCTTTGCGTTTTTATGATTTTCGGCCGAAAATAAATTGTCTCCGATTTCAACCAAACTCACAGGACGACCTCGAGGGGTTGGTCTAGGGGATGTCTAGAGTGCCCCTGCACAACGCCCGTCACTTTGGAGCGAAATTTATTTTCGGCCCGAAATCGTAAAAATGCAAAGGCTATAGCCTTTGCGTTTTTATGATTTCCGGCTGAAAAAAATATGTCTCCGATTTCAACCAAACTCACAGGACACCCTCTGAGGATGGTCTAGGGGATGTTTAGAGTGCCCCTGCACAACCCCCGTCACTTTGGAGGAAAATTTTTTTTCGGCCCAAAATCGGAAAAATGCAAAGGCTATAGCCTTTGCGTTTTTATGATTTCCGGAGGATAATAAATTGTCTCCGATTTCAACCCAACTCACAGGACACCCTCGGGGGTTGGTCTAGGGGATGTTCAGAGTGCCCCTGCACAACCCCCGTCACTTTGGAGCGAATTTTATTTTCGGCCCGAAATCGTAAAAATGCAAAGGCTATAGCCTTGGCGTTTTGATGATTTTCGGCCGAAGATAAATTGTCTCCGATTTCAACCGAACTCACAGGACGACCTCGGGGGTTGGTCTAGGGGATGTTTAGAGTGCCTATGCACATCCCCTGTCACTTTGGAGCGAAATTTTTTTTCAGACCAAAATCGTAAAAATGCAAAGGCTAAAGCCTTTGCGTTTTTATGATTTTCGGCCGAAAATAAATTGTCTGCGATTTCAACCAAACTCACAGGACGACCTCGGGGCTTGGTCTAGGGGATGTTTAGAGTGCCTATGCACATCCCCTGTCACTTTGGAGCGAAATTTATTTTCGGCCCAAAATCGTAAAAATGCAAAGGCTATAGCCTTGGCGTTTTTATGATTTTCGGCCGAAGATAGATTGTCTCCGACTTCAACCAAACTCACAGAACGACCTCGGGAGTTGGCTATTGGGGGTCGTTAAGAGTGCCCCTGCACAATCCCTGTCACTTTGGAGCAAAATTTATTTCCGGCCCGAAATCGTAAAAATGCAAAGGCTATAGCCTAGGCGTTTTGATGATTTTCGGCCGAAGATAAATTGTCTCCGATTTCACCCAAACTCATAGGACGACCACGGGGTTGGTCTGGGCGTTGTTAGAAGTGCCCTTGCACAACCCCCGTCACTTTGGAGCAAAATTTTATTCGGCCCAAAATTGGAAAAATGCAAAGGCTATCGCCTTTGAGTTTTTAGGATTTTCGCACGAAAATAAATTGTCTCCGATTTCAACCAAACTCACAGGACGACCTCGGGGTTGGTCTAGGGATGTCTAGAGTGCCCCTGCACAACGCCCGTCACTTTGGAGCGAAATTTATTTTCGGCCCGAAATCGTAAAAATGCAAAGGCTATAGCCTTTGCGTTTTTATGATTTCCGGCTGAAAAAAATATGTCTCCGATTTCAACCAAACTCACAGGACACCCTCTGAGGATGGTCTAGGGGATGTTTAGAGTGCCCCTGCACAACCCCCGTCACTTTGGAGAAAAAATTTTTTTCGGCCCAAAATCGGAAAAATGCAAAGGCTATAGCCTTTGCGTTTTTATGATTTCCGGAGGATAATAAATTGTCTCCGATTTCAACCCAACTCACAGGACACCCTCGGGGGTTGGTCTAGGGGATTTTCAGAGTGCCCCTGCACAACCCCCGTCACTTTGGGGAAAATTTTTTTTCGGCCCAAAATCGGAAAAATGCAAAGGCTATAGCCTTTGCGTTTTTATGATTTCCGGCGGAAAATAAACTGTCTCCGATTTTAACCAAACTCACAGGACACCCTCGGGGGTTGGTCTAGGGGATGTTCAGAGTGCCCCTGCACAACCCCCGTCACTTTGGAGCGAATTTTATTTTCGGCCCGAAACCGTAAAAATGCAAAGGCTATAGCCTTGGCGTTTTGATGATTTTCGGCCGAAGATAAATTGTCTCCGATTTCAACCGAACTCACAGGACGAGCTCGGGGGTTGGTCTAGGGGATGTTTAGAGTGCCTATGCACATCCCCTGTCACTTTGGAGCGAAATTTTTTTTCAGACCAAAATCGTAAAAATGCAAAGGCTAAAGCCTTTGCGTTTTTATGATTTTCGGCCGAAAATAAATTGTCTGCGATTTCAACCAAACTCACAGGACGACCTCGGGGGTTGGTCTAGGGGATGTCTAGAGTGCCCCTGCACAACCCCCGTCACTTTGGAGCGAAATTTATTTTCGGCCCAAAATCGTAAAAATGCAAAGGCTATAGCCTTGGCGTTTTTATGATTTTCGGCCGAAGATAGATTGTCTCCGACTTCAACCAAACTCACAGAACGACCTCGGGAGTTGGCTATTGGGGGTTGTTAAGAGTGCCCCTGCACAATCCCTGTCACTTTGGAGCAAAATTTATTTCCGGCCCGAAATCGTAAAAATGCAAAGGCTATAGCCTAGGCGTTTTGATGATTTTCGGCCGAAGATAAATTGTCTCCGATTTCACCCAAACTCATAGGACGACCACGGGGGTTGGTCTGGGCGTTGTTGAGAGTGCCCTTGCACAACCCCCGTCACTTTGGAGCAAAATTTTATTCGGCCCAAAATTGGAAAAATGCAAAGGCTATCGCCTTTGAGTTTTTAGGATTTTCGGACGAAAATAAATTGTCTCCGATTTCAACCAAACTCACAGGACGACCTCGGGGGTTGGTCTAGGGGATGTCTAGAGTGCCCCTGCACAACCCCCGTCACTTTGGAGCGAAATTTATTTTCGGCCCGAAATCGTAAAAATGCAAAGGCTATAGCCTTGGCGTTTTTCTGATTTTCGGCCGAAAATAAATTGTCTCCGATTTCAACCAAACTCACAGGACGACCTCGGGGGTTGGTCTAGGGGATTTTCAGAGTTCCCCTGCACAACCCCCGTCACTTTGGAGCGAAATTTATTTTTCGGCGCGAAATCGTAAAAATGCAAGGGCTATAGCCTTTGCGTTTTTATGATTTCCGGCTGAAAATAAATTGTCTCCGATTTCAACCAAACTCACAGGACGACCTCGGGGGTTGGTCTAGAGGATATTAAGAGTGCCCCTGCACAGACCCCGTCACATTGGAGCGAAATTTTTTTTCGGCCCAAAATCGGAAAAATGCAAAGGCTGTAGCCTTTGCGTTTTTATGATTTCCGGCCGAAAATAAATTGTCTCCGATTTCAACCAAACTCACAGGACACCCTCTGGGGTTGGTCTAGGGGATGTTTAGAGTGCCCCTGCACAACCCCCGTCACTTTGGAGCGAAATTTATTTTCGGCCCAAAATCGTAAAAATGCAAAGGCTATAGCCTTTGCGTTTTTATGATTTTCGGCCGAAGATAAATTGTCTCCGATTTCAACCAAACTCACAGGACGACCTCGGGGGTTGGTCTAGGGTATGTTTAGAGTGCCCCTGCACAACCCCCGTCACTTTGGAGCGAAATTTTTTTTCGGCCCAAAATCGGAAAAATGCAAAGGCTATAGCCTAGGCGTTTTGATGATTTTCGGCCGAAGATAAATTGTCTCCGATTTCAACCAAACTCACAGGACGACCTCGGGGGTTGGTCTAGGGGATGTCTAGAGTGCCCCTGCACAACCCACGTCACTTTAAAGCAAAATTTATTTTCGGCCAAAAAACGTAAAAATGCTAAGGCTATAGCCTTGGCGTTTTTATGATTTTCGGCCGAAGATAGATTGTCTCCGACTTCAACCAAACTCACAGAACGACCTCGGGGGTTGGTCTGGGGTTGCTTTAAGTGCCCCTGCACAACCCCCATCACTTTGGAGCAAAATTTTTTTAGGCCCAAAATCGGAAAAATGCAAAGGCTATAGCCTTTGCGTTTTTATGATTTTCGGCCGAAAATAAATTGTCTCCGATTTCAACCAAACTCACAGGACACCCTCTGGGGTTGGTCTAGGGATGTCTAGAGTGCCCCTGCACAACGCCCGTCACTTTGGAGCGAAATTTATTTTCGGCCCGAAATCGTAAATGCAAAGGCTAAAGCCTTTGCGTTTTTATGATTTCCGGCTGAAAAAATATGTCTCCGATTTCAACCAAACTCACAGGACACCCTCTGAGGATGGTCTAGGGGATGTTTAGAGTGCCCCTGCACAACCCCCGTCACTTTGGAGGAAAATTTTTTTTCGGCCCAAAATCGGAAAAATGCAAAGGCTATAGCCTTTGCGTTTTTATGATTTCCGGAGGATAATAAATTGTCTCCGATTTCAACCCAACTCACAGGACACCCTCGGGGGTTGGTCTAGGGGATGTTCAGAGTGCCCCTGCACAACCCCCGTCACTTTGGAGCGAATTTTATTTTCGGCCCGAAATCGTAAAAATGCAAAGGCTATAGCCTTGGCGTTTTGATGATTTTCGGCCGAAGATAAATTGTCTCCGATTTCAACCGAACTCACAGGACGACCTCGGGGGTTGGTCTAGGGGATGTTTAGAGTGCCTATGCACATCCTGTCACTTTGGAGCAAAATTTTTTCAGACCAAAATCGTAAAAATGCAAAGGCTAAAGCCTTTGCGTTTTTATGATTTTCGGCCGAAAATAAATTGTCTGCGATTTCAACCAAACTCACAGGACGACCTCGGGGGTTGGGTCTAGGGGATGTCTAGAGTGCCCTGCACAACCCCCGTCACTTTGGAGCGAAATTTATTTTCGGCCCAAAATCGTAAAAATGCAAAGGCTATAGCCTTGGCGTTTTTATGATTTTCGGCCGAAGATAGATTGTCTCCGACTTCAACCAAACTCACAGAACGACCTCGGGAGTTGGCTATTGGGGGTTGTTAAGAGTGCCCCTGCACAATCCCTGTCACTTTGGAGCAAAATTTATTTCCGGCCCGAAATCGTAAAAATACAAAGGCTATAGCCTAGGCGTTTTGATGATTTTCGGCCGAAGATAAATTGTCTCCGATTTCACCCAAACTCATAGGACGACCACGGGGGTTGGTCTGGGCGTTGTTAAGAGTGCCCTTGCACAACCCCCGTCACTTTGGAGCAAAATTTTATTCGGCCCAAAATTGGAAAAATGCAAAGGCTATCGCCTTTGAGTTTTTAGGATTTTCGGACGAAAATAAATTGTCTCCGATTTCAACCAAACTCACAGGACGACCTCGGGGGTTGGTCTAGGGGATGTCTAGAGTGCCCCTGCACACCCCCCGTCACTTTGGAGCAAAATTTTTTTTCGGCTCCAAATCGGAAAAAATGCAAAGACTATAGCCTTTGCGTTTTTATGATTTTCGGCCGAAAATAAATTGTCTCTGATTTCAACCAAACTCACAGGACGACCTCGGGGGTTGGTCTAGGGGATGTTAAGAGCTCCCCTGCACAACCCCCGTCACTTTGGAGCGAAATTTATTTTCGGGGCGAAATCGTAAAAATGCAAAGGCTATAGCCTTGGCGTTTTTATGATTTTCGGCCGAAGATAAATTGTCTCCGATTTCAACCAAACTCACAGGACGACCTCGGGGGTTGGTCTAGGGGATGTTTAGAGTGCCATTGCACAACCCCCGTCACTTTGGAGCGAATTTTATTTTCGGCCAAAAATCGTAAAAATGCAAAGGCTATAGCCTTTGCGTTTTTACGATTTTCGGCCGAAAATAAATTGTCTCCGGGTTTCAACTTAACTCACGGGACGACCTCGGGGGTTGGTCTGGGGGATGTTTAGAGTGCCCCTGCACAACCCCCGTCACTTTGGAGCGAAATTTATTTTCGGCCCAAAATCGTTAAAATGCAAAGGCTATAGCCTAGGCGTGTTGATGATTTTCGGCCGAAGATAAATTGTCTCCGATTTCAACCAAACTCACAGGACGACCTCGGGGGTTGGTCTAGGGGATGTCTAGAGTGCCCCTGCACAACCCCCGTCACTTTGGAGCGAAATTTATTTTCGGCCCGAAATCGTAAAAATGCAAAGGCTATAGCCTTGGCGTTTTTATGATTTTCGGCCGAAGATAAATTGTCTTCGATTTCAACCAAACTCACAGGACGACCTCGGAGGTTGGTCTGGGGGTTGTTTAGAGTGCCCTGCACAACCGCCGTCACTTAGGAGCAAAATTTTTTCGGCCCAAATCGGAAAAATGCAAAGGCTATAGCCTTTACGTTTTTAAAATTTTCGGCCGAAAATAAATCGTCTCCGATTTCAACCAAACTCACAGGACAACCTCGGGGGTTGGTCTAGGGGATGTCTAGAGTGCCCCTGCACAACCCCCGTCACTTTCGAGAGAAATTTATTTACGGCCCGAAATCGTAAAAATGCAAAGGCTATAGCCTTTGCGTTTTTATGATTTCCGGCTGAAAAAAATATGTCTCCGATTTCAACCAAACTCACAGGACGACCTCGGGGGTTGGTCTAGGGGATGTCTAGAGTGCCCCTGCACACCCCCCGTCACTTTGGAGCAAAATTTTTTTTCGGCTCCAAATCGGAAAAAATGCAAAGACTATAGCCTTTGCGTTTTTATGATTTTCGGCCGAAAATAAATTGTCTCTGATTTCAACCAAACTCACAGGACGACCTCGGGGGTTGGTCTAGGGGATGTTAAGAGCTCCCCTGCACAACCCCCGTCACTTTGGAGCGAAATTTATTTTCGGGGCGAAATCGTATAAATGCAAAGGCTATAGCCTTGGCGTTTTTATGATTTTCGGCCGAAGATAAATTGTCTCCGATTTCAACCAAACTCACAGGACGACCTCGGGGGTTGGTCTAGGGGATGTTTAGAGTGCCATTGCACAACCCCCGTCACTTTGGAGCGAATTTTATTTTCGGCCAAAAATCGTAAAAATGCAAAGGCTATAGCCTTTGCGTTTTTACGATTTTCGGCCGAAAATAAATTGTCTCCGGTTTCAACTTAACTCACGGGACGACCTCGGGGGTTGGTCTGGGGGATGTTTAGAGTGCCCCTGCACAACCCCCGTCACTTTGGAGCGAAATTTATTTTCGGCCCAAAATCGTTAAAATGCAAAGGCTATAGCCTAGGCGTGTTGATGATTTTCGGCCGAAGATAAATTGTCTCCGATTTCAACCAAACTCACAGGACGACCTCGGGGGTTGGTCTAGGGGATGTCTAGAGTGCCCCTGCACAACCCCCGTCACTTTGGAGCGAAATTTATTTTCGGCCCGAAATCGTAAAAATGCAAAGGCTATAGCCTTGGCGTTTTTATGATTTTCGGCCGAAGATAAATTGTCTTCGATTTCAACCAAACTCACAGGACGACCTCGGAGGTTGGTCTGGGGGTTGTTTAGAGTGCCCCTGCACAACCGCCGTCACTTAGGAGCAAAATTTTTTTTCGGCCCAAATCGGAAAAATGCAAAGGCTATAGCCTTTACGTTTTTATAATTTTCGGCCGAAAATAAATCGTCTCCGATTTCAACCAAACTCACAGGACGACCTCGGGGGTTGGTCTAGGGGATGTCTAGAGTGCCCCTGCACAACGCCCGTCACTTTGGAGCGAAATTTATTTTTGGCCCGAAATCGTAAAAATGCAAAGGCTATAGCCTTTGCGTTTTTATGATTTCCGGCTGAAAAAAATATGTCTCCGATTTCAACCAAACTCACAGGACGACCTCGGGGGTTGGTCTAGGGGATGTCTAGAGTGCCCCTGCACACCCCCCGTCACTTTGGAGCAAAATTTTTTTTCGGCTCCAAATCGGAAAAAATGCAAAGACTATAGCCTTTGCGTTTTTATGATTTTCGGCCGAAAATAAATTGTCTCTGATTTCAACCAAACTCACAGGACGACCTCGGGGTTGGTCTAGGGGATGTTAAGAGCTCCTGCACAACCCCGTCACTTTGGAGCGAAATTTATTTTCGGGGCGAAATCGTATAAATGCAAAGGCTATAGCCTTGGCGTTTTTATGATTTTCGGCCGAAGATAAATTGTCTCCGATTTCAACCAAACTCACAGGACGACCTCGGGGGTTGGTCTAGGGGATGTTTAGAGTGCCATTGCACAACCCCCGTCACTTTGGAGCGAATTTTATTTTCGGCCAAAAATCGTAAAAATGCAAAGGCTATAGCCTTTGCGTTTTTACGATTTTCGGCCGAAAATAAATTGTCTCCGGTTTCAACTTAACTCACGGGACGACCTCGGGGGTTGGTCTGGGGGATGTTTAGAGTGCCCCTGCACAACCCCCGTCACTTTGGAGCGAAATTTATTTTCGGCCCAAAATCGTAAAAATGCAAAGGCTATAGCCTAGGCGTGTTGATGATTTTCGGCCGAAGATAAATTGTCTCCGATTTCAACCAAACTCACAGGACGACCTCGGGGGTTGGTCTAGGGGATGTCTAGAGTGCCCCTGCACAACCCCCGTCACTTTGGAGCGAAATTTATTTTCGGCCCGAAATCGTAAAAATGCAAAGGCTATAGCCTTGGCGTTTTTATGATTTTCGGCCGAAGATAAATTGTCTCCGATTTCAACCAAACTCACAGGACGACCTCGGGGGTTGGTCTGGGGGTTGTTTAGAGTGCCCCTGCACAACCGCCGTCACTTTGGAGCAAAATTTTTTTTCGGCCCAAAATCGGAAAAATGCAAAGGCTATAGCCTTTGCGTTTATATGATTTTCGGCCGAAAATAAATCGTCTCCGATTTCAACCAAACTCACAGGACGACCTCGGGGGTTGGTCTAGGGGATGTCTAGAGTGCCCCTGCACAACGCCCGTCACTTTGGAGCGAAATTTATTTTTGGCCCGAAATCGTAAAAATGCAAAGGCTATAGCCTTTGCGTTTTTATGATTTCCGGCTGAAAAAAATATGTCTCCGATTTCAACCAAACTCACAGGACACCCTCTGAGGATGGTCTAGGGGATGTTTAGAGTGCCCCTGCACAACCCCCGTCACTTTGGAGGAAAATTTTTTTTCGGCCCAAAATCGGAAAAATGCAAAGGCTATAGCCTTTGCGTTTTTATGATTTCCGGAGGATAATAAATTGTCTCCGATTTCAACCCAACTCACAGGACACCCTCGGGGGTTGGTCTAGGGGATTTTCAGAGTGCCCCTGCACAACCCCCGTCACTTTGGGGCAAAATTTTTTTTCGGCCCAAAATCGGAAAAATGCAAAGGCTATAGCCTTTGCGTTTTTATGATGTTCGGCCGAAAATAAATTGTCTGCGATTTCAACCAAACTCACAGGACGACCTCGGGGGTTGGTCTAGGGGATGTCTAGAGTGCCCCTGCACAATCCCCGTCACTTTGGAGCAAAATTTATTTCCGGCCCGAAATCGTAAAAATGCAAAGGCTATAGCCTAGGCGTTTTGATGATTTTCGGCCGAAGATAAATTGTCTCCGATTTCAACCAAACTCACAGGACGACCTCGGGGGTTGGTCTAGGGGATGTCTAGAGTGCCCCTGCACAACGCCCGTCACTTTGGAGCGAAATTTATTTTCGGCCCGAAATCGTAAAAATGCAAAGGCTATAGCCTAGGCGTTTTGATGATTTTCGGCCGAAGATAAATTGTCTCCGATTTCAACCAAACTCACAGGACGACCTCGGGGGTTGGTCTAGGGGATGTCATGAGTGCCCCTGCACAACCCCCGTCACTTTGGAGGAAAATTTTTTTCGGCCCAAAATCGGAAAAATGCAAAGGCTATAGCCTTTGCGTTTTTATGATTTCCGGAGGATAATAAATTGTCTCCGATTTCAACCCAACTCACAGCACACCCTCGGGGGTTGGTCTAGGGGATTTTCAGAGTGCCCCTGCACAACCCCCGTCACTTTGGAGCAAAATTTTTTTTCGGCCCGAAATCGTAAAAATGCAAAGGCTATAGCCTTGGCGTTTTTATGATTTCCGGCTGAAAAAAATATGTCTCCGATTTCAACTTAACTCACGGGACGACCTCGGGGGTTGGTCTGGGGGATGTTTAGAGTGCCCCTGCACAACCCCCGTCACTTTGGAGCGAAATTTATTTTCGGCCCAAAATCGGAAAAATGCAAAGGCCTTTGCGTTTTTATGATTTTCGGCCGAAAATAAATTGTCTCCGATTTCAACCAAACTCACAGGACGACCTCGGGGGTTGGTCTAGCGGATGTCTAGATTGCCCCTGCACAACCCCCGTCACTTTGGAGCGAAATTTATTTTCGGCGCGAAATCGTAAAAATGCAAGGGCTATAGCCTTTGCGTTTTTATGATTTCTGGCCGAAAATAAATTGTCTCCGATTTCAACCAAACTCACAGGACACCCTCGGGGGTTGGTCAAGGGGATGTTTAGAGTGCCATTGCACAACCCCCGTCACTTTGGAGCGAAATTTATTTTCGGCCCAAAATCGTAAAAATGCAAAGGCTATAGCCTTTGCGTTTTTACGATTTTCGGCCGAAAATAAATTGTCTCCGATTTCAACTTAACTCACGGGACGACCTCGGGGGTTGGTCTGGGGGATGTTTAGAGTGCCCCTGCACAACCCCCGTCACTTTGGAGCGAAATTTATTTTCGGCCCAAAATCGGAAAAATGCAAAGGCCTTTGCGTTTTTATGATTTTCGGCCGAAAATAAATTGTCTCCGATTTCAACCAAACTCACAGGACGACCTCGGGGGTTGGTCTAGGGGATGTTTAGAGTGCCCCTGCACAACCCCCGTCACTTTGGAGCAAAATTTTTTTTCGGCCCAAATCGGAAAAATGCAAAGGCTATAGCCATTGCGTTTTTATGATTTCCGGCCGAAAATAAATTGTCTCCGATTTCAACCAAACTCACAGGACGACCTCGGGGGTTGGTCTAGGGGATGTTTAGAGTGCCCCTGCAAAACCCCCGTCAGTTTGGAGCGAAATTTATTTTCGGCCCGAAATCGTAAAAATGCAAAGGCTATAGCCTTTGCGTTTTTATGATTTTCGGCCGAAGATATATGTCTCCGATTTCAACCAAACTCACAGGACGACCTCGGGGGTTGGTCTGGGGGATGTTTAGAGTGCCCCTGCACAATCCTCGTCCCTTTGGAGCGAAATTTATTTTCGGCCTGAAATCGTAAAAATGCAAAGGCTATAGCCTTTGCGTTTTTATGATTTTCGGCCGAAGATAAATTGTCTCTGATTTCAACCAAACTCACAGGACGACCTCGGGGGTTGGTCTAGGGGATGTTTAGAGTGCCCCTGCACAACCCCGTCACTTTGGAGCGAAATTTTTTTCGGCTCAAAATCGGACAAATGCAAAGGCTATAGCCTTTGCGTTTTTATGATTTTCGCCCGAAGATAAATTGTCTCCGATTTCAACCAAACTCACAGGACGACCTCGGGGGTTGGTCTAGGGGATGTCTAGAGTGTCTATTTGTAGGGGATCAAGTTTCTTTAAACTAATCTTTTTTAATAACCGTTTTCTTCCTTTTTTTTTTTTTTTTTTTTTTTTTTTTGTGAGTCACACATTTGGTCAGTTAAATTTGATAAAAGACATCTTAATGAATATTGATACAGAGGTCAGTAACTTTAAATACAATCTAGACATTTACAAAGATCTCGGACTTTTAAAAACAATAAGGTGAATCTATTTTAAAGTGAAAATTAGCAATCTTGGACAGAATTCAGTTACTTTATAACTTCTGTAGCATTTTGATGATTGAATGATTTTATTTTAATGTTATTTTAATGTTTTATAAAGACTAATTTAGTGTCAACACCCTCAGCCTATCCTATATTCACAGTCCCATCCCTAATATTTGTAGGCGTCTTATCTTTAAAGACAAAATTTTTCAAAAGGGACTTATTATGTGAACAGATCAAGGAGTATGTTTGGTTTTGCACATAAGACAGCTCTATCAGAAATCATATCACTGGAAATAAAAGCATCGGTTTGGAACACAGTGCTTTCAAATTTACCTGAATAATACCCAAACTATTCTCTTTTTCTTGTAAGGTTCAAAGGTTATAAGAGTTAAATACTCACATCACACTTCGCTCCACCCCATTTAGTGGAATGCTCTGTCAATTGAAATGTATAGATTGTACATTTTAAATAAACCATACATACCATGTATACATTTACAGATGTGCATATCCCATTTATGGATTTACAAATGTATACATACTCATGTATACTGTGAATAGAATACACATAAGGCCATAACTTTATATGGCATTTACACTCTTCAAAATGTATACATGTGCATGTATAGATTTATCAAACTGTACATGGTAATGTATAAACTATTTAAAGTGAACTTTGTATAATGTATACATTATTTTTAGTGTACTATGAAGAATGTTAAACTATTTCCACACAGAGAAAGTCTTTGAGCCTGAGTTTTTAATACGCACTTCTTCTAATCTTGTAAGGCATGAATATGAATACCGGTACTTTGAGGAGCAGGTTTGGCTGATAACTTGGGGCGGCTTAATACAAAATCACAATACTTTAAAACCAAGCAAAGGCTCAAAAGAAAATTCAACCACACACAAATAAATCATTTCACAGATAGTGTCATACCCTGCTCTCTCCCTAACAGTATCATAGTCATTGTAAACAACATTGCTTGTGTTGTTAGGTTATGTCACTCACCAAAACAATAAGTCCAGAGAAGTTGCAACGACACTGGTTGTCAATTTAGTAATCCATGGCGTTCATTTCACAAATCCAACATTATCAAAGGTATATGTAGACAACAACTTGAGGCACTCCCCAACCCCACAGACGTAAACATTCAACAAATCACTTGTTCCACACACTTCCGCACAATGACAACACTTGAAACTTCGTGTAGCATCGTCTAGCTCTCTGAATACTACTGTAGACCACATATTTCATCCAACTGACAGTTAAATTTTTAGTTTCGATGTAGTAAACAACCGAGTCGGACGCCGGGCGCGGCGGAATCTGACGTGCTGTAGTTCGCGTACTCCCGCTAGGTGGCGCTACCGCTCCACTTCCAGGTAGTCTTTCCGTTGCCAACATCCCAAGAGTGCAGTTTTTGATTAAACTATCGAATAATTCAAACTTCGCCACGTTAAATTTTATAGGGCTTTGAGAGGTGCAACCAGATTTGCAACTCGAAGTGCCACGGCGGGTCAAACTGTTTGAACAACAATTAAAATTGAATAAATGAATAAAACTACTTGACATTACCCAACATCCCTTAATCCTGGCCCAACATTCAATTTGACATTACCCAATGTGCCTTGGGTAATGTTAAATTGGGTGGTTAATGTCTGGTTTCATGACATTACCCAAGACCCCCGGTTAATGTCGACATTACCCGGGTAATGTCCGACATTACCCGGTTTCCCGACTCTACCCGTAACATATCTAATAAAATACCTATTTAATGAAAACTCCTTTTTTCTTACTTTTTTTTCTTCTATAAGAGGATCAGGTTCAAAATAGTTTTTATAAAGGTACAATTTTATTTGCATACAAAGATTTATTTTGATATCAATGTACATTTAACAGCTGCTGATTAAACACATCAGAGTTAGGACTGGTATCGCCTTGTGCGAACTTACACTATGACAGAACCATGTCAGTCTTACAAATAGAACAGGACAGAGCACTACAACTTCCTGCTCCCCAATAAGTACCTTTACAAGAAGAGATCTTGATATTTCCTTCCAAGCAAAGATTGTTTACATTGCAGTATAGAATAAGTACTTTCGGTATAGTACAGTTATGTATCAGCAGGAGCAGATGGAAAGAGCTCACAGATCAGAGAAACGGGCGCACACACATGCAGTCTTAAACTGGACCACACCCTATTTCGTTCAGCACCATCAAATAGTTGAGTTGAAGCAGATGCCATAAAAATATTTTCATAACTGAAGTTATGTTGAACTTTGTTACCAGGTACTACAATAAGATAGCATTCTCAAAAGCAGAAAAAATGTGCAACCACTGAAACAAATTATAGAAACAGAGGATGTTAATCAATAATTGATAAAAATGAACATCACAGAAAAATACTACTATCTCATTAATTGGCTCATAGAATGATGGTTCCCTGTCTTCACAAGAGATATCCCCCAAATTTTAAACATGACATAAGCAGTTTTTGATTGCTTTGACTGGTAGAAGTTGTTAGCCAATCTTTCAACATCAAAGAAAGTAGCAACCTTTTATCAACCCAATATCAATATTTGAGTATTTGAAAGAAGTAAAAAAAAAAAAATTTAAACATTAGCACAAGCTGCAAATCACCAAACAGATAAAAGGCAAATTCAGAGTATGTATATATCCAATATAAATAGCATTTGTTAACAAAATGCTTATCTATATGTTGACTGAACTACATATAAACATACAGAAATGTACTAAAAAACTAATATTAAATGACTTTAAATAAAAACATTGTAACCATGTACACAGTACCTGTCAGTTATGTATCTAGCACAAAATCTTGTCAATCTGGATTAAATTTAAGTTGAGTGGGTTTAACAGAGCAAATTGAAACTGTGCAAGTGGTGCTTTCAGTTTGTATGAACAGAGGTGCACCTGTCTCGTACGAGTAAAAACAAATACTGTCTGTTCCATAACAATCCAATTCTGTAAATGCTACAGTTGGACATTCAAAATGTCTTAGGTATGTTGCAAAATCACAGCGCAATGTGCACTTTTAGTAAACCTAAAGTAAAGCATTTTCTTTCCTCAAATAGGAAAGGTAACAAAAGTAGGACACTCATACATAACAATCTTTTCTTAAACAAAAACTGGCAGTAAATGCGTAAGTTTTGCATAAAAAAGAGCTTTAATAATACACATCACAGACTTGGCCCTCACTGAAGAATACAACACTCAAATCTTAATCTGCATTACAATAATTTTAAGAATAGGTCATTGTAAAAACGAAAACATTACCATGACAGCAAGTGAATAAATGGAGAATAGGAAAGAAAGCATAAAAAGGTACTTTGACTGCTATCCCCAGAGTTCACATATCACATCCTCCAGTAACAGCAGTGAGGTACTGCTCAGACAATGTCTGATGACTTCACTATTTATAAAAAATCATAACAATTTAAAACAAAAATAAAAGATGTGCAAATACAAGGTCATTGAGTGTTATAAAGCTAATTTCATTCACACGTCAGCATTCTCTAGTACAAAATAAGATCATAGCTCTAAAGATAGTAAGGTACACAAGCATCATGTTGGCAGAAAAGCTCAACACTGAACATGCGTTTGGAATCACACAATCACTACAGTGTATCATGGATGTCCACACATTCTCACACACAAGCATACACACATTTAAACAAACACACAGAAAAGCAACCTGTATTTATTTAATAACATACCTCCTCCAATTTCAAAGACTATCACACATCTGTCTTCTTTTATCACTTTGTTCATCCCAATGAAGAGATTAAATAGAATAGGACAAATGATTTGACTTTTGAATGTAATGAGCTAATGAAGAAATAAATTAAGGGGGCTGTGTAAAATGCACATGAAGTTTACTAATGTGTGAGAGTAAGCAAATTACTGAGATTCAGTGCATTTCTTAGATGCCAAGATTAAAATTCAAACAAAAATATACTGATATTCATCACAGTTAAAAAGACAAGAAAAATTCCACAAGACGTGGAGCACAATCATTGTAAAATTTAATCCACTTCTTCGGTCTTCCTCTTTACTCCAACAGAATCAGACAAAGATGTGAACGATGATTTAACCTCCAGATAACAATTAAGGCGCTCCTCAGCATATTCCTAACAAAGAGAGACGATTGCCATTAGAAAATCTTGAGACAACAGTAACAGAAAGTAAGCACATGAACTACTTACCCAATAGCCAAAGGGGATCTGTGACACAGTTGCGTTGACAATGCTCCACAATCCCCAGAAGAGATGTGTAGCGAGGGTGAATGCCCTTACTTCCTTTAAGAGGGCTGCCTCCTCTTCGGTAGGATGCTGGCCAGGTGGAAGAGCATCAACTGTTCCACCACAGTTATGATCTCTCTGCTGCCTGGCCGTTTGAAGGTACGCCCGAACGAAAGCCAACTGCAAGAGCACAAATTCATCATTTGATGTTCTGGAAGGTGCGCAAAAGGAAGAGGATTGGACAGATTGGGATGGTTTCTTTCACAAGTTGAAAGTATGATAAATGTATGTTTTGATATGATTTGAAATGCAGGGCGTACTGCCTTTTGGGTTAGGGTCTAATGGACTTATGACTAGCTTTAGTAATGTTGAAGGGTTACCTGAGCAGTGTGGAACAGAGTTCCTACCTCACTGCACATATCAGCTACTGTAACAAATGACAGAACAAATGGATGCCAAAATGGCATGGATGCATGTATAAGCCACAATGGCTGCTTGCTTTTTTTTTTTTTTGAAGGAAGCTTCAATTCTGTCATAATATCTATGTGAAAATTAAAAAGTAGTCAAATTTATACAATCTAAACAGAATATTCACTTCCTTTCAGATCAAAATAAGGTTCTGCAGCTTCAAGTGAGATGTTGAGACTTCAACTGAAGGCCAACATAAAACTCTCTAATACGAAACAATTTACTATGCGATGTTGATGTGATAGCTCCTTCTTTTCATTTGGAGGTTTCGAAAGAAATACTGACAACTAGACAAGTAAAAATGTCAGAGTAGGGCTTGATCTCTACTTAATATGAAATGAATAATTTGAGATAAAAAAAATAGATGCCAGAAGGAATGGTTAAAATAGCTAATATTTAGAAGCGTTGTATTTGATTATTAAATGTAAGGTAGAAAGGGAAAACGTTCACAGAACTCCATTCCAAAGACATCAATAGCACAGCAAATACCATGGAAAATGAATAAGAGTTTCCATTCAGTCCTAACTTTTATGTTCAGCAAACAAGAAATGGCAATAACTTTAATTTTTACTAATTTTTGAACAAGATTAGCTCATACAGAACCAAGTATGAAATGCCACAGTAAAAAATAACAGTAAAAACCAAGATTCATACCATTGCTTAAAATATGTAAAGGGACAAGGTTGCAATTTGTTCCAATACAACTTTTGCTGAACTATGTGCATCTTTAACTTTTTCTTGCACGCCCACCCACACGCACAAATACACACACACAGACACACACACACACACTCTACACCTTCCCCAAACAAACACTCAATTTTTATGAAATGATTGAATATAGTTAGGTTAATGGCTGGGAGCGTAAATATTAAAAGAAGACAGAACTGAGTCCAAGAAAGGTAAACAGCTCTTGCGAGCAAAAATGTTGGTACATTGAAAAAGGGCCCAGCCAGTTAAGTAAATTGAATGCAAAATGGCCAAGAATATATAAAAAATTAAAATGGACTATAGTGCAGAAAAATCATTATCTTTACGAAGATCATTACTTTTCTTTACTTCAAATCCTCATTCACACTCTCAGTCACACTAAAGCATCTACTGGACGTAAGTTACTAAATTATTGGTAGAGCAGCTTTCACCGCTTGAGTTACAGTAAGAGCAACAATGCCATAAGGCTAGGTCCTTAGCTGCTGACCGAGACTCTCGGACAATGGGTGGAGGGATAAATTTGAGATCATTTGATTGAGAAATGATTCATCAGAAATAATAGTTGATATCAGGAAAAACTTTTACCAATCTATTCAAACAGCACCAAGACTGATTATAAAGCAGAACCCTTAAATTTACGACCATGAAGTTCCTAACAAAATACATAAAAAAAGCCACTTTAATTATTTGCGTGCTGCTCACCTTACACGACACTACCTAGGCTACCTAATGTGGGGGCTTTAGCACACGAGGTGCCTTGGCAGCAGCTGATGACCAGCCGGATCGGCGGTAGAAACAATACTCCACTTTTCCACATCTCCCTTGAAGTGGACAGGCATTTAGCCCCGACAACTCAATTTCAATGCACTGTCTGCAGAGGTTCGACACAGGTTAGGTTTCGCTCCGCTCCATTGGATGAAGCAGCGATGCTCAATGATCCGCTCGAACGCCGGAGCGAAAGAGGAGTTCGCACGTTCGTCACGTTTCAGCGAACTGGGAAATCAAGCAACACAAAAAACACACATGGCGGAAGGGTATACAGTCAAGAGCATGGCAGGGTATAAATGACAGGGCACAGCCAGCAGCTGATGACAAAATATCATGTCATATGAAAGTTCTAGGGTAATCCATTTTTGCCATTATAAAGCAAGAAAAACAATGGCTGGTCTACAAAAAAAAGTAATCATAGTTTCATGAAACATAGTGCCAACATGAGACTGGGGTGTATTGTATAGTCAATTAAAAAAAAAAATTAAAAAAATATGAGAATAAACAAAAAGAGGACACGTTGTAGACAGTTTTCAGCTTGAATATGGCATTTAAAACAAAGAAAATTACTAATTGAACTGGTGGCAAGTTTAAATAAATTTAGAATAAATTGCATATTATCCAACTCATAGGAAGCAATAGTTCAATGAGAGGATTATTTCTGTTTCATCAATTCATTGAACTGTGGGCAATATACAGTATGTACAGCTGCTGCCTGCGCAAGCCAAGCTCTCTCTTCTTGATGAAATCTCCAAGTCTCTTGCAGGAACAGCTGCAAGACATAATGTTGGGCATTCCAAATGATGCTGATCACAAAGTCCTAACTTTTGTACAAAAATGCCCACTTGCTTTTCCATAAGAAACGTTATCTCAATTATCCTATCCTAATTGACTGTAATTCTAATGTGGTATATATCTAAACTATCATAATATCTTGATAGTTAACTTGAATTTCGATTCAAATTCTGCCTTGTCAAATCAGTTTGAATGGACTTCATAGATAAAATTTAGTAAACAAAATCAATTTAGGCATGATTGCGCATCTCTATTGAGAATTGTTCTGATTAAAAAGTTGGTGAACTATGAACAATCAATTCAAACCAATTTACCGGTAATGAATGCATCTATACTGTTCATGACTCAAGAATGTTTTATTAAATGAATGAAAATGAATATGAAGAAAAGGTGATGTTCAAGCTTAGTGCAAGAGGGGATATATGGATTTCACATTGATAATAAAAAATCAACGCTGAAAATGGCCAGCTTGAGTATGATCACAACAAAAAATAGGAAAAGGTGCCTTTTAAGTACGTGCTTGATTTCTACAAGCTCCGAAAGGGTAAATATTTTAAGAGAAAAACAACAACAATCCCCTCCAACACTTTGCACACTTGACTTAATTCTTTTTTTACTTCCTGAATTTAGATAACAAACTCAGGTCTACAAAGCAAGACAAAATACAAGTTTTTGAACTTGCAATAATATTTCACTTAATTTTGATATTTTCAAAAGTGCAAATTACTGGTAATTAGTTAAATGGTAAAATAATTGCAAACAATTTTAATAATATGTAGAAAAATTGCCATAATTTGTGGGTAATAATACTAATAAATAAGACAGTTTATAAGTGTTTTAAGTTTAAAAAAAAATATAACACTTACCTCAATCCCTGTAAGAGTTTTATCACTTAATCCTATTGCTACATATCTTATTCTCCACTATTCTAGTTGCCTAGCACCTTCCTATATCAATTCTTACAGGCTAGCACATTATGAATGGTGATGTTGGAGATTCTTACCTGTTGCTCAGAAGTTGGGTAGTCACTGGGACTAGCTTTGAAATGTGGGAACTCTTCAATAGTGTAGTCGTAGGTCCACTCAATAAAATGGTTGGCCAGATCAAAAGCTCGGTAGTTGTAGGAACAATATTCAAAGTCGATCAGAACTAGTCTTGGGGGGCTGCATTCCTTGACCAACAAAATATTGCCCTCTTGCATATCATTGTGACTAAACACAACAGGGGAATTAACTCGTACAAGGAATTTCCTGTAAAAAAATGTTTCCTGTAGAACTTGTCTTATGCCTAGGCTCCTGATACATTCTGATTAATGTTATAGAACTCACTTCAGCCAGTTAACTTCAGCTGCAAGGTCAAGTTTGGTAAGTCGGGAAATTATGTGGGCATTTTGGGCATTGGTATGCGGAGTAGGGTCACACAAAGTCACCATGACATTTTGAAGCCACCTGAAATATAATTATTTTTTAAATGTACACAATCAGAACCATGAAATTAATATCAAACAGATCTAAAATCATACCTATTAGCAGTGTCCCACAGCCAGTTTGGTTCCTTACTGATGGGTACATTCATTGAGTGGATTTCTGCCATCTTCTCTGCAATCATTGGACTCAACTTCGGATCAGCTAGCTCTGCCGTCTTCAGTGGTCTTGCCTGAAAATACAGTATTCTTAATCTGATGGTGAAATAATAATGAAGACTGTACTACAATAGTGTGTTAAAAGGACATTATGTAAAAGCAAACAAAGCATAAAAACATCACTTACAGGGATATATTCTTCAATTCTTCCACCAGGAAAGACTCCATGCAGGCGAGGTCCAAGTCGTCTTTCAGACAAAAGTGTGAAAATGACCGACTCTGTAATGAGACCCTCAACACCTTGTTCTCCACCGTGGATCTCTCCATAAAGTCTCAAGAGGACCTGAGATGGCTCACTTCCACGGGAAGCTTGCTCACCACCAGGTAGAGAAACATGGTACAGCCAGTTGCTCAACCCACCACTAAAATCAATGATGACCGAAGTAAGTAACTGAATTACATGAATAATGTCGAGTAATGACAACACACTACGTTACCTAATGCGTTTTAGCACAATATCACGTGATGAAATCTGCTTCCAAGCTCCGTGAAGATAGTCTCTGCAAATGCGGGATGCCATCTCTCGCATTTCCTTGCTCTCAGCACACCGCTGAAACATGAAATAAAACACATGAAGTAAACTGTTAATATAACAACAAAATTTACTTCTATGGTTTACTAAATGAGTAATATGTAATAAACAGCATGAAAATAGCCCTCCTAACTAACATTAGCAGCAAAGTAGAGCTAAGACATAGGAGAATCAACACAATAGCCACAATCATAAACATCCAAAACTCATGAAAACTCTAAAAGTCATAGCATAGATATTTTCTATCGATACAACGTTGTTTGAAGACACAACTCGACGATGGGGCGGTCCTCACAGGGCAACCAGAATAGGCGAATAAATACTGCTGGTGAACTGGACCTCAGCAGGGGAGGCGCAGGCGACCCCCCAACCCCAGCTAGGCCCAGCACACCAAACTTTGACCCATAGGCAGTTAACCTCACCCGCAGCGCAGTGTCTTTGAGGAACATTAACCCCGACAGACACTTCCTGGCCATGTCTGCGTTGGGGGGCGGGGGGCGAGCACTGACGGAAGAGTTGGGTACGTGAGGGACGTGAGGCCAGGTCGTCGACGAAAACGCCCGTGAACGTGGCGCCCGGGAGCCGGCGTGCCGGGCCAGCGAACTGAACTGAAGGGAAGGGAAGGGAGGGGAGGGAGGGGCGGGGGCGAGACAAGATATGGCGCAAGATAGAGGTTTGGGGGGGGGGGGGGGCGAGAGGGGGTGTGTGGCACCACAGCAGTACCAGGAGCACCAGCAGTACCGCAAGGTGGTCTTCAGGCTGAGGGGGTGGGTATAAGGTGGGCACACCGTCAACGTGAACCCCCACCCCCCTCGGAATTTCGCCACGTCCATCACCCACACAGTGAGGTGGCCCAGGGGGGTGGAGTAGGATCGTGCGGAAAACTGAAGAAGTAAAATTTAAAAATGTTGCAGGGAAGAAAAAAAACAAGGCAACTTTGTGACAATTTCTAGAAAATAACTGGATTTAAAAAATATCAATATCAAGAGCGACTTTGGAAAATTTCAAGCAGCTCAACGTTAAAAATTTGGAGCTCTTTCCCTGGGGCCACTGCAAGTATACCAAAGTATTTGGTACGGAAAACCGTAGTGGAGGAAGAACAGGTGACCGTGACGGTTTTTTTTCTGACAGTAGCGGGGCGGACGGCGCTACCTTATTGACAATCTGGGTGGCGCCGCGGTACATGGTGTTGGAGCACATGGCGAGGGCGAGGGTCTTGGTGGAGACGTAGGCGGGCAAGGCGTGGCGCGCACTCGTGCTGGCGTGCGAGGTGGGCAGCAGTGCGAGCGCCAGCAGGCCGACGGGCCGCTTGCCGGAGGCTGGCCCCCGGGCCCGGGCCCCGCGCGACGTGGACGCGGAGGTGCTGGTCGACGGGGACGGCGACGGGCACGCGAAGCCGAAGCAGTGGCTCTGCACCGTGTCGGACTCGACGACGGGGAGGGCCTCGTCGGCGTCCTCGGCCGGTGCCGGGGGCGGCGCGAGGGGCGCGGCGGCGGGCTGGTGGTGCGCGCTCACGGCCTCGACCTCGGCCTCGGTGGCCGCGGGCTCAGCGGGGGTCGGCGACGTCGACGGGCACTGCGGGGCCTGCTCGGGTCTTGCAGGCATGCGGTCCTCGGGGCTCGGCGGGCCTGGGCGGCCCCGGGCAGGGTAGGCAACCGCGCGAGACAGGGCCGACCAAGGCGACCACGGCAGTCAAAGTGCCAGCGCCAGCGATAACGAGCACAGTGCGAGGCGAGGCGAGCGAGGGCTGCTCCTGAACACGTACGCTTCGGCCGCCTAGCTCTGCGTCACTACCCTGGCTGGCCTGAGCTGGCCTGGCCTGCCCGGGCCCCGCCCCACCCCGCCCCGCGCGACCCAGCCCCGGGGATCAATACAGCCACCGCCGCCCCCGCCCTGGGCGCCGCGCCTCCACCACGCCCCGCCCCGCCGCGCCCCGCCCCAACCCTTCCGGTGGGGTACCACCCCGAGACGGGTGCGACTCTACCCCACCCCACCCCCTTCATACTCGCCGCCGCCCCCTCTACCACTACTCCTACTACAGGCGCCGGCGCCGGGTAGTTCGTGCCCCCCCACCCCAGAACTTTTAGCACCACAGCCACAGCCCGGCCCGGCCGGCAGCCCGGCACTCGGCGAAAATCCTAAATCAACAGGCGTCCCACAAACCTACCCCTCGGGCCGCCCCGCCCCGCCGTGTACCCAGTGCCCTCCAAGCGGACGGGTTGGACTGGAGGAGGGCCAGGGTGTATGGGCTTCAACATCAGTGTAATTCATTCGACAATACCGATTTTAAATCAAATCGATAATAAGGACTTCTGTAATTGTTTTTTCTTCTTTTTTTTTGAGAACTTAAGCAGAATTTCAATGAGCGTCAATTGAAGTTCGGGATCCGCCATGAAACAGCTCGGCGAACCGTTGCGACGAAGTTGGCGAGCTTCGTCTAAAGAGGGTCATAGGCCTATGACCCTCTCTAGCTTCGTCCTGCGGCGTTTACATATATATTTTTCTAGGCATGGGGCTCGCATTACGAAGTGGCTCGAGTTCAGCACTGCTGCCCGCCCCCGCCCGGCCCGGATGTTCCAGAGTGCTTCGAGGACCGGACGCGACGGTCCCAACCGTTTCTCGACTCTCCCGCCGGCCGAGTGGTGTGGGGCCGGGTGCAGTCGAGGGTTCATCTGGCTCCGATGTATGGCGACAATATCGTGTCGATATCCGCCCCGCCGACGCCGCGATATCGCGGTGGTTGACGTACATCGTGCCCCAGCCCGGCCCATCTCCTTATCTGTACCCCCCGTGTCATCAAGAGACGACAGAGTGTCATCTCACCCGACGCAAGTTCATCCTGAAAAGGACTGAAGAAAAACCACACACACACACACACACACACATTTTATCGCCTTGTCAAGACGCGGCAAGTCAAACAAAAAGCGCGGTTGACACACTATACAACCACCTCGCGAATCCTCAACCCACCCAACACAAACATTCAGGTGCCGCCAATGTAGCACGTAGCACGCCCATATGCCCGGCCTGGTCGCGAACGTGGTAGGTGGTGGGGGTAAGAAGCGGGGAGGGAGGAGGAGGGGGGGAGGGGGGTCCAGTTTGCACTGTACCGAGCGAGAGCTCCGTGCACTAAGGTACTAACCACGATGGTGACGTGTCCGCCACCATAAGGCGTGCCCGTTATCGGCGTTATCGGTCGCCGGCGAAGGCAGTGAGAGGGGAGGGGGGAGGGAAGGAGAGCGTTGTAGGGAGTGGTGAGGTAGGATTTCGGCACGTGAAGGCCACACACAGCGCCCTTCTCTCATTATTTTGACAAAGTAGGCAGATGGATGGAAATGTACTGAAGCCTACACCGTCCACTCTCTTCCGCACATCTCTCTCCCTTTCCCTCTCCCTACTCCTTTCAATTCTCACTGAAGTGTCAAGATTCCCAACAATTTCGTTTTCTTTTTTCTTGTTGCTGTTCTTGTTGTTTGGAAGGGGAAAAAAGAGCAAAAGGCTGGCAGCACCGCGAGGTGTTGCGCGGTATAGAAATTCCAAAGAAGGAAATGTCAACCAACCATGACAGCCAAGGTCTTCTCGGAGCAAGAGTTCATTGTGGAGAGGTGACCTGCACATTTTTTCCTGTATCCATCTCAAGAAATTAAAGGAGTAAAACGAAAACCAGGAAAACAAAGAAGGAAGAAACAACCCAGACAACACTTCAACACTATTGTTAGCAGTAGAACTATTATGACAATGAATGTCAACTTCTTAGGACTAATAATGTGGAGCAGCTGTCAGTTCAGTGCTAATCAGGACATCCTGCTAGCTTCGTCACAGAGCACTCAGAAAAAATAATTTCTGTAGCATCCTATCTGAGACTTTTTCACAGGAATCAAAATAATAATTATGAAGTTCTTGAATTTTTCTCTTTCTCATCATACATTATGTATTTATAACTCAGTGAACTCAAACTGAGAGAAAACTGTCATCGCAAGAAAGTCAGTCAAAAACTACAACAGCAATAGAAAACAAGCTTATGAGAGACAAAGTGTTCCAAGTCCTAGGAAATAAACTGAGCATGAAACGCTCTAAAATACCTCCCACAGTTAAATAATGTACAGATTTAGTTAATGAAAATTGAAAATAGCAAACAATAACACTTAATTTAAATAAGTTTGATTCCATTAATTACACCATGAGAAAGTATGTTAAAAATCCTTAGTTTACAGCTGCCTAACAATTTATATTCATAAAAATTTACATCACAAGTTGGAGATTATAAGCACTTCATGCACAAGGGAAAGTTTGACAAATTCCCTAACCTACAACGGCCTACGTTGAATGACTAAGTTGACACAAGAAAACACTTCACTAACTCACAAACAGTCCAAAAAAAAACTGCCTTAATTCGGTTTCCTGCAGGTAGATATTTTTTTAAAAAAAAATATTTCGAAAACTCACATTGTCTTTGATACCCATGGTGCCGGGGGAGAGAAGGAAGCCACGCCGGAGAAATGTTAAGCACACCACTCTCTTCACTAGGTCCACACTGTGAAAAATCGCGCACGGTTTCAAGATGTTGCTCGGGAGGCCAGCGCACTCGTAAGGCGGAGGGCACGGAACGGGACGGGACAGACACACGACACGTCTGAACACCACGGACGTTCGAACCAGAATGTCGCGCGGCTCGGCTCGGCTCGGCTCGGCTCGGCTGGGCACGATCGGGACCGGCCGACTCGGCTCGGCTCGCCCGGGCCGGGCTGTCTCCGCGGGGCGGCGGCTGCGTGCGGGGAGCCGCTCTCCGCCCCCGCCATTTCACTCGCACCCGTGGCCGCGGGGTCGGGGGCGCGCCCGCGACCGACAGAGATAGACAGAGATAGGGGATGTCTGCCGCTCTGCCGGCCGGTCCGGTCCAGGAGGGTCTCCGCTGATTGGCCGGTGGGCTCGCGCGGCGCTCGGCCCGGCGCTCGGCGGCGCCCGCGGCCCCCGCCCCTCCCCTTACCCCCGCCCCTCCTTGCCCCCCGCCCGCGCCCGTGCGCGACCATGGAGAAGGACTAATTCTAATGGAGAAGCATCTGGCGTGACACGGTCTTCTTCTTGATGGCGCAGAAGGCTTGTCCTTTGACCTATGAACCTCTGGTCTTCACACTTCTAATCTCAAAGGTTCAAAGATGTACGGTATACAATTAGAAATCAACTAACTGGCCCGTAAGAACGGTAAAATACAAAGAAATCGAGTGTACCGCACACAGTGACCAAAGCTAGAGAGAGACAGCATGTGTCTGAAACGTACTTGATGTCATAGCTGCCAAGGTATACGGGTTTTTTCATCGGAGTTGCGTGCTGTGCATTGTTTTAGTGCCCTAAAAGTACGAGTTGAAGTTTTCAAACGTCTTGATCACTCCGTTTGCGTTTTAGGCAGATACGAACATATCTGTCTCTCTCACTCTTCGGTCACCGTGTGCGGCCCGCTCGAGCGCCAGATGCCTCTCCATCAGCCATTCTCCATGTGCGCGACAGGCGACGGCCGAGAGGGGCGAGGGGCGCTCTCCACCGTGCGCGACGCGACGCGCGCAGCGACCTGACATTCCGTAAATAATTCTTTTTTCTTCGTCGATCCTGGCGCCACACCGTCCCGGCCAAGGGTACTACTACTCCGAGCACGTGTGCGTGTGTGTGAGAGAGAGAGCGAGAGAGAGAGAGAGAGAGAGAGAGAGAGAGAGAGAGAGAGAGAGAGAGAGAGAGAGAGAGAGAGAGAGAGAGAGAGAGAGAGAGAGGGGGGGGGAGAGCGTAGCGTATGCGGGCGCGCACCCGTGTTTGTGTGAGTCAGTGCTGCCCGTGCTGCCAGATGAGTAGGCAAAAAATTGTCCGCGATACACTTGTGTGAAGCGGGCGGTATCAACGCCTGCCTACCAGGCAAACTTTCCCTCCAGGACAGTTTACAGAGGAGTACCGTGGGCAAATTTTGACTGTACTTATCAGGCAACACTGGTCTGTGTGTGTGTGTGTGTGTTTGTGTGAGTAAGCGCGCGAGTGTGAGTGAAAAGTGTGTTTGTAGACCGATATGCAAAAGAAGAGCAGCAGGCAGCAATGCACCAGGCGTGGGACACGACGACGACAACAGAGGCGACACACTGACCGTCCCCCCCCCTTCCCCCCGCCTCATCTTCCCCCTCCTCCTCCCCCTCTTCCTCCCCCCTTTCCTCCCCCTCCTTCTCTAGACTGGACCTGAGCGGGTATCCACCGTGTTTACGTCCACGTCCAAGCTTCGACCCAGTTTCCCACCAACCCAGCACCAGCACCATGAGCCGCGGCGCGGCCGCGGAATAGAGGCCCGCCCCGCCCCGTCCCACCCCGCCCCACCCGGCCCCACCCCGCCACACCCCGCCACGCCCCGCCACGCCCCGCCTCCTGCCTCTCTCACGCCTACTCCCCTTATCGGCGTTGAATGGCAACGTCACCGTCGCAGACTGCGCGGCGCGAGCCGATACGACATGGGGAACGCCTGTGCGCGTGCGCGCGCGCACACACACACACACACAGACACACACACACACACACATAGACACACACACACACACACATACACTCTCTCATTCACACACTCACACACAGATAGTCGCGTCGGAAGGGCTCATTGACCATTTCCCGCATGAATAAGAAACGTCAGCAGCTCGCCGCCGTTCCGAAAGAATTCGACTGGGAGCTCCCCGCGCTATTCTGCTGCCATTAGTAACCTGTAACCTCTGCTTCTGGCGCCGGTAGCCGGTAGTCTTTCACTGCTTTCCCATTCAAGAACTGTGAAGGGTTGAAGGTAAAGGCCTGTGTCAGACGGACAGCCAGCCAGCCAGCCAGACAGACAGACAGACAGACAGACAGACAGACAGACAGACACTCTCACTCTCTCCTCTCCCAATACCACGCCTGCGGGGCAACACACACTCTCCCTCTCCTCTCCTTCCTGCAGAGCGCCCGTCGAGTAGGCAACACGCTCGCAGCCGTGCTCCGTCGCTGCCTACCGTGCCTACCGGCCTGCGGGCCCGGCTGGTCCCACGCGGGTCGGCAGCAGCCTACTGGTCGCACTCTTGCACGTAGGAGACGTGGCTCGGGGGATGGCACATGGCACGAGGGGGCGGAGAGAAGAAGGGTAGGGGGTGGGTGAACGCCCTAGCGGGCGTGGGCGCGTGTCGGCCGAGCGAGGAGGCGATATACGAAGCAGCAGCAGCAGCAGGGTGACTCCGAACAGCGTTGAGTAGTGCCCTCTCTCTCTCTCTCTCTCTCTCTCTCTCTCTCTCTCTCTCTCTCTCTCTCTCTCTCTCTCTCTCTCTCTCTCTCTCTCGCTCCTCTCCTCATGGCCGTGCTCCACGAGTGCGACAAGGACAGAGAGACGACACCACTGTGCGGCATCACCCTACAGGTGAAGCAGCCCGCAGAGATAGAACACGGGGCGGACAAGTAGTATCGCGGGCCGGTGCCGGTGGCGGCCGGTGGGGTGGTGGCCCCGCAGGCCTCGGCCGTGACTGACTGGCCCAGGCCCGGCGGACCAAGAAAACTTAAACTCAGATTCAGAAAACCGAGGAGGAAAAAAAATAACTCTGAATTTTCTGTACAACTCGTGTAATTTTTTTTAAAAAAAGAAAAAACAAAATTATTTAGAAAAATTGAAAGAAATTTAGAGGGAGTCGAAAAATTCACCGCCGTAAATGAAAAGAAAAAGTCACGAGAAAACTTCACGAAAGTTCGGGGGAAAATCTCGACCTTTGACCGGGTGTTTCAGAGACCAGTTTACATCGTCAGGCGTCGGACCGCGGGGTCGCCGATGACGTCCCGGGGTGGTTCGCGTGACGTCCAGCCCTGAGCCGAGGGTCCCCGATGACACTGTGCTCCGGTCCGGAGGTCAGTTTAGTGCAGGTGTCGCCGCTGTGACGTAGGCGGGCGCGGCCGCCCCGGGCGCGCGCTCTCCTCTGGGAAATCCGCCATCCAGATCCCCCGTTCCCTGTCCCTCCCTGCTCCTCTCTCTCTCTCTCTCTCTCTCTCTCTCTCTCTCTCTCTCTCTCTCTCTCTCTCTCTCTCTCTCTCTCTCTCTCTCTCTCTCTCTCTCTCTCTCTCTCTCTCTCGCCAGGTAGGTATTCCCGGGCCTCCTCCGCGGCCCCCAGTGCGTGGTAACGCCGCTGAACTATGGTGCAGTAGGTGCAAGCCTGCGCGTCACTAGGTGCGCCCCTGCGCCCCCCAGCGCCCTACAACCCCTGACCTCACACTGTTTAAAAATAAAAACCCACGACAAACGCCCACAGTGCGGTTCATAAATTTGTAGCCTAGTTCTTATCTGGGTTTTTAGAGGTTACAATCTGCGCCTTGCGTTGCGGACCGTATAGGCCAACCCAATAAACCCTTTTGCATTAATGTTCACGCAAAAAAAATAAAAATAAAAAAAAATCGCTCAGCTGAAATTAGATGTGAAAAATTAGCACCACGGCTAAAAACTTAAGACAGCAGAAAAGTAAATAGCTAGGGAGGAACTTGTGTGTGTGTGTGTGCGCGCGCGCGCGTGGTGTGGGTATTGAAGGTCGTCCAGTTTGTCGACGAATCCAAGCGGGCTGGACTGAAGCCACTGGCGGGCCTCTCTGGCCGGGTCGGGCCGGGCGCTGCGCGGAGCGGAGCGGGGAGGACGTACGGGAACCGTACACTAACAAAAGCCCACGCTCAATGTCACTGGTACTGGTAATGCACCCTGATTCACCGTCACTTGCAGCGAACGCTGTAAATTCATTGTCAGTTACAGTCGAGATTAGAGTAGAGAGTGAATTGTTATTCTCACACCTACAAGTGAGAGAGAATGGTTGTTCGCTCACCTACAAGTGAGTGAATTTATTATTCGCTCATCCACAAGTGAGCGACATTCGCACACTTGGATTTCCAGTGTGTGCGGGTCAGTTAAAGACGTTTTACTACAATACTGTCTCTAGATCAAGGAAATTTTCTTTGAATTATCAGACAGAGATACACTGTTATTCAAGCAATTTGACGTCACATTCGATTTAATGTGAATAGCCTAAGCCTGGCGCTGGCGCCATTGAGCCTATCGATTCACGTTCAAACGAATGTCGTGCCACAATATTATTCCAACGACCGTGACGCTTCTCACGTTCTGTCGAATGTGACGTCACAGTCCTTCAATACCAGTGTCATCTTTGAGATAAAGAGGCCATATGTTACTAAGAATTTCGCCAACTCAATAACAACTTTTTTCAGGTTTCCAAGTGCACTATTTTTCACACTTAAAGTTTTATTTTCACTTCTGCTGGAGTAGCGGTGGAGCTGTCGTGGAGTGCCGCCGGGGTGGGGCCCTTTAGGCGACGACACCCAGAATCAGGGCCGTAACCGGGTGGAACCAGTTTCCTACATCTCGTCGCGGTGCGATAGTACGAGGTGCACCCGCTTCAAAGTTTTATTTCAAAAAAGAAAATTCCAATTTCTTTATCTACTGAAACATTGTTTTCCCTTTTCTAGCAGAAGTGAGACGGGTGGCCGGCCGTTCGCCTCAAACTTTAGCGAATACCGTCACATATAACCGGTGCAATGGAAACATTGTTTGTATTTTTTTTATTTCTTGAACTTTATTTACTCCAAAGAGCCGGAGTTATCACAAATATGTGGAATATGACAAGAGTAGAATAAACAATATATAAAGTATAAGTTAAGCATTTGATAAAAATGTCAAAAAATAATATGATTTGATTTTTGTTTTCTCCGTTACAACTGCTCTCCCGATTCCGAACAGTGTCCAAGAGCCCTTCCAGAGTAGAGGCCTCCCTGCTGGGCTGGGCTGGGACGAGACCAGCTGCAGCGCTGCGCCCATCAGCCCTATCGCACCCTGACTGGACTGACTACTCTGCGCGATGCACCAGAAATCTTGAGAGACAACCGAAGCCCTCCTGCTGCACTGCAAAACACCTACCATCGGATCCACATTCTCGACCGAAAAGGGAGAGGAAAAGTTTTCGCGATTTGGGGGCGAGTTTCCGCGAGCTGGACGCTGGACGCGAGTCAAAGCAAATTTTCGCGAGTGGGGCGCAGGCAAGTGTATAACGAGTTGGGGAGAGCACTGTTCAATTCCTACAAAGGATTTAAATCCTTTCCAGATTGCGAAGTATTTACTTTGCAGTTACAAACACTAATAAAAGCTTACGGCGATTATCACTGTAAGCTACGGTGAACCCTGCAGCACTGTAGCTTACGGTGAATTTTCACCGTAAGCTACGGTGAATGTCACTGTAAGCTACGGTGATGCACCGCCTGGTTCACCGTAGCTTACAGTGAAAATCGCCGTAGCTTACTGTGAAAATTTCAGCGTAAGCTACAGTGCCGCAGGGTTCAGCGTAGTTCACAGGTAAATTCAAATTCACCTTTCCGTTAATGTAGTGGCGCACCGTGCAAAGCATTGCGCGGTCAGACGTGGTTTGGAGTGGGGGGGCGGTAGGGGTGCTGGACGGAGACGTATAGAGCGCAAGCGCAGGGAAGGGATGGGGTTCGGGAGGGGGGGGGGAGACCTGTAGAGCGGAATGCACCCCCCCCCCCCGCCTCTGCGCTGCGCTGAACTTCGCCCGAAGCAGCTCTTCTCTGCGTGCGTAGCGATAGACTCAGCGCCAGTGTCACCAACCCGCACCCACCACACACTCGCACAGACACGCACTAGTTATTCAAAATTATCGCGTGCCAAGGTTTTATGGAAATAACTGATTCATAGTGCTCTTTCTATGCTTCTCGGAAGTCAATTTAAGCACCTTGTTCGTAAAATTTCATTTAAAACAACGAGTGAGCATTTCTGTAATGCCACTCGGCAGATGGCAACGGCCCGATACCCTCTCATGGGAGAAGATCGCGTTAGAAAAGCATTCTGTCATGAAAGTGCATCTTGAAACGTTTTTCCGAGGACACTGCATAAGGCATGTGACACCTGTCACACGTTTGTTATGCCACCCTTACAATTTCTCATACAAAACTCTATTTATGTAAAGCTTCTCTCTGAATTCCCGGAAAGCGTGCACGCGGGGCACACACGTTGTTGGCTGATCCACCCCCCCCCCCCCCCCCCTCCTACTGGTCATCCTCCCCATTAGCATAAGAGTGACGCAGTTAAGTTTTTCTCCAGCGCTGATAGGCGCTGGTGTCGTACGAGCGTGCCGTGCTTCTTCTCTCTCTCTCTCTCTCTCTCTCTCTCTCTCTCTCTCTCTCTCTCTCTCTCTCTCTCTCTCTCTCTCTCTCTCCTCCCTCCCCACTCGCTATGTTTGTGAGTAAACAAACAAAAGGCGTGGAAAAGCCTTGCCCGAGTTTCCGGAACCCGGCGCGGTTCGTCGGCGCTCCCCGCGGCCCAACCCAAACCATTCCGCTGAATTCAAATGAAAGTCTTCTTGAGCCCCAAAACATCCTGTCGTCACGTATCCGTAGAAATGAATAAGAGGAAAAAACAAAACAAAACAAAAATAATGAGACGATGAATCATATTCGCACTACTTTTTGTTTTCCGCTCGTCGAGTCTCGCAGCCCGCCCCTCCCTACCCCGCTCTCACACGCTCAGACCTCGTGTCGCGCCAAACCTCAGCAGGTGATAACGCTGCTCAAACACACACACAATTGCAGCGATAGCGATTTATGATGAAGATAAAGTCTAGTAAAATGGCACGTTTTTGTAAATGGCGGCGCAGTTTACCCGGCTCGCGGATCGCTTCTCTCTACTTTCGATTCTTGCATTTACTCTCAACTGTGCATTTTTTAAATCAAAGTATGAGACTGCCACACAGTTTGCTACAGCAAAGTGCCGAGACTAAAACAAAATTTCTAGTTGCAGAAAGTTTATAAACTTCGTACGTATAAAATGTACGCAAAACTTCTCCGTTTTTCCTTTATGATATACCCTTGAGCAGTTTTTGTGCATGGTTATGCTGGGTTACGTGCAACCATACTGATGAATAATGGTTGCACGTATTCCTGAAGCCCTTATGCACAACATAATGCATAAGGGTTTAGTGTGGTGTAAGGAGCAGGCAAGAGTAGGTATTTTATTGTTAAATAAATAGGTAGGTCAAAGAATTTTCAGGAGGAGTAGACAGCACCCTATAACCTGTAACTTGTTATTTAGAAACGCTCCTGGTGTGTGTACGGGGGTAGGGGGGCTAGAGACAATACTCCTGCTCTTTCAATAACACAAAACCAGACTGGTTGGAGGACGTCTGTGTGTCACACACGTAAAAAACCTCCATTCCAAACAGCCCCTCACTTTCTTTCAAAAGTAAAATAATAAAAATCCCCGACGGAAAAGAGTGGCACGTTTTTGTTTTTTTTTTCTCTCTCTCTCCCGAAGTCTCATCTCTACGGGTACGGCTCTGGCCCGGCTGGGCCCGGCCCGGTGTGACTCGAGCAGACGGGTATCACGGTCCAACGAGAAGGGGGACAGGCCGGTGCTAGTCCACATGCCGATGCGCCCCACCTCGCCCCACCTCGCCCCGCCCCGCCCCGCCCCGCCCCGCCCCGCCCCACCCGTTTCGCCCGCATCACACCGCCGCCCGACCAGTGTGGCTTGCTGGAATGTGTCTCGAGTGTGGTCGCCGAACAATACCCTCCTTCCTATACACGCCAGCGGGCACTCGCTCATACCCTCACTGTTAAAAAGTATATTGCGATTTAAAAACGATGCGGTACTACTTATCCACATCCACCCCTGCCTACTAGGCAATATCTGTGCACGCGTGCACGGGCGCTGCCAAGTAGGCGAGCGTCGATGCAGCCCGCTGCGCGCAGGTGTGCTTCGGCGGTTGTTTCCTACACGTTTAAAAAATTTCTTTATGTTTTAATTACATTGTTGTGAAGCTATTTTCATTACAATTTCATTACAATGAAATGACATTTTCATAACACAATACTTTTGCTTATTGCTCTCAACTCTAATCCTGGCACCAACATTTTTGGAGATGGGCATGAAAACGTTTGATGTCCGGCTCCAAAAGTGTTGGTGCCAGGATTATAGAATTGGGAAGAAATAAGCAAAAGTCTTGTGTCTAGGAGGAAAGCTTTCTGTCAGTGCAGTGGGAGACAAAAATATCACGTGATGTTTCAGACATTGTGGTGGCTTAGAGAAACACTGTAAAACTAAGTCTTCAACTGCTCAACACTTGAATGTGTGCAACTTCCAGCCTAGCTCGTGCAAGTGTGCACCTCGGCAGTTGTGCAATTGCAAGTGTCAAACTCGCCAGTTTTACACTTGTAAGTGTTCAAATCGACAGTTGTGCATTTTCAGGTGTTCAACAAGAATAGTGATGCACAGGGCAGTTGAACACTTGCAATTGCACAAGTGTTGAGTTGAACACTTACAAGTGTACAACTGGCGAGTTCGACAGTTGTGCGTGCTAGGCTGGAAGTTGCACACTTGCACGTCTCAAACTGAAAGTTGCACACTTACAAGTGTTGAACAGTTGCACACTTACAAGTGTTGAACAGTTGCACACTTATTACGTTGACAGCGCAGCCTGAGGCTCCGCAGCGCAGATCAATGTCCCTCCCTCCCTCCAGCGCACTGCACGCGGCTACAGCTAGGCCGCCCCGCCGGCTGCCCCCGCCCCGGGCCGGGCCCCAGCCCCAGCGACCTCTAGTGCCCCGACAGAGGTCATGACCCCCGCCCCGCCCCGCCCCGCCCCTCCTCCGCCCCTGCATGCTGGGAAAGCGCACGCTCCGGCAGGTACCTGTGACATTTCTTTTCGCAGGAATCCTATTAAAGGGATCTATTTTTCGCAGGGGACAGGCGCCAGGCAGGTTGAGGGGAGGGGTGGGCTTCTGTGCTCCCTTCTAGATCTGTTAAAGGAGCTAGATTTTCGGACTTGCTTCACACTGCGTCTTTTGACGCCAAATTTTATGTCACAAAGACGCCCAATATTGGCTTTCTCTCACAGACCACCAAATTTGGCGTCTTTAGACGACCTTGTCGCGTTAGGCGTCTTTGGACGCCAATATTAGGGTGGTTCAAAATGAAAGTTTGAGCTCGTTGCGCGGTGGGTTCCGTCACTCAAAAATGGTCCATCTGCCGATTTTTTGAAAGAGTGCCTCACTACGCATCAAAAACGCAAGAGATGGTCCAAATCTGAGAGGAGGAACACACCGCGCAACGAGCTCAAACTTTCATTTTGGGCCACCCCAGCCAATATTTGGTGTCTTTGGATGCCAGCGCGACGCGCTTCCTCCGCTCCCTTCTGGCCGCTGCCGCGGTGGCGGTGCCGCCGCGCGGCGCGTCCGGAGAGCCCCTGCGCGAGGCCGGGTAGGCAACGCCGCCACGCGCGCGCGCGCTCGCATTGCCAGGTTGCCTATCGACAGGGGCTCCGTCCTGCGGAGCGAATGAAAATTGTAAATTTAAACGCGTGAAGGCGCCCTCTCTCATGGTTTTCAAAACTTTTCCAGCGTGTTCGTATACGGATGACGCTCCAAGAAATCAGAAAACGCATACCAATAACGCTGGAAAAAATCGCAATAAATTCAATTTAGTTTTTTTTTGTATGCGTTTCGTTACGTTGCGACGCCCTGCTGACAGAGAGATGGATTTCTTGGCCGGCTTGGCTCCGGCCCCGGCGCCGCGGCGCCACGGTGGCGGCGGCGTCACATGCTTAATGCATGAGGGGCCTAAGTGACGACGACACCTCATCGGCCGTGATTATACAGACACGTCGACCCGCGCTGGTGCAATGTTGCCACGACAAGAAAGTGTGTGTGTGTGGGGGGAGGGAGGAGAGATTAGAAAAATGATAATTTCTAATACACGTGTACTACAATGTACTAAAAGTTACACTGGAAAACCAAGTGTGCGAATATCGCATACTTGTAGCACTGTTAAACCAAGTGTGTAACTGTTCAACACTTGAATGTGTGCAACTTCCAGTCTTACACGTCCAAGTGTACAACTCGGTATTTGTGCAATTCCTAGTGTCAAACTTGCCAGTTGTACACTTGTAAGTGTTTAACTCGACATTTGTGCACTTGCATGTGTTTAACTGCCTCGTGCAACATTTTCCTTGTTGAACACTTGCAAGTGTACAACTGTCGAGTTAAACACTTACATGTGTACGACTGGCGAGTTTGACACTTCCAATTGCACAAATACCGAGTTGCGCATTTGCACCTGTTATACTGGAAGTTTCACACTTACAAGTGTTAAACAGTTGAACACTTGGTTTCACAGTGAGGTATGCGAGGGTCCATTCGTACACTTGACCACTCAAACGTGCGAAAAATTCACACAGTTTGAGCGGCCGGGAGCGGACGGGAGGGGGAGGGAACGAGTGGAATGAGGGGGCATAAAAGACGGAGCAGGTAGGGATCTAATCCCCCCAAGCGCGCCAAAACGATAAAGGGATCGGGATTAGGCGGGATGGGATCAGCGCGCCGAGCCTAGGCCACGACGCCGCGCCTCGCCCCGGCCCAACCTGTCGCCGCGGCGCGACAAAGCGGCCAGTCAAACACGGGCGGGAATGTTTACCATTCGAGGGGCGAGGGGCGAGGGGTTGAGGATAAAGACAGAGGGACTATGGGGAAAGATGACAGGGATGATGGGGTACACTGTCAGAAAAAAAAGGGCACATCCTTTACTGTAGTTTCAAGTACAGGATTCACTGTAACTTTTTGACAGTCCACCCTGTACCCCCATAAATAAAATTGTTGAAATGGGAAACAAATTATAGCCTTTGATTCGTCTCGACGAGACAAACAAAACATGTCAATATATGTCATAGGTTTGGACTCGAAATGAAAAAGTTATTGGCCTTCAAATGAGCATTGTAGCGCACAAATTCGTGTGTGTAACGAATTAAATGTTAAACTTGCACGAAAGTGCAAAACTCAGCAGTGTTGCAGTTAAAACTGTGATGTAGTAAGTACAAAAGTTAGATTTGCAGAGTACCTGCAGGCACCCCGCCCCGCCCCCGAGACTTCACCGCCCATTGGATTACGGCGGGATTGAGCTCTAGTCTGCCATGGGCCACGTGCACGGCTTCGGAGTGGAACTGCGCAAAACACCGGGCGGGACGGGACGGCACGGCCCTGGCCCAGGCCGGCCGGGGAGAGAGAGAGAGGAGTTAGTTAGAGATAGAATGAGAGCAGAGCTAGAACACCGTCAAGTGCGTTAGCTCCTACACACTAACCCCTTATTCATCGTTGCACGAGTTTATATACAACCATAGTTATGCACAAAAGTTTATGCTTAACTATGCACGCATTCTATATATTTATGCACAAATTTGTGCATAAGGGACAGAGTTAAGCATAGTTATGCAGAAAAAAAATTGTGCAGAGTTATGGTTGCTGAAAATCCTGCAAGGCTTATGCACAACAAAGTGCATAAGGGTTTAGTGTGTACAGTTGTTGAAGGGAGACACCTCTCCAGAAGAATCCCGAAATTTCGGCTTACAAAGTAACCACAGCACTGACATCCGAAAACTCTGCAGATCAGTGGTCAGTTTTGGCAGGCTGGCGATCATTTTCCCGAATGTTTAACTTTAACCTTTTGACACGACCCTCCTTCGACCGGTTCTACTTCTCACTGGTCATCAATGATTCATGATTCATGACAAACGCGGAAGTGCCAAGTGCTTTTTTTTTTCTTTTTCACAAATGTAATCCGTCGGTGGGGGCGGGTGGCGTCCAGCAGTAGAAGTGCCGCACTTCACAATGTTGACTGCAAATTCCAATAAGCGGCGGCGGTGGCGGACCAATGAGATCGATGGCTCTCAAGATAATTCGGAACTGGTGATGTCTGATAGCCCTGGCGGGAATTAGAGAGGTGGACGGGGGAGAAGAGAGGGAAGGGTGGGGAGGGGGGGGGGCAGCGCACATGTACTGAGCATGTGACTTGGTAATCCTCGAGCCGCGGCGGAAAGGATATGCGGCGCAGTGGTGTGCAAATCCCATGGAGGGAGGGGGAGCGAGAGGGGAGAGAGAGAGAGGAGAGGGAGAGGGGGAGAGACAGAGAGAGAGAGAGAGAGAGAGAGAGAGGGAGAGAGAGAGAGAGAGAGAGAGAGAGAGAGAGAGAGAGAGAGAGAGAGAGAGAGAGAGAGAGAGAGAGAGAGAGAGAGAGAGAGAGAGAGAGAGAGAGAGAGAGAGAGAGAGAGAGAGAGAGAGAGAGAGAGAGAGAGAGAGAGGGGCGGGTCTTTGGAGACGCCAACCAATTTTTCAGTGTTATGGTTGTTTAAAATCCTGTTTATAAACACTGTGTTTATACACAGTAAAACGCATAAGGATTTAGTACGTGTACGTAGCGCGTTTTGGGAAAATCCCCTGATCCGTCCAACCAAAAATAAACATCAAGATTTTTTTTAAGCTTTCTGCGGCGAGAGTTGAGCTAAGGAAAGTTACGCGCGGCGACGCGTCGCGAAGGCCACCGCTCTCAACAGCCGAGCCACTTCAGTCCATGGAAAATCATATCGCGGAGGAATTTTTATTATTGTTTGTTTGAACTGACGCGGGGTGGGGCGGGGCGGGGCGGGGCGGGGCGGGGCAGGGACCTGGTCGCGGCGCTGCGTAGTGCAGGTGTGTGTGGCGCTCGGCCCGGCCCGCCCCGCGTAAGGAATTTTCCTTCGACCTGAATGAGCGTGCAGTACGCGGCGTGAGGGAAGATAAAATATAGTGGAAAGGAAAAACACACCATGGTTATTTCGCGTTCGCGCGTGGGTCCGCAATAACCTCACACAAAAAGTAGTGACCCCTTTTCTGAGCGTTTGACTACACTGTTCAAACCGAATCATCATGTGACGCTGAATATTGCTACGACTATGTCGTCACAAGAGCTGAGATGAAACAGTCTCGTCACATGACATGCATCTCGTCACATCACATGCAACATTCGTCACACTCTGTGATGAACCATTTATCATTCAACATTTATATCGCCCCTTGTGACGAACGTTACAAGAGTAAAAGTTGGCACTGACTTTGTCGTTATGTGACGACTTGACATTTTCCTTGCTCAGAGTGCCGAACGTCACCATGTCTGCCGCAGCTGGTCGTAGCAGCAACGCCAGGTCTCCATTACTCTTCGGTGTTGCCGAGTTGAACGGCCTCTCTTGTCTATCCCAGCAGGAGAGGGCTCAAGACACGATAGGCAGGCGTGGCGTGGGGTAGGGCGGGGTGGGGCGGGGTGGGGCGGGTGGGGCGGGTGGGGCGGGTGGGGTGTGGTGGGGGGGCGGGTGGGGTGGGGTGGGGTGGGGCGGGGCGGGGGGCGACATGGCGCGACAGCGGTGCCTGCTGCCTTCGACCGGGCCCACCTTGACAAGGGCCATGGTTGGAGAGCACCTGCTCGACGTCAACCGCAACGCATCACGACCTGCTGAACGGCGCGGTGCGGAACACGGCGAAAAGAAAAGAGTTGGGTAGATGATTTTTATCTTTTTTCAAAAGAATCGCTATGCCTAAACCCATTACTCCAATAACAACGCAACTCTGGATAACCCAGTGAGTACAAGTATTCATTAATTACTGCACTCTTACAAGCATTCACACTGCAAGAAATAAGTATTTTAAGCAACCATAACTATGCACATTTTGTTCTGCATAGCTATGCTTTCCTCTCTTCATTATGCACAAATGCATTACTATGTACAGTGTGTGCATAGTTATGCACAGAATTTTGTGCATACTTATGGTTCGGAAATCTTATTCGGGACGGGTGCAGACGCCTCTTATAAGGGAGGGGGGGGGGCGATCGCATGTACCGGGTGTTTCTTTAAATGCGTAACGGTGTTGCGTTATTGCATAGTCTCCAGTGCTGCAGGGGCCATGACGCCTTACGGGCGACTGGGGTAGGCAAACCCGCAACACTGTTACGCATTCAAAGAAACACCCGGTACTCAGCGCCACCAGTGGACACATCCGGTGTGAAATTGCACACCTCGTATGTCCGGCGCTCCCCTCACTGTGCGTCGGTACCATAGAGGTATACCGGGGAGCTCCCTAATCCGCAACCACTCTCTGAGGTGGTGGAGGAGGACTCTTCCTTTCCCCCTCCCCTTCCCCTACCCCTTCCCCTACCACCCCGATCCACCCCTCCCTCCCCCCTCGCCCGGCCCGCCGCGTGACCTTGACCACTGCGGCGTACTAACCCCGCGACGGCGGGGGAGGGGAGAGGGATAACACAGAGTAAGCAAGCGCACTCGCCCCGCCCCGCCCCGCCCCGCCCCGCCCCGCCCCGCCCCGCCTCGACTATCAGCCTACGGCTTCAGACTGTGGGGGGGAGGAGAGGGTATCGGGTAACTGCCAAGTCCTGCGGCTCAGAGTCCATCGCCCGCATCGCGCTGGCAGACGTTCGAAAAGAAAACCGCAGTCTGCCACCTCCCCAACTCTGGCCGTCTCCACCCCCCAAAACGCACCGTTTGTAAATCACAAAAAAAAAATTACGAAAAAAATGTCGTAAATTTACAAAAGTTTTTGTTTACAGTGTCGGCCGCTGGAAGGGCCATGTCTCCCTGTCTGCACCAGCTAGCCGGTCCCGCCCCGCCCCGCCCCTGCACCATGAGGAGGCGCCTATCGGGTGGCTGCCTCGCCTCGCCTCTGCCAGGGCTGCCATCAACACCACCCTACGCCCTACCCTACCCGCTCTGAGCCGGGCGTGGTTGCCAGACTGCGTTTGCCGCGTCAGACTCTCTATTTCGTCGCGTCGTGCTTCTACTCGGGCCGGGCAGTGCAGAGTTTTCATTCGGGTACCCGACGGGACCTGAACTGCGTCCGGAAACGACAGGTGCGAGCGAGATATGGTCCGCTCAGAACCTCTCGATCGAACCCGCGTCGTTTCGGGATGCAGTACGGACGGGTCCCGTCAGCAGGTACCCGAAAGAACACACTGAACCCTTATGCATTATGTTGTGCATAAGGGCTGCAGGAATACGTGCAACCACTGTTATGCACAAATTTTATGCATAACTATGCTTATTTTGTGTACATTTTTGCATATGAATGCACAATTATTTCGTGCATAGTTATATACGGAGCATAACTATGGCTGCACGTTCTGCTGCATAACTGTAATGCACAAAAAATGCATAGGGGTTTAGTGTGAAAACTCTGCCGGGCCGATTCAGAGTAACATTCTCGCACCGCCGTCCCTGTCGCACTCATGGCGGCGCCCCATGTCGGGCACGGCGGTGCCCGATGAGTGCGACAAGGACAGCAGAACGATACCGATCTTCGGAATCAGCCGGCTGCGGACAGCGCGCGGACATACCGTGTCATGAGACCGACACGAGTGATCCGCGGGGAAAGGGAGGAGGGGGAGGGGGGGGTGACGCGAGACGGTCCGTGTGACGGTTGGCAACACTGGCCGCGACGTAACGCGACGGGAAGTGCCCGCCCGCCCGCGCCCGCTAGGCCCGTCGCGGCGGCGAGTAGCTGGGCGACGCGCCACGTCGCCGTCGTGAAGGTGCTTGTCGCGTGCAGGAGGCGCTCAATGGCCGCGAGCACGGGGGCGGGGCGGGGAGGGGGGCCTCCACCGCCGCCTCCTCGATGCACGTGGTGGGTGTGGCCGCCACGCCCCGCCCCACCCCACCCCCGTCCCCGCCCCCGACAGAGCACCTGCCGCCCCTTCATAATATCTCGCGTCCACTTCATACCCGCCAGCGCCGCCGCTGCGGGGGACGCCACGTGCACCAGCATAGGCCACCGCAACGCGTTGTGACCTCCCACTCCTCCTCCTCCTCCTCCTCCTGCTCCTCCTTCCCCTCCTGATCCTCCTCCTCCTCCTCCTCCTCCTCCTCCTCGTTCCCCTCCTGATCCTCCTCCTCCTCCTCCTCCCTCCTCCTGATCCTCCTCCTGCTCCTCCTCCTCCTCCTTCCTCCTCCTCCTCTCCTCCTCCTCCTGCTCCTCCTCCTCCTCCTCCTCCTCCTCCTCCTCTGCCTGCTCCTCCTCCTCCTCCTCCTCCTCCTCCTTCTGCTCCACCTCCTTCTGCTCCTCCTCCTCCTGCTCCTACTCCTCCTGCCCCTCCTGCTCCTCCTCCTCATCCTCCTTCCCCTCCTGATCCTCCCCTTTTCTTCCCCTCCCCCACCCCGGTCCTCTGGCTGGTCCGAGGGGGACACAACTCTGAATTTTAGTGTACAAATGTCGTGAATTTTTGTAAACTTTTCTGAATTTTTAAAATGTTTTCTTGAATTTTTGTTGAATTTTTGCGCTAGTGTTTCCTGAATTTTGAATTACGCGGTGTACAAAAGTCTCAGAGTTGTTTGTTTCCCCCTCGGGCTGGTCAGAATAGACGCCGACACACAGACACGCACGCGGCGGCGCCTTCTTTTCAAAGTCAAGCCCGTCGAAGAGCCGCCGCGGCCGCGCCGCGTATAGCCGGCCCGTATTTATAGATGGCATGGGCAGCCTGGTGGTGTTCGAGCCTGATGGTCCTGGTGGTGCGGCCGCGGCAGTGCAGGAGACCTGGGGCGTGGCGGGGCGTGGCGGGGTGTGGCGGGGCGTGGCGGGGTGTGGCGGGGCGGGGCGGGGCGTGGCGGGGCGTGGCGGGGTGTGGCGGGGCGTGGCGGGGCGGGGCGGGGTGTGGCGGGGCGTGGCGGGGCGGGGCCGGGTCGGACGGGCGGGCCAATATCGGTGTGGCTGTACGTCAATAATTCAAGCGCGTTATTGCGTACCCATTAGGGTCACAGACGGGGCATTCCCTCCTTCCCCCTTTTCTAACCTCCTCTGGGTCTACGCGTGCCTAGCGACAGCGACGCTATCGAGACAGATGCTCGGTCAAAGGTCCATGGATCAAAGAAGCAGGGCGAAGAAAGGAGCCGACCCGTCCCCGCGGTGCGAGCCACCACATCCCGGACCCGAGGGGCGGCCAACTTGAAAAAAAAGTGTACACAGAAATACCACTGTATTTCTAGAAATACACTAAAAATATGAAGAAATACTCTACAATACACAGAAATACATAGAAATCCTCAACAAACATACGAGAAAAATACCAAAAATTACATTAGAAATACAAGAAATACAAGGCAAGTGTACTCAGAAATACAGTTGGCCGCCCCTTGCCCGGACCCGGACATCTTGTCCGCCGCACCACTTCCCACAACCCTGCCCTCAACAACATCCTGGACACCCCGCCCGTTCCCTGCCCGCAACCACTTCCCCGCCGTCACCCTAACCCTGCCTGTCATCACGTCCCGGACATGCCCAGCCCGCCGCCACCAAGTCCTGGCCCCCTGGCAGCACCAGGACGTCATAGACCTCCTCCCCGCCTGCCTGCCTGCCTGCCAGCCCGTCCAGGACACCCTGCCCGCCACCAAGTCCTGGCCCCCTGGCAGCACCAGGACGTCACGGACCTCCTGCCCGCCTGCCTGCCTGCCAGCCCGTCCAGGACACCTTGCCCGCCTGCCTGCCTGCCAGCCCGTCCAGGACACCCTGCCCGCCACCAAGTCCTGGCCCCCTGGCAGCACCAGGACGTCACGGACCTCCTGCCCGCCCGCCTGCCCGCCAGCACGTCGCCACCCCGACCCCACCGCGCCGTCACGCGGCGCCGCCACCTGCTCAGCCTGTTTTGTTTTCGCTGCAATTCATTCGAATCCGTGTCAACAAGTGGCGGGGTGGGGGCCAAGGATGACACAATATGTTGGTGTTCCGGTCCGGTCCGCCGCTGCTACTCGGAATCACCTGTATACCTCCTACCACGCGCCCAACACGAAAAAAAAAAAACAAGATTAGCCAAAATAGCTAATCCCTTAGCTTGTATAGCCTTAGCTAATAATATTAGCAGCCTTAGCTAATTATTAGTTGTGACAGCTGAGATATTAGCTTTTTGATCCTCGCCCTTCTCTCTGGCTTTCCCGCGGCTCTTTCGCGCCAAAACACTAGAAATGTGTCCGTCCGGCGGCAGTGGGCTGCTGATTCCGCAGACGCGTTGTTTCGTGGCTCTGTCTCGCTCGCACCTATACAGGAAGTTCCTTGAGTGCGAGAGAGACAGAGCCTCATACTGTTCGCCTCGCAGAGCTCTAGCCAACACCCCGCCCCATTGCTCATTCTTCAACCGTATCTTCGCTTTATTTTTATTTCCCTCTCATTACGCAGACTCTGCTGACCGCCACGTCGCCTGGTCGCGCGGCCTGGCACGTGCGCAGGTTTTCCTTTTGATGTACGTTTATGTTTTTCGTTGTCGTAGGTGTGGGGCGGGGTGGGGTGGGGCGGGGTGGGGCGGGACAAGGTGAGGGGCGGGGAAGCCACCATACATACTCACGCGGGTGCGGCCACCGCTCAGAGCGCCGTTGCCATGACTGAGCGGGGCGTGGTGGGGCGGGGTGCGGGCGCGAGGGCGTGGCGGGGCGGGGCGGGGCGGGGTGGGGCGCGGCGGGCGTGAGGGCGTGGCGGGGCGAGATGGACATCGGCCAACAGGAATCTGCCTTGATCTACATACCCGCCCGCGGGCCTGCGCGGCCGGTGCGTTGTTGTCGCGCGGCTGCAGACGGGGCTGACGCCCGTCCCCACCACACCCTCCCCTCCCTCCCTCCCTCCCCCTCCCTCCCCCTCCCCTCCCCTCCCTCCCCTCCTGGCCCCCGCCCATGACTGAGCGGGCGCCAGGCCGTGCTCCGCTGCCCTGCTCGCCCTGCTGCTGTGCAGTGCCAGTGACGTAATAACGAATGCTACTCGCACCCGTAGTGAGTGAAGCCTCCCTCCCTCCCTCTTCCTCCCTCCCTCTCCCTCCCTCCCTCCCGTTCCCTCCCCACTCCCACGAGTAGGTGGCAAGAGAGAGACAGGAGGTCAGGGGAGGGAGGAAGGGAGAGGAGGGGAGATGGAGGGAGTGAAAGGGGATGGAGGAGGGTGGGAGAGAGAGGGAGGGACAGGGAGGGAGGAGGCGAGGGAGGGAGGGAGGGAGGGAGGGAGAGAGGGAGGGAGGGAGGGAGGGAGGGAGGGAGGGAGGGAGGGAGGGAGGGAGGGAGGAGGGAGGAGGGAGGAGGGAGGGAGAGAGGGAGAGGAGGAGAGCGGGAGAGGAGGAGAGGAGAGAGGAGGAGAGAGGGAGTATGTGATGGGGTAGGGGGACAGAGAGTTCTAGGCGAGGCCGTTATGCCCCCGCTTAGGACGGGGATTATTTGGTTTAAAGGGATATCGTGACCGCAGGAACGAAGCAGGGCGGGACACAGTGCAAAGGGCAAATGGCGAAGGGCAAGGCGTAGCGGAGTGTAGGGGCGTAGTCGCGTCAGGACATAGGGGCGTAGCAAGCGTGGCGTAGCACTGCGTAGGGCGTAGAACGTAGGGCGTAGAGCGTAAGGCGTAGAGCGTAGGGCGTAGAGCGTAGGGCGTAGGGCGTAGAGCGTAGGGCGTAGAGCGTAGGGCGTAGGGGAGTAGCAGACACTCCTACCCGCCCCGCCCCCAGTGCGACGCGCTCGCGCTGAAGCCTGGCCGCGCCGCGACTCGGCGGGGGACAGGGGCAGCGCTCTACTTCCAGTCCGACGACCCCTCCAGACCTGTACCGGGTACCACGTGACTCGAGACTCGAGCCGGGACCGCCGGGACCCGCCGGAGGGTCTCTGGCACGGTCAAGAAGGAAAGGAGTATTGTATCTCGTAACGGATTACTCCAGGGGTAGCCCGGGTTACCCCTAAACTGCCCCGGAATAACCCTAGATTACCCCGGATCAGCATTTGCTTACACCCTGCAGCGAGACTACTAGAGCGGGCACATCTGATCCTCGCCTAGAGACAGTCTAGAGGCGTTGCACCCTGCAGCGAGACTACTAGAGCGGGTACATCTGATCCTCGCCTAGAAACAGTCTAGAGGCGTTGCACTGGTCCGTCTGTGCCATCTGCATCTGGATCGCGATAAAGCACAGTGGCGTCACAAGCGGAGCAAACCGCAAGCGTGCGAGGCGAGCGTTGTTCGCGATAGGCGATTCAAGCAGACGTGGCGCTCGGGTAGCGGCTGCCGTTCTACTGTCGCCAGAAAGTTAGGCAAAACCCGCCCACCCCGCCCATCTCCCCTGCCTACCAGGCAATATCTTAGAGAGGGAGAGAGGGGGAGAGAGAGGGAGAGAGAGCGAGAGAAAGAGAGAGAGAGAGCGAGAGAGCGGGAGAGCGAGAGAGCGGGAGAGCGAGAGAGAGAGAGGGAGGGAGGGAGGGAGGGAGAGAGAGAGAGAGAGAGAGAGAGAGAGAGAGAGAGAGAGAGAGAGAGAGAGAGAGAGAGGGAGAGAGGGGGAGAGAGAGAGAGAGAGAGAGAGAGAGAGAGAGAGAGAGAGAGAGAGAGCGAGCGAGAGAGAGAGAGAGAGCGAGAGCGAGAGAGCGAGAGCGAGAGAGCGAGAGCGAGAGCGAGAGAGAGAGAGAGAGAGAGAGATGTGTGTTCACGCGACGAGGCAAAGTCCGCGTGGCAGGGAGGGGAGGCGCACTCACGCTACAGGCCCACGACCCTGCACCACCCCGCCACGCCGCGCTCTGATTCTGCTCTATCTTCTGTTGACACGATGGTTTGCCTATCACACAGGCACGGCCTTACTTCTTCCACTCTGCAGGGGGAGGGGGTTGCGGGGGACATAGTGGCCGCAGAGAATCGTCTCGAGGGAAGTCCTGAGTCGGTCGCCCATTCCCTCTCTACCTCTCTCCCTCTTACTTCTACACTGCAAATTCAAGTGTGTACTCAGTACATTTGTAATGGCGCCCCCACAAGGGACGATACCGATGCGGGGCGCCTGCGACACGCTGGATAGGCCGGCCCACCAAGCACTCATGTGAAGGTGGCGGCCTACCCGGAGAGCCCAAGCGCAGGGGGAAGCAGGAATTAAAGTCCTATAACCCAAGTTTGCTGTCACCTCCCCAAGAGTTCATAGTCGGGGCACCTTAAGTGTGTACCTAGTGCGTAAACATGTCCTTTGCAGGTTGACTGTTCCTAGCAGTCAGCACACACCTGTTGTCAAGCTATTTTCATTACGATTTCGTTGTACACGAAAATCCGGAGTGAATACCCCTTCGACCATGTATATACATTTATCAGAGTATACATGTTAGTATATACAGTACATCTCTTAAAGTGTGCGTGGCACGTTTTAAAGTGTACAACGTACACGTTTGTAGACTATTAAGGAAATTCCTCCTATCTCAGCTTCCTTTTTTAGACAGAGTCAACATCATGGCCTTAGTCGCCGCGGGTGGAGGTTCAAGTTCAGGGCCGGTCCGCGAACCGACGAAAGTTTAACGTGCTCCTCCATATTCAGGTTCACGCGTGAGTGGGGAGTGGGGGCAGATAAAGAGTGGAGAGTTGAATGGGGTCGGCGGGAAGTCAATCAGGCTGACAGCCGTTCGGGTAATTCGGGGGGGGGGGGGGAATTGTGAAAATTTCCGTTGTAATTTCCAACAGAGCTGCAAGGTTCACTGTACTGTACCGTAAGCTTTTCAGAGCGAGCGCGCTCAATTTTGGTGATCATGTTGGTGACCTGGTCGTCTCTGTCTCTAAGTACGGAAGGCCGTGCTACGCTTGTGTGCCGTGCACGGCCCGCCCGGTAAAATGTGACGTGGCGCACAACGTGAATGACGCGTGTGAAGTGAAGCGTGACCGAAATACATAACTCGGCACCGAACGGCCATAGGCGCCATGACGACGGACCAACGCGACGTAATGTGGCCCTGCAATGAACTGTTCGGGAGGTGACGGCACGAAAATTTCGCTACCAGGAATTTAATTCCTGCTTTTCCCCCTGAGCTTGGGCACTCCGGGTAGGCCACTAACTTCACACAAGTGCGTGGCGGGTTGGCCTATCCAGTGTGTCGCAGGCGCTCTAACGTCCACTGTGGTGGGGGCGTCAGTAGTGTGTAATGTGTCTGTCAAAATTGTGCCACTGAGTAAAACAAAACAAGCAGGCCCACCCTACCGCCAAACGACGTTGCCAGCTCCGCTTTGCTACGCTGGCAACTCCGTTCGGCAGGGGGGCGTGCCTGCGTTACGAGAGATATGAGCCGCTCATAAGCGGCTCTGGTGGCTCACCTCATCCGCCGTCACATCCGGAGAAAGGGGTGCAGGTCCTGGTGCTGGACAGCTCCGCCCGGAGAGCTCCGGTCTAGGGGGTGGAGGTCCTGGTGCTGGACAGCTCCGCCCGGAGGGCTCCGGTCGAGGGGGTGGAGGTCCTGGTGCTGGACAGCTCCGCCCGGAGAGCTCCGGTCGAGGGGGTGGAGGTCCTGGTGCTGGACAGCTCCGCCCGGAGGGCTCCGGTCGAGGGGATGGGGGTCCTGGTGCTGGACAGCTCCGCCCGGAGGGCTTCCGGCGCGGCATATGGCACCGGCTAGAGGCTCCAATGTTATCACCGAAATTTCGACTCGAAGTTCCCTCACGTCAATCGAACGTCCATAGATGTTCGGCTGAAGTTCACCGACAAAAAAAAGTTCTCCGACGTTTATGACAGCTTGCGGAAGCTCACTGTAAATCTTTGATCGATCATCAAAAATCAATGCACTGCAGTTCAAGCCCCCCCGCCGCGCCCGGAGCTTTGGGTCCAGAGGTGGCGTGTTCAAACCCCACGATGGCTCACTTCCCTGCTTCCGTCTCCCGTCTCTCTCGCACCCGCGGCGGGGATGTAGGACTGGACGCGCGGTGGTGCGTCACCGTGGACGCGACGACAACAACAACAACACAACAACAACAACAACAACAACAACAACAGAGTGTTGTGGTGCGCGGCGTGGAAGCTCGTGGCCCGCGGCACGTAAGACTGGTCAGGAAGCAAGACTGGGCCGGGCCGTGAGCGTGAGCCTGCGAGCCGAGCAGTGCGAGCGCTGGCACTGGGAGCGAACAGAGCGTTTAGGCGTCTGTCCTTGTCGCACTAATGAGGCACCGCCACCCCGCCGCTGGGTGCGAGAGAGACAGAGACGGGACACGACTGACTGCCGCCAACTGATTCAGAAGATCGCTCCCGTACATCTGTCCGTGTCGCACTCATAGAGTACCGCCATGCCCGACATAGCACACCGCCATAGGTGCGACAAGGACGGAGGCACGAGAGCGATCTTCGGAATCAGTCGGCTGAACGCCAAGCTCTCTGTGTGCGCTCCGCGGAGTCAAGAAAGACTGCTGCCAGGAAAGAGCAAGACTTAGAGCGAGGAGAGTAAAGCGGGCTGCATCTGCGCCTGCCTATTAGGCAGCACAGTTGCAGTTGCAGCAGCCGCGACCGGCCGAGGACCCCCCCCCCCCCCCCCAGCCCGGCGCGCGACGTCAACATGTTTCATTTCGAAAGTGGAGAAAGGGTCCGCGCCGCGTCATCCACATGTTGATGTTGACCGCAGCAGAGCCTCAGTCCGGAGCACGTCACGTCCTTCCCTGACTCACTGGTTCTCGAGGATTTGGAGAAAACAATAAAGATGTGAAAATTAAAAGAAAAGTGTTTTTATTCCGCTGAAAAATTACATTATTCAACATGGCAGAAACAAGCAGAAGAAACTTACCCTTCTCTCAAAATTTCATTCGCTGTCTTTAAAATCACATAAGAAACACTCAAAGCACTGGTATGTTGCTAACTTAATGAAGTACAAAAGATTAGAAGTTAAACTTAAAGATAGGTCCAATCGCTACCCTGTGTTGTTTCCATAAGCCTTAAATGGCATATTTCGTATCAACCAAAATGCAACACAAAACTCACAATGAACATCAGACCTTACAAGAACAACATATTAATTCCTCAAGTTTTAATAGATGCTAAAATACAACACAGCTGAATGTTGCACTCAAGTAACTTAAAACAAAGACCATAAACAAATTAAAGCAGACATATCAAGGATGTCTTTTTGAAATAAGTACAAGTTTGATTTTAGATCTCTTGGTTCTTGGCACTGCTCTGCTGAGATTTTAATGAAATACAGCACATTACTAGATAAAATAATGGGAATAGTTATTCCTCAATAACAAAATATAATTCTTGGCATCCTTGAGGATGAAATAAAATTTGACTTAAAACTATGGTCTTAGAGTCACATACAAACAAACTTCAACTTAAACAATTTTATAAACCAACTTTTCAGAAATTAATAAACGCATACAAAAATAGCTGATGTAGAATCCTAGGATGGACCGTTTTCATAGTAGGTGTTGCAACTAGCAGCTAAGCTGTCATAGAGTTGTGTTGTGACCAAGAAGATCAAAAGAAAAGAGGAGTACCTAATGGTCAGTTAACAAAATGTAGGAAGCCTACTTCGAAATTGTACAGTGTCACTTGACACCTGCCAAGTTTTGACAGAAAAATCTCAACTACTAGGTAATATGACTAGAAAGGTACTAAAATTCGGCAAAAGGGGGAAAGGAAAAATGAGGAAACCTTACAATTGTAGTCAGTGGACATCAGTTATCAGCCATACACAAGCTGTAGAAAAATACCAATCCTTATCAAGAGAAACAAATCAGAATTACATTCCATGTTTAGGAACAAAAGGAAGAAGTGAAAATTGAAACGTTGTGGTTGCAGTCGACTTACTTTGAATTTCCATTAATTGTGCGTTTTACATTAAACATTCAAATGGATATATTTGACCTTGAAATATTGAATATAAAACACTACGGCTAGTGGAATAGTACATTAGAAGTATAGCCATCCATGTATAGAGATCCCTTTCAGAGAGACATGTGAAAAGTTGGAAATAGAGTTGCATATTCATAGAGATTAGTATTGAAATAATGTCTTTTATCAGATATGCAGTTCTCTCTTTTCAACAATGTAGTAATAACAAGATTACAGTATCCCCACATTATATCTGATTTTTAACAAGTAAAGCTCCTGAAAATCAGGTACAGGGATGAAGTATGCAAACAATAGATATGCAATTGTTGCCTGATTAGATCAGACACATGAATACCAGCTGCACAGCTCTTGCGGTGACAGCTGACACCAATACTAGGCACTCCTACGTTTTAGATCTTGCATTTTTGTAAGTAGCCACTAAATGAAAAGATAATAAAATTTAATTATTTTATCACACAATCAATTTGGTTATAATTGTATGTTCAAAGGTAGACAAATAAAATTCATTACCTGACGTTGGTTAGCATCTGGAACAATTATAAGTTTGCCACCTTCAGATCCACCGAAGAGACCAAATGCCTTCTTTTTGTGTTCTCCTGTGGAGATGTGAATACCATTGTTTACCTCTTTGGGTGGTTCTGTCATGGAGGCCCATGTATAGGTCCAATCAACCTATGACAGAAATACAGAATAGATTGTTGGGGGGGAACAGAATTAAAAGAGTAATCAGAAACATGTTAAAACATACCTGCCAGCCACCAAATATGTCATTGGTTTTCAAGTAAGCAACTCTTTTATCTGTTAATAGCAGGAGTTCTTTTCCACTTTGCGTCATGGCTCTGTGAAAGATGTAAGCATCAGTTGTGTTGTAGCGGCCTTTTTCCAGTTCCTGCGGAGACCAGAGAAAGAATGTGCTTATTAAAAGCTATGAACAAGAAGAATGAACATTAAGTAAGTTAATTGTATTCAAGATTGATACCCGTAAAATCTTGTTTCCCTCGGCTTCATGTCTGATATATGGGCGCACAAGACCATCTGGCTGGAAGTATCGTGGAGGCCTCAAGCGTACAACCTCATCAGTCATTTCAGTTGCTCTGGAACAAAGTGCAAAATGTAAACTTCGGCAGTAAAAATATTTCTGTATCTTCTTCAAATTTCATGAAGACTAATTTACCGTTTAACAGCACTGAGAGATCCACTGGCAAAGTCAACAATTCCTGCAGTGGGTCGGGTTAAAAGACCAGCCACACCCTTTCCAACACCTTTGAAGAAGCCTTCAACACCTTCCTCCTTAGCACCAGATATTGGTTTGGTAAACACTCCAGTAACTCCATCAAACACACCCTGATAAAAAAATGCAGAGATAAAAATAAGTGATTAGGTTATTTTAAAATAAAAAGAAGAGAGAAAAAAAAGGAATTTTTTTGAAAAATATTTTTTACCATAACAAGTCCTTTGCCACTTTGAGCTAAACCAGTCTGCAAGTTTGCTGGTCTCTTGTTCAGATTTTCACGCCTCTTCCTAATGTAATCTTTGTCAAATGTCAGCGCTGCTAAACCTTTCCCAATTGTCCCTGTAATGCGAGATGCAGCACCAGCAGCACCACCAACTGTGTGGCCAAAGAGGCTGCGCACACCAAGCATCAGACCTTCAGCAAACTCACCAGGTCCCTGAATTGCTCCCTAAAAAAACAGGTACGTATTATGAGAAATGTTGTTTTGAAGCACCAACAAAAAAAGGGGAAAAAATAACAGAAATCAGTACCTGGAATGGCTCATAAAACAGATCTTCAACTCCTTTGGTAAGTCCAACAACTAAGCCAAATGGATTACCAATGACATCCAGTCCAAGGACCAGAACATACAGTTGTTTTAGCAGCTGTCCAGTGTAATGCATTGTTGCTTCTGACTGCAATTGGGCTTGTGTTAAGAAAATGTATTGCCTCTCAAAATATGCCAGCCTAAAAAGGAAGAAAAAACAGTATAATAAACACAACATTATAACACAAATTAAGTTGATATTTATTGATACTGTACTGGCCCGAGTCTGAGACCCACCCGCGTCTAAGAACCCCCTCCCTCTCCTCTACTTCAAAAGGCCAAATTTAAAATAATTTAAAAAAAAAAGTTTCTGTGGGAAAAGACTTTTGAGAGAACCCAAACAATTCAAGAGGGATATTCTGTTTTCTACTTAATCTGAAATGTATGGGGACTCTCCTCGGCCTACGCTCCAAATCCTACTTCAGATTTTATTTTTTAAAAAGGTGTCTCAGACTTGGGCTTATACGGTACTTATGCAAAACGAAATTAAAAATGCTTACTTAAACACAACATCGTTCATATCAGTTAGAGTAACACCCAAACTCTCTAGAAGCACACTCAAAACCCTTGGTAAGTTTTGAGAGCTGGCACCCTCACCAAGTGAAAAACTGACATGGATCTTGAGAGGGGAGAAATGAAGGAGGTCATAGAAATTTTTCTGTTCAGCTGAGGACTGAAGAGCTACATGTGCCATGAGTGGTTCTTCAACAGCTTTCATATCATTAGAAAATGTTTTTGCCTGTAATTTTTCCAAGGTTAGTACAATACAAAAACAAATGCATTCATAAATGTATTAAATTAACAATCTGAATACAGACCTCATCAGCGTCTGATACTTCTTCCGCCTCAAAGAATGTTAAGATGGCATTCAAAAATCCAATATCTACTTTTATATGAAATTCTTGTACCAACGCTTTGTAGTATTTATATTGCTGAACAGGACTGTGCTCGGTTAGCCTTTTAACAATACTCATTTCAATAAAAGGTTTCAAAACTAAAATTTGAGAGGCAAAAGAAAATATTAATAAGTATTGGACAATGAGGCTACAGGCTTTAGATATTCCGACAAATACTCACCACTATGAGCAGCAACACTTTTGGGTGGGGGAACAGGAGCAAGCACGACAGGGAAGATACAATCTGCCATCTGATTATCAATCTGAAGACGGTTTACTTTAACATGAAGTTGCTCTTGATGGGCTGAAACTTTGCGTTGAATCCACAAACCAGTTTGGAAAGAACGGCGCAGAACTCTCTTAGATGGAGCCAAGATTTCTTCTTTCTCAAAATCAACCTACAAAGGAAGGCAAGTTGTGAGTTGTGGTGGGAGAAAATCACGGGAAATTTAGGAGCAAATGTCCTGAAGAATAACCTCACCTCATATTTTCCAACTTTAACTCGAGGATTTGGTGAGCTACCTATCTGCAGTTCCTTATTATACCTCTCCCATGCTTCCTCCATCAAAAGCCCTTCAGACACAGTGAACTGCTTGAATCTTGATCCATTAAATTTCCTTGTTTCCCAAATTACACCAGAGCTGTTAAAATATACATTGTTATCAGAGTAAGTCACAAAGATCATTAAAGGAAATGGCACAAAAAAAAAAACCAACCTTGCTATTCCAATGTAAACAAGCTCCTGTTGGCGGAGACTATTGACAAGAGAGAGCCCAAGACCATAAATAGAAACGCTCACTGCCATGGTCGGCACTTCCAATTCACCTGCTGATTGGGCATCCCTTGCTACAGCGGGATCGGATGTAAACAGGAGCACTCTCTGGATTCCATCCAGAAAGCTGACCCAGTAGACTTTAACACCTTGGTGTGGGTGGAATTCACCTAAGCCGTCCTTCCGCAAATTGTCACTCAATTCTTTGGATTTGTTACAGCTCCAACAGAGAGATCTGTCACCAGAGGGCTTCTCCCAAGCAAACAGCACCATTTCCTTAGCCCCAAGTTTCTTCATGTATCCAGAGCCAGATTCCCAAATCTGAATAACTTCAGTAGTATGATTGATCACAAGAGCTGGAGCAAGACCTGGCTCGTATGGAGTAAATGAAACATAGACCCCTCCTTCTGTCATTTGAACATCAACATTGAGGCCCCCATATTTGTTATTTAATCTAAGAAGAACTGTGTAAACCGAGTTGTAAGAGAAGGAGCCTGACATTTCAATTGTTCCCGCAACTCTGACTCGGAGCCCCTCATCATTGGAAGAGCTGACAGGCCAGAAAGGATTGCATGCTCCAGGTTCAACCTAAGTTTAAAGAACACAAAAATGAAAAGTTAGACAACAGATTCTTGAAAATAAAAGTGACATATTTTCTGGTGCTTACCCTTATCCATGAGTCATTGGGTCTTTCACTTTCACGGCATTCAATAGCAAAAGGGGCATTGTTTACCAACACATAATAAGGTGTGAACGTCACTTGTTTGGTTAAGGAGTTGGAGTTCAGCTGAATATGTACTCCAATTTGATACACAACACCCTCAACTTTACAACTGATTAACCCTGAACTTCCAGCAACATCGAGTGGGAAGTTTGTACTCCACTCACCATCCTCAATTTTGAGAGCAGCCTTTTTCTTACTGTGGAGGTCTTTTGCACGATATGACAAAAGTATGGGTCCTTTGAAGTTAGCAGGATGGTAAACAACATTTCCAGTTTCTTCTGCAGGCTGAATAACAAAATAATAATTTTACTTCCTAAATGATTTGATTGGTACGAAATGTTGGCACAAGAGTATGCCACAGGGATTGTGAGAAAAGTTAACCGGGATGAATAAATAATGATGGGATGCCCTTTTTTGATACAGAGGATCAAACTCTGTGATAAAGAATTACCTTTTTTCTAGGTTTTCTTCTCTTCTGGACATTTCAAGGAGGGTTATTAAATAATTAAAAGACAAAAATGGCCAAAAAAAATCAAGAAAAGACTTTTAGGGGCTGTGGGATAAGGAAATTTTAAAGTGGGGAAAACCATGAATGTTGTACCCTGACTGAAGTACCGGTAAACAACTAAGAAGCCAAGGGAGTAATGTAGACATCTTTTCCAATAACTTACCCGATAAGAAAGCATGCGCCCTGTCTTGTTGAGCATCCAAAATGGTGCATAGATAGCCATGGTCAGAGAACCATTCTTTGAGACAGTATGCACACCTAGGTCCAGGCAAACTTTTTCATTACTATCAAAAGACTCAAATACCCAGACTGTGAATTCTGATGGGGTAGCTCTTATTTGATTTTTACAAGACCATTCTTTTTCAAGGTACTTTGGAATCTGTAATTGAAGCAAAAGAAAATATCAGAGACTAAAGTAAAAGATTTAAAATACAACACTTGAAGGGATATACTGAAGATAATTGATACACACCTTCAAAACAATGGTGAAGTTTCCAGGTTCTGCAGTTGGAATTTGCATGCGCTCTCCAGCCTTTAGAGGCTTTTCATCTGGAGCACCTTGCAGATGACAAACTAGATCGATGGGAAGGAAATTTTTCAGAATTACAGCTGGACGTAGATGGACATTGTAGCATGTGCTAGCCATGGTGTGTCGGGATGTGTTCTCATAGAATATTTGTTCCATCTCTCCAACGGCCTATAAGAAAACCAAAGATTACTTGGACTGAACTTAAAAGATTTTACTAAGAGAAACGAGTATCAAGTACCTTGATGAAGAAGGGTTCCATTTCTTCTTTGTGCTTTGGATCACATTGCAATAAGTTTGTCATGCCTAGTGTCTTTTGCAGCTCACGCCAGACAAATGGTTGCACTGAGACAGAGTGTCTGCAAATTCAGAAAAGTTACATGTGAATTTAAAAACAATTTAATTGCATACAAATTTTTTTTCAAAACTTTAGAAGCTTACCCCTCCACACTGAAAAATAGTTCACTAGTTGGAGTGTAAACTGCTTTTAGGGGCAAGTTGATTTTTTGGCCAGGCTCTACTACCCCTATACTCTCAACTTCATTTCCCCTTGGTGTCATATAGTACACATTTATACCGACATTGAAATGGTTGTGAACCTGTGCATCAACAAAACAGTTTCATTCAAAACAATTACATGTTTTAAGCAGGCAATAATACATCTATAGCAAAGTTACCTGGATGATGCTGCGAAGAGAGACAATGAAACCTCCATCTTCAACTTGAACCTCTGACACTAAACCCCACTGCAAAGGATTTGTGTCTCCTTTTTGTTGGAGGGAAAAATATCTCTTGTCTGCGCGGATGACAGGCAATTCTAACACAGCCTTCTTTTCAGTGACTCCGACACGAAGGATTCGTTCCTGCACAGTCCCACCAGAGCTGCTCTTCAGTGCCAAAGCATCTCTTCCATGCGCATCACCTTCTTTAAGCTCCAGCTCAGCTTTCCCACCACTTTCTAGAACAACTGTGGCGATTCCACTGCTTTCCATTTGATTGGCAAGCTACACAGGAGAGAAAAGGAGAAATTAATACTTAGATTAATGATTTAAATTAACCAGAAAACACACAGCACACCTGGCCAGTAGAACATACAGAAGATTCAGAACAACCACAGTAAATCAATGAGCTAGCAAGGGACTCAGGAGGATTGGGAAAGGTTAGAGATGTTTTGATACGCTGGGGGAAAGTTATGAAAAATAGGCAAAAGTTTTGGACAAATGGATGCGAAATATCAAGGGAAATTGCTTACCTTGAAACTGCTTGATGCCAGGTTCAACTCCACAGGCAAGCCAGTATAGTTCCAGACTTGATATGGAGCTGCACTAGGCAAGCCAATTTTGGGCAAACCATCTTTCATGGCTGTTTTAAAACCTTCTCCAAGGGTGCTAATTACATCAAGACTTGTCTTTGTAACTGTTATCTCCAAATTCTCTTTAGAAGATATTGAAACATTCATGAGAGGTTGAAGTTGCACTGCCTCGGTTTCTGTTTCATTACTGAGAGTTGAATCTTCAAATGAGGTGTTAGTTGCATTCACATCATTAAATTCCACTTCCATCTTTAGCTCCCATGGAACATGTATAACCTGGTTTCCCTTATGACTTTCAACTGGTTCAATTAATGGTTCCCAAAGGGCTAGCCCACTGTTATAATACCTGTTAAAAATTAAATCAAAAATCGTTATTCTTGACTTTTCTCTAAGAAAGTAGGTAATTTTTACCCCCAGAGAAAATTACTTTGATACATACCACATTTGAAGATTTAGACTGCTGTCAATATGAAGAAGGGAACTGAAATCTGTAATATATCCTTGGAAACTAGTTTCCAACAAAATCATTGGCATGGTTTTATTACCTACACCAGCTTCCACAGTCACAACTATAGAGGGCATGGTAACAATCACCAGTTCTGAAAGCGGAGTCACTGGTGCAACTTCTTCAGGTTGTGAGGCTTCGGCAAGAGTTGTCATGGCATCTTGAGCCATTTCAGTTTTCAAGAACCAAAAGTCACATTCTTCAAATCGTTTAGACTCCCAAATATTTGAGTAATCAGCCTCTGCCTTAGTTTCATCCTCATCAGGGCCATGTTTAGCAGTAAGCGTTGCTTGACAGTGGTTAAGAAGTTCTAAAGTAGCAGGTGTTACAGCAATCCGAATGTCAGAGGATATGACTTCCATATGCAGGCCTTGCCCTGGTTTTGTGGAACCTGCCAAATTGATTCTCACAGGCTGAAGAACTGGCGACTTGGTGTCTATACGATTATTGAAGCAGCAGGTAAAGAGTTGAAGCTCATCAAGTGCTCCCTTAATTTTCATTTCCTCGCCCTCTTGTCGAAGATTAAAAGACAGCTCACACTAAAAACAAATCATTTTTATCAAAAAAACAGAAGATAAGATTAGGTTGAAAACAAAAACTAAAATAAAGCACAGAGATACATACATTTAAGACCAATGCATTGGTATCAACATCATCCATGGCTTCTACAAGAAGTATATCTGGCTTCTCTAATTTTAAATTTATTGTCATCACAGTTTGCGCACGTTTTTCTATTTCTTTAGCACTTTCTACAGCTGCAACAGCCAAAGTCGAGCGTGATTGCATACTGGATGGCATTGATTGTGTAGTAGTTTTTGAAACTGTAGGAGCTACTGGCTTAGGTTTAGCTTCTACTCCAACAAAGAAGTTGCTAATCTTGAGTAGGTAGTCTATGCTGACAATCAAATTAAAGCTAAATATACGAACATCAACTGAAACAGAAGGAAATAATATGACAAGGGTATCATAATGTTAATTACCTAAGCAGAAAAAAATCAATTAACTCACCAAACATATCATTCGGTTTCATACGAACTGTAACATCCAACATGGTTCGCGTTGCTGCCTCCGTAGTAGGTGAGAGCATGCCTTGAGATACATCAGTAGGAAGATGTGCTTTACTTTCCATTAATCTTGTTAATTTACCCTCCCGCCCCACGCGAGTATCATCCAGCAAACAATCCACGAGTCTCACAGAAGTACTAAGAGAGTTATCAGAAAGCATTTGCCCCTTTAAGGCAAGGACATACAAGGTGAAGCAGGCTAGACCTTGCTCAGGCTTTGTATCAATGTTCTTTTCAAGCTAGTTAGAAAAAAAAAGTCATGTGAGAAAAATGATGGCACAGTACAATCACAACATCAATGACATCAAAATAGTTGGACTTACTGTTTCTGAACCACCGGACAAAAGATTTATGACCAAACTATCCATTGTAAATCTGAACACCATAAACACATGAACCTTCTTAGGAGTAAGTTCTGTACTGTGTTCTTTAGATTGTAAGAGTTGAGTCCCAGGTAAATGGCTGAAAGATGTTTTGGCTGTTGCTAAAGTCATTCGTGATTCAGCTGGTTCAGGTGTTACAGGTTCTGGTAACTCGGATGATCCCTCACTCATATTTTCGGAGAGAGCTTGCATAAGCATGCGATAGTCAGCTTGAGTCAAAGACAACTGATAATAAAATCAATAAAAAGCAATTAAAATACAGATTATCACATAACTTAAAGACATTTTAGGACAGTCAAAAGCTTACGCTGATAGAGTTTATTTTTCCAGACAAATCAAGGTCTGGTGACTCATTGTACCAAGAAGAAGAAAGGTTGCGAATCACAGAGAGTGTAAAGCTGATTGGTTGAAGAAGAATTCTTTCATTTAACACCTTCTTTGTTTCTTTATCCAGACGAACCCTAGGAAAAAAAAAATTATCTTTATACAGTATACAAAAAATACTTCCACATTAGAAATTGGTATGCGGTTCTCTTGGGAGCATCTACATACATAATAAGGCAACAAATAATACCTGGACATTTTAACATTCACCAAACCAAGTTGAATTTTATCAAGAACAGCAGGATACTGCTTTTGCACATCTAAACTTTGGAAGGAGTTCTTGATGGTAAGTCGACCAAAATCCATCAGTAATGCATCAAAACTTTGAGAATTAACTGGCATGACTACTATAGGGGCCTACATTCATGAAATAAAAACTTAATCAATGTCAAATGTCAGTAAGTACATATGTGATTTCTGCAGAAAAAAACATTCATTGCTTGCCTTCAGCTCAATGTCCAGGGACATTCTTGTGGCTTTGGTATAAGCCTCCTTCGCATTTTGTTTGGCAACTGCAGCAGCCGCTGCAGATGCTTCATACACAGCTGCTTGAGCAGCTTGGAAATTATTCAAGAAAGCCTGTTACAAAGAGAAACACTTTAAAATAGTGAAGCACTAGGAATACTTCACAGCACTCAAAATAAGAGGTTGGGTACAAACCATCAGAGATGTGACAAACCAGTTAAGGAAAACAACATGGAGACATGCCATTTGGACTTTCACTGCCATGTCAGTGGCATCAGGATCATCAATACCATTATTGTCATATAAAACTACATGTGCAGATAATGCTTCTTCATCAACAATGGAGAGAATCTGGGAGTGAGTAAAGGGTGTAAATAACATGAAATAGGGGGCAGAATACTGTGAGATTTTGTTACGCATTAGCTTGTTCCTACCTTCTTGTGCAATGTGATAGGATTGAGATCGAGCATAACAAAATCTTTGATGCTGGTAGAAATCTCAGTCTGTGACTTTCGCATTGAAGCACCAAACAAAAGACCTTGTACCATCATTGATGTGAGAGGTCTTGCTTTAGTTTCTATCTGGATACAGACACTCTGCATCTCAGCCACAATTTTGAGGTCCACAGTTGTTGAAATAGATCTTTTCTTCTTGCGCTTGGCGACTATGAAAGAATAAAAATAAACATCACAGTAAAGAACAAACGCAAAGTTAGAGTCAAATAAGTTCCTGAGTAGGTACCTGGTTTGGCTTTAGCTGGAGCAGTTGACCCCTCTTCCTCCAGAATAGTTGGCAAATTTTTGTCTTTCCGTCCACCAGTATTTGCGACGCGAGAACCTTGTGCAGACACTGAGGAGTCGAGAGAACTCTAAACCAAAACACATGAGGATAAAGTAAAAACAGCCAGAAAATAAGAATAATTATTATAAAAAACAACGAACAGACCTGGACACTGTTTGCAAATGCTATTAACTGTAATACTGCCTCCTGATGGACTAGAACATCTAATTTAGAGAAATTTGCCTGAAGAAGTTTCAAAACTGACTGATGTGTTGTGCGCAGCTCTGGAGACTTCTTGTCCACCTATTAAATAAGTAAAAATTAAAAATAGCGTAACTAATAATTAAAGTGTATAATGAATGCCGTGCCACAAGAATATAATTTTACACAGACCTGAGTAAAACGAACTGTAAACAGGTACTGATCCTGGCCAGATGTCATGGGAGTACATATGGCATTAATGTCCGCACCATCGAACCGCTGCTTCAAATCAATTCCTCCAATTGAAAGGAATAGTTTGGTATCAAAAGTGCGCTGAACACATTCTGTTTCCAATGACAACAGACGGAAAGTAATTAAGGGATCAAAGTTGTCCAAATCCTCATTACTTTTTCCATTGTTTTTAATCCCCTTCTTTTGCTCATAAACTGTTACTTTCAGCACTGGAAAAGAAAAAAAAAGGGAAAATAAAAATTACAGAATTTAAAGAAAGAAAAACCAGTTGAAAGGAGTGGTTGATTTTGTACACACTTTCTAAAACAAACTTAGCCTCCAGCTCAATTACTTGCATCAAAGGCTGCAAATCGACAGGTTTATCCAGTTTTGGCAACTGAATACCTTTGGCACGGGCAGTCTCAGCATCCATAGTGCGAAACAGAGAGAGCTGAGAGCTGTGTGAAGCAGTGTCCTGGGAACAGAAGAAAACAACATGGTGCAAATAAATTTAAAAACAAACCATTTCAACAAATCCACAAAGAGTTTAATTAAATGAAATTGTATTCAAAAGTGAGCAGAACTTACCGCTGCACCCAGAGGGCTAGGTTCTGAGTCATTAAATGGTATGGAGTTGGGTAAATTAATCAAATTTAAGAGCCGATCCTCTGTAACAAACCATGCAGAACATCCCATGAATAATGATAATCGGACGGTTGCATTGCGCTGCATGATAAGTTATACCTAACAGTATACAACAAACCTGGAAGCTGAATGTCAATCTGTCCAAGTTCAGCACACAATTTCATTTTTGGTAATCTAGGATCATCAGTCACCATGCATTTGTGCAAATTTACTGAAAGGGTAATGGGCATGACAACATGCATGGCAGATCGCCTATGTTCATCAATAACAGCCTGCCAATCCTCTCCAGCATACGCTAAGAGTACCTGAGGAATTTTTTTCATGATGCAATTAATTATGAGTAATTAATAGAAGACAGTGAAAAAACATGCATGCTTTATTTTCAAGTAATATAACAGCTACCTGAACATCTTCCAGTTTGAAAGTAAACTTTGTATATGAACGTGAAATCATTTCTTGCAGGATATCATCTTCTGTCCTGCCATGCAGGTGCATTTTTCTGACATCCATTGCAAGGTTATCTCTAGAGGCAGTAGCCACAGTCATACGACCAAGATTCACCACAAGAAGGTTCTCGTTTCTGAAAATTTAATTCTTGTGTCAAGCAACAGCATGCTCGTACTTTATCAAAGTTAGAAGTATGCTTACCCACGATAAACACCATTCTGAGGAATTAAAATCTGAGAAGGCATCACATCAACCATAACATCAAGAACAGTCTGTTGTTCAACTGCATACTGCAATCCCAGAACTGACATCTCTTTCAATGCAGGCATGGCAACAGGTATGGCTGCTTGAATCCTAAAATAAATATTTAAAAATAAAATAAAATAGGAGACAATAAATATGCAGACATACCAAACAAAAAAGGAAAGAAAAAGCAGGAAAAAGAAGTGTTGTCTAAAAATTAAAGGGGCATATACACAGTCCCACTGAGATGGACAGGAGTAGGTATTGAGGATGATATTGGTGATGGAGGAGAAAGAGGGTCCAAGGTTATTGGGAAAATCATCCTTAAATCTGACATCCTGATAAAATACACCTCAAGGGTAAGCTGAAGAAATTTTCAGGTACAAGAGAAAGATTCACCAAGCGTGCTTACTTATTTTGAAGGGCAGGCGTCTCTGGTGGTTTGAACAAGTCCACTATACTGTTCACAGTGGCAGCATCATACACAACCCGAAGGGGTCTTGCTGCAACTCTCAATCTCTGATCACATGATTCATCCAATGGCTTGGTCTCAAACACCACATCAAGCAAAACCGAATCAGACTCCTCAAGAAGTTTTGAGGAAACTAGTTCAGGAGTAATAGTTCCTTGAGGGAGACCAGTAACATCAAATTTGGTGATTTTAATGGCAGCCCTGAAAATTGTAATGAAAAATTGACAAACGAGCTCTGACATTCACATGTAAATAGCTAAGGAAGAAATTAATTTGCAGTTGTGTTTGCTTACTTCAGGGCTTGTCCGCTCATACGCTGTTCAACTCGAGCAGTAACTTCCTGCAAACTGGAGCTTAGGATGTTTCGAACCTTATCTTCACCATCTCGAACTTCTATTTCTAAAGAGCGAAGTTTAAAGGAGAAGACATTTTCTATAAAGTACGCTGGATAAATAGTAGGAGTCGTATTCTCCTGATAATCAATGGCCCGATAGAGTTTTGCTTTTTCTTCAGGAGTCATTACTGCTTCAATCTTCTTGGCTAAACATTTAGAAAGTTGAGGAAAATGTTAAAAAATGTTGCAGTGCAATACAAAATTTAAGCATATCATTTAAAGTACAGTCAAATCCGCTAATGACATATCCATTCCTGCCGCAACTTTCAAACTTTATATACGGAAAACATTTTATATTCACTTTTTTCCATGAAACATGCTACAGAACCTGTGTGCCCATGGGGCCCGATAGTATAAGAGATATAAGCGGGAATGTTGCAAGCGGATGTGACGACAATTGTTTTTACATACCTAGTTCAGCTGCAGATCCTGGTTGTACAGCATCTGCTTCTGCAGCTCCACCCCACCAAGAGCTAAACCATCCTTTTCTTTGTTGTTTCTGCCTGAGTTCTTCAGCTTGATCTCTTTCTACTTCTACCTCAATTCGTTGCCGTATGAGAACAATATTAAAAACATCCAATTTGTTTTCCATCTCCTGCAGTTGAATGGTTAATTCTGCCGGAATCTTTTTAAGAGTAAGCTTCTGTTTATAAGCAGCAGCATAAGATTTGCACAGGCCACGATGTTCTCGCATAACATTCCAACTCCAGTTTCTCTGTTTCCTCTTTACTTCATCCTCCAAAATACATTTATAAGCAAAGTGCCACCTGTAACAGGTGAATTTGGTCAAGTTTTGATCACATGAGAAATTAACCAGGAAGATAAAATGGTTATTCATACCATTCTTTGTAGTGTCCAGTATAGCTTGGAACAAATGGTCGGAATTTGCGGTAGGGAGCAGCTCTTGTCATCCAGTCCATCGATTCCAACAGCAACATTACATCTCTGTACTGGCTTTTACTAATGCCTGAAATTGCGCAAAAAAATGATTTCTGGACCCTTCAATTACATCTTTAGTTAAATTAAAAATAGACAGACAAAAAATACATACAAATGGCTAGCTTTTCCAATTCTAAACTGAGCTGCAGCTTTGGAATAGAATAGTTTGACCCATCTTGTTCTGGCTTCTGATTAATTTGAAGTTTAGCAGATGAATTAATAGGTCCCAACACTGAAAAGAGAGAAAGCAAGAACAATAAATAAGTCAAAATCATAACAGAAATTAGATACAAAAATATGTGCCACAAATACTAACTATATTCATATCCTTTGGGTTTCCGTTCTTTTGCAGCAATTCCATCTTTGAATAGCTGAAGCATTTCAGAGACTGGCTTATCTGAGAATAAGGCTGTATCACAGTTCCAGTAGACAGCCAGACCTTCCAAACTAAGCTCTTTAAAAATAAATTTACTAGCTTCATCTTTAATTGCTTTGGTCCAGTTAGCATCAGTAGTCTGGACAGACAAATTGTGTAATGTTATACCAAGAGCAAAGGGTTTGCCTAAGCTTGATACTCTATCTTCATATCGGATATGAATCTCTCCTATCTTTAATTGGATGTTTTTCACAATCTGAGCAGACAGTTTTTCCACAAAAGAATCGTCTTGTTTCAGAAGATCTGCAATTTTAATACAGAGATGATTATTTAACTTTAAAAAGAAAGTTACCAAATTCATCATATACACATACAAAATATTCATTTTAAATGAGTCACCTTTTTCTGCCTCCCATTTCTTAGCCGCCTCTACTTTGTTTAGCTGGTTCTGCTTAGCATCTTGGGCCCACCGCTCCTCTTTTACAGGGTCATACTTCACCTCCTGGTTTGGTACAGCCAGGAGATAAAGTCTTTCCACAGCAGCTTCCACCGGATCTCGGTACAGATTTTTCCATGGTATTTTCAGTACAAGTTTTTCTGTAAAAGAAAGCAGGTCAGTATTAAAACCATGAATATTATCCTTTCATTTGGCTATCCAGTACAAGTTAAAATATAATATAATATTTTGTGGAAGGAATACATGAGTGATTGCATCCAAAAGTTTAAAAAGCTGACAATGAAATAGCATGCAGCCTTGGTAGGTTTCAGTATCGGCGGCGGAAAGGGGACAAGGAAAGAGGACACCGGAAGGTAGACCGATAGAGTTGGAGGGTCTCATGAGGAAATGACAGGTGTGGGGGCGGGGGTGGGGGTAAACAAGGAAAACGCGTTATTTTTCTCGTCCAAAGCTACAGCAGTTAGTGTGAGAAATATTCACACAACACCGCGGGGCGTGTTTGTGAATTATCTGCGGCCACGTAGAGGGGAATACCGCGAAGTGCAGACGCGGCCGGCACGACGAGAACCGAGGGCGAGGGGTGAACAAAACTCTGAATTTCTCTGTTGACCACGCAATTCAGAAAATTTTTAAAAAAAATCAAAAATGGGAAAATTTTGAAGAAAATTTCAACGAAAATTCATCTTATTTGTTCACTGACATTCAGAGTCGTTTCCCAGAGGGACAGGCTAACACTACAGACGGATTACAAGTTTACATAGTAACATTAAACTTTTTGAAACCGTCAAATTTTCTGTTATTTTGATTTGGTTAGTATGGGCAAGTATTATTATGGGATTGCATGAGGATTACGGGCTAAACCTGTAGACAGGGTTACAGGAGTGCACAACAAAGTGCATAAGGGTTTAGTGTGCATGGTCCGGTGTAGCCTCTTGAGGAGATAACGGTCTGATATGAGGTTGGGTGCAAACGGCATACAGCGTATATTCGCATCGCAGTAAAGTGCGCAGGGAACAAGGGGAAGTCCCGAACAAGGGCCCAGCCCAAGGGCGCATTACAGGGTTTTGCGTCGTGACGGGCGCTTGCACGTAGAAGGGCGGGTGGAGGGCGGGTGGAAGGCGGGTGGAGGCAGGGAGGGAGGGAGGGAGGGAGGGAGGGAGGGAAGGCGCCGCCCGTCGCCCGATTGCGTAACGAGGAAGGCCTCTCTAGAGGAAGGGTAGTCGCCCTCGTCAAGGCCGCGGTAGCACGCCCAGAAGCCAAAGCGCGTTGAGCCAAAAGGCTCAACAGCAGATTACACGCATGACCGAAACTTCCGCCTTGGCAAATACTCGACCAGAACCGAGAAACCACGCCGTCAGAAACCCGTTAAAAACGCCTTTGGCAACCTGCCTTCCCTCCCGCACGGAGAGGGTGCGCTCTACAGCGGCTGCATTTCAGCAGCATATGGCACAGTGTTACCAGATAAGTAGGCAAAAATTCCCACGAATAAACCGGTGTGAGGCATACGGGTATTTCCACCTGCCTACTAGGCAAAAGGTGAGGGTGCGCACGGAGAGGGTGCGCTCGCTTTGCCTCATACAGCGGCTGGATTTCAGCAGCATATGGCACAGTGTTACCAGATAAGTAGGCAAAAATTCCCACGAATAAACCGGTGTGAGGCATACGGGTATTTCCACCTGCCTACTAGGCAAAAGGTGAGGGTGCGCACGGAGAGGGTGCGCTCGCTTTGCCTCATACAGCGGCTGGATTTCAGCAGCATATGGCATATATATGGCACAGTGTTACCAGATAAGTAAGCAAAAATTCCCACGAATAAACCGGTGTGCGGCATACGGGTATTTCCACCTGCCTACTAGGCAAAAGGTGAGGGTGCGCACGGAGAGGGTGCGCTCGCTTTGCCTCATACAGCGGCTGGATTTCAGCAGCATATGGCATATATATGGCACAGTGTTACCAGATAAGTAGGCAAAAATTCCCACGAATAAACCGGTGTGCGGCATACGGGTATTTCCACCTGCCTACTAGGCAAAAGGTGAGGGTGCGCACGGAGAGGGTGCGCTCGCTTTGCCTCATACAGCGGCTGGATTTCAGCAGCATATGGCACAGTGTTACCAGATAAGTAGGCAAAAATTCCCACGAATAAACCGGTGTGAGGCATACGGGTATTTCCACCTGCCTACTAGGCAAAGGTGAGGTGCGCACGGAGAGGGTGCGCTCGCTTTGCCTCATACAGCGGCTGGATTTCAGCAGCATATGGCATATATATGGCACAGTGTTACCAGATAAGTAAGCAAAAATTCCCACGAATAAACCGGTGTGCGGCATACGGGTATTTCCACCTGCCTACTAGGCAAAAGGTGAGGGTGCGCACGGAGAGGGTGCGCTCGCTTTGCCTCATACAGCGGCTGGATTTCAGCAGCATATGGCACAGTGTTACCAGATAAGTAGGCAAAAATTCCCACGAATAAACCGGTGTGAGGCATACGGGTATTTCCACCTGCCTACTAGGCAAAAGGTGAGGGTGCGCACGGAGAGGGTGCGCTCGCTTTGCCTCATACAGCGGCTGGATTTCAGCAGCATATGGCACAGTGTTACCAGATAAGTAAGCAAAAATTCCCACGAATAAACCGGTGTGCGGCATACGGGTATTTCCACCTGCCTACTAGGCAAAAGGTGAGGGTGCGCACGGAGAGGGTGCGCTCGCTTTGCCTCATACAGCGGCTGGATTTCAGCGGCATATGGCACAGTGTTACCAGATAAGTGAGGCAAAATTCCCACGAATAAACCGGTGTGAGGCATACGGGTATTTCCACCTGCCTACTAGGCAAAGGTGAGGGTGCGCACGGAGAGGGTGCGCTCGCTTTGTCTTCATACAGCGGCTGGATTTCAGCAGCATATGGCATATATATGGCACAGTGTTACCAGATAAGTAAGCAAAAATTCCCACGAATAAACCGGTGTGCGGCATACGGGTATTTCCACCTGCCTACTAGGCAAAGGTGAGGGTGCGCACGGAGAGGGTGCGCTCGCTTTGCCTCATACAGCGGCTGGATTTCAGCAGCATATGGCACATAGTGTTACCAGATAAGTGAGCAAAATTCCCACGAATAAACCGGTGTGAGGCATACGGGTATTTCCACCTGCCTACTAGGCAAAGGTGAGGGTGCGCACGGAGAGGTGCGCTCTGCTTTGCCTCATACAGCGGCTGGATTTCAGCAGCATATGGCATATATATGGCACAGTGTTACCAGATAAGTAAAGCAAAAATTCCCAATGAATAAACCGGTGTGCGGCATACGGGTATTTCCACCTGCCTACTAGGCAAAAGGTGAGGGTGCGCACGGAGAGGGTGCGCTCGCTTTGCCTCATACAGCGGCTGGATTTCAGCAGCATATGGCATATATATGGCACAGTGTTACCAGATAAGTAAGCAAAAATTCCCACGAATAAACCGGTGTGCGGCATACGGGTATTTCCACCTGCCTACTAGGCAAAAGGTGAGGGTGCGCACGGAGAGGGTGCGCTCGCTTTGCCTCATACAGCGGCTGGATTTCAGCAGCATATGGCACAGTGTTACCAGATAAGTAAGCAAAAATTCCCACGAATAAACCGGTGTGCGGCATACGGGTATTTCCACCTGCCTACTAGGCAAAGGTGAGGTGCGCACGGAGAGGTGCGCTCGCTTTGCCTCATACAGCGGCTGGATTTCAGCAGCATATGGCACAGTGTTACCAGATAAGTAGGCAAAAATTCCCACGAATACACCGGTGTGAGGCATACGGGTATTTCCACCCTGCCTACTAGGCAAAGGTGAGGGTGCGCACGGAGAGGGTGCGCTCGCTTTGCCTCATACAGCGGCTGGATTTCAGCAGCATATGGCACAGTGTTACCAGATAAGTAGGCAAAAATTCCCACGAATAAACCGGTGTGAGGCATACGGGTATTTCCACCTGCCTACTAGGCAAAAGGTGAGGGTGCGCACGGAGAGGGTGCGCTCGCTTTGCCTCATACAGCGGCTGGATTTCAGCAGCATATGGCATATATATGGCACAGTGTTACCAGATAAGTAAGCAAAAATTCCCACGAATAAACCGGTGTGCGGCATACGGGTATTTCCACCTGCCTACTAGGCAAAAGGTGAGGGTGCGCACGGAGAGGGTGCGCTCGCTTTGCCTCATACAGCGGCTGGATTTCAGCAGCATATGGCATATATATGGCACAGTGTTACCAGATAAGTAAGCAAAAATTCCCACGAATAAACCGGTGTGAGGCATACGGGTATTTCCACCTGCCTACTAGGCAAAAGGTGAGGGTGCGCACGGAGAGGGTGCGCTCGCTTTGCCTCATACAGCGGCTGGATTTCAGCAGCATATGGCATATATATGGCACAGTGTTACCAGATAAGTAAGCAAAAATTCCCACGAATAAACCGGTGTGCGGCATACGGATATTTCTACCTGCCTACTAGGCGAAAGGTCGTCTCCTGTGTGGAGAGTTTGCCCAGTAGGCAGGCGGAGGTACCCATCTGCCACACACGGCATTTGTGGGATTTTTCGCCTGCTTCCCAGGTAACATTGAATATGGCAGGCTTCGAAGCTGTCCTCAGTCGGGCGATACACACATTTTGTGAGATTTCTCCAACGCCGGCCGGTCGTCAGGCAGGTGGAGGAAAAAGGGGTGGGGGGAGGGGGTGGCAAGTGGGGTTGAGAATCAGGGGAGGGGAGGGGCGGACAAGGTGGGGCGAGGTGGGCGTGGCGGCACGGCAGTCTCTGGGCCTAAAGCATGACATCATAGGCACTCAGCCGGGTCGCGTCTCGCGTCTCCTCAAGGACAAGAGTGGACACTGGCCGAAAAATGGTAGCACCAGAAGCCAAATAGTAATCGGAACACTGGAACACCAACAGGGTGGGTTCTATAGCGTATAGCACCACCCTGGTTTCCAAATCATCCCTCACTTCTACTTCCAGATGGAGGCAGGACCTTCTAATCTCATTACTTCTAGAAGAGATTATATAAAGAAAAATTGAGGAACCCCATACAATCTTAAATAAATGAATGAATGAGGGAAATTTAGAGAAGTATGCACAAATATAGAATTACATGCGTAAATCTGTATTGTAAAACTCCTGTTACTCTTCACGTAACTACCATCACCATGAATTGAAGAATTCATTAAGCGAATCATTTTAAACAGCTTTACTTACCAAGAACACCATAAACAGTTCGTACAGGAAGATCTAATTCGTCAAGGGCGCTTTGCTTGAGAACAAGGTTTTGCAGCACAATGTCACCTGAAAGCAGCAGAGCAAAATACTGTAGGACAAACTTGCATAACATTTGCAATTGTAAAAATGAAAAGTTAAGTATATGGGTATGAACTTCCAGTGCATGACTACGAGGGAGAACTACACCAACAATAACTGACACAATAATAGCTCTTCAAAAATACTAAAACCAACATTACTTTCAGCAGAAATTCTTTAATTTGACAAAAACAAAAACAGTAGAAAGAATCCTTACCTCCCCATATGCCAATCTGGAGTTGGGAGCGGTCCAAGTTCTCCACATACTCTCCGAGGTACTTGTTGAGGAGATCAGCGACAATCGACTCGAACACCATCCTCCCACCGCTCTGAGGGGAGATTTAATCCCCTACTTCTGCTCCAATCCTAACCTGCTTTCTGTCAAATGCCTCCTCAGCTGTGCACAACAATCAGCAAAGGCTCCCCTCAACCCCATTTATCACACTGACATGCCGACGCAAAACCGACAACAACAAACACAGATGGCACGAGGAAAACGAGCGAGTTCGCATTAACGTACGACGTTCCTTTGCCGCATGCTTGGAAATAGCGAACACAGAACAACAACAGAAGGTCCTTCAGGTGCACGACGTGCAGAACACTATTGCCCTGTCAAGCTAGAGCTCCGCTCCAAGTGAAAAAGCCGGCACTGCCCTCTACAACCTCTTCTCAGAGTTTCGTCTGTTGGAGGGAGGGGTAGGGGATTACAGCAGCTGGTAACTTGACTAGAACTTGGCCAAACGTAAACATACGCAAGGATTCCAGAAAAACATTAAATTTAACCGCATTTTGTAAAGTGACGTTGACCGACATGCAAAACATTAAAATCAGACTCGCCTCTGAGCGAGTAAGCACCTCCCTGACTTTCGGTGAGGAGGGAGCCCCACAGTTGTTCACCCCTGGAGAAACAATCACCGACAACCAACGTGTTATGAGGTTAGTTTTGTCTTATACAAAGGTTTTCATTAACGTGAATTCCCTTGGAAAACAATGGTGCAGTTTTATTGGTGATACTTTTTTTTGACTCGAAATCTCGTATCTCTTGTTATTTGTAGTGGTCATGGTACATATATGGATGAAGAAAATAAGGATGTGTTGAAAGCCTCTGTAGCAGGCACAATTGAACGTGTGAACCAGCTGATTTGTGTACGGCCTATTAAATGCCGCTACATGGGGGAAATTGGAGATGTTGTCGTCGGGAGGATAACTGAAGTTCAACAGAAGCGTTGGAAAGTTGAAACAAATGCACGCCTTGACTCAGTTCTGTTAATATCATCTGTAAATTTGCCTGGCGGTGAACTGGTAAGTAGGAGTTAACTGTGTCAGAATTGTGTATCTGTAAGAGTAATTAATACAACTAATACTATTTTGTTGATTTAGAGGAGGAGATCTGCGGAAGATGAGCAGATGATGCGGAAATATCTACAGGAAGGTGATCTTGTTAGTGCAGAAGTACAAAGTGTCTTTTCTGATGGGTCTCTGTCTTTACATACACGGAGTTTAAAGTATGGCAAGGTACCGTACAGCCACAGTTGCCCTGAGATATCACTTTTTCAATTCTATCTAATCAGCAATTTAAATTGTTAATTATTTAAATATTTTTTATCTGGCAGCTCTCTCAAGGAGTGCTTGTAAAAGTTTCTCCATCTCTCATTTTACGGAGAAAAAATCATTTTCACAATTTGCTCTGTGGGGCAAGTGTTATTCTTGGGAATAATGGTCTGATTTGGATCTATCCTACTAGTCCAGAGGATGAAAGTGGAGTTGGTGGTTTCACTCAAAATCTAGAACAGGTTTGGATAAAATTTTTAACAACTTATATCTTAATTCTATGTTTTCTATTGAGGGATGGTTACTAACTCCATAATTCATCAAAGGTCATTGATAAGGAGGATAGAGAAAGAATAGCACGGTTACGCAACTGTATTTTGGCAATCACTGCCAGCAAATTAATGCTATTCGACTCATCAATCCAATATGCCTTTGAAGAATCATTAAATTACTCGGTGAGTTGTATAGTTTTAATCTCAAATATTTCAAATTCTTTTATATGTCTTATTTAAAATTTACAATACTTATTTTTTTCTAGATCAAAGAATTGTTAACACCTGAAGTAATGTTGGATGTTGCTTTCCGCACAAGGCATAGACTGCAAGCCTACAAAGACTCCTAGCCATTTGGAGGATAATCGCCAAGTGTAATACTTTGTGGTTTTTGAATTAAACGTGTCAATGAAAAATGGTCATAGCTAAAATTATATTTTAAAATAAGTATATCACAATACAGAGCACAAGATTCTGGCATATGTTGGCAGTGAGGCTTATTCCAGACCAAACATTTGTTACAGCTACACATGTGAGCATGCTCTTTTTATATAATTTAAAATATACAATATAATAAATTACAAAATTACACTTATAGTAATTTTGTTTATGGAGCAAGATCAGGCTAGCTTCAATTATTTAGTGAAAATTAAACAGTTTTTCTATGCTCCCTTAATTGAAATCTGCTTTGGACTAGGTTACCCTCATTTTACTTAAAAACAAGAACAGCCTTGAGGGTAGAGAGCAACAAATATCCTTTGCACCATCACTGGCATTTGAAATCTAGTGTGTCTGATAGTTGATTGTAACATTTTCTTTAAATACAAGTATTTTTTTACACACCAACTTGTTAAAGTAGGTGAGATTTATTTAGTGTTTTTAGAAAACAAAGTGTTTCATCTCAGTGAAACTAGTGTACTAAACTTCATATAATGTACTCCTCAACTAACTGCCATCAGTAAATTAACTTAAAAATTATTTAAAGAACATAACATTTCCAAACATTGTACATTCAGTCTCCCTACTTCAATTATGTGAGCAAATCAGGTGTCAACTTCTGGCAATATTTCTCTAAATATACACCACTAACTATTAACACTTGTTTACTAAAGCTCTACTGGCACAAACGCCTGTTGATTCCAAAATGTCATGGCTTCACCTTAACAAAAAAATAATTCATTATAAAAAAATAGCTACTCTACCTCTTTGAATTTGATGGTAACTGTTGAACTTATTAAGTACTATCAGTCAGTCCAGTCGACGCTAAGCTCAGTCTCCATTGTTGCTTCGAGGCGAGATGACAATCTTGAGCAGCCGGACGATGGGCGCCTCGAAGGCCAGCGACACCAGGAAGGCCAGCAGGAAGGAGGCCACCATGTTGCCGAAGTACAGCGTCAGCTACACCACAGAACGTGCACTGTCAGAGCACAGCGGGCCAACAACCAAAAACCTCCAGTCCCCAGTTACAGAGCGTAACGTTAAGTCACGCCACGTAACGTTAAGTCACGTCACGTTAAGTCACGCCACGTAACGTTCCGTCACGCCACGTTAAGTCACGCCACGTAACGTTCCGTCACGTCAGGTTAAGTCACCCCACGTAACGTTCCGTCACGTCACGTTAAGTCAGGCCACGTAACGTTCCGTCACGTCACGTTAAGTCACGCCACGTAACGTTCCTTCCCGTCACGTTAAGTCACGCCACGTAACGTTCCGTCACGTCACGTTAAGTCACGCCACGTAACGTTCCGCCACGTCACGTTAAGTCACGTAACGTTAAGTAACGACACGTGACGTGTGACGGTGCTCTACCTACCACGAGCGCGTTGTGCAGGTGCAGCGGGCCGTCCATCTGGTAGGAGGTGAGCACCTGGATCATGGGGTGCAGCAGGTAGGCGCAGTAGGTGAGCCTGCTGAGCGGCTGCAGCGCCCTGAAGGACAGCAGCTGGTTGATGTAGCCGCCGTGGCCCGTGTAGCAGGCCACCACGATCCAGCCCAGGGCCATGCCCCAGGCCGTGTGGCCCAGGGACACGTAGGCCGCCGAGGTGGCCACGCCCAGCTTCTGGTGCAGCAGGCCGTACACGAGGGAGACCAGGCACAGCAGCGAGAGCGCCCAGCCCAGCAGCACCACGGCCTGCAGCAGGACGGCAGGGGTCAGCAGGACAGCAGGGCAGCAGGGGTCAGCAGGACAGCAGGGGGCAGTAGGACAGCAGGGGTCAGCAGGACGGCAGGGGTCAGCAGGACACAGGCAGGACAGCAGGGGTCAGCAGGAGAGCAGGGGTCAGCAGGACAGCAGGGGTCAGCAGGACGGCAGGGGTCAGCAGGACACAGGCAGGACAGCAGGGGTCAGCAGGAGAGCAGGGGTCAGGGGTCAGCAGGAGAGCAGGGGTCAGCAGGACAGCAGGGGTCAGCAGGACAGCAGGGGTCAGCAGGACAGCAGGGGTCAGCAGGACAGCAGGGGTCAGCAGGACAGCAGGGGTCAGCAGGAGAGCAGGGGTCAGCAGGACAGCAGGGGTCAGCAGGACAGCAGGGGTCAGCAGGAGAGGGGAGGGCACAGAACCACTGCACTACATAGAGTGTCACTTACAATGGGCATGCGTATCCGGCCCTTGGTCTTGAACAGCAGCCAGCCGGTGATCATGCCGATGAGGTAGGGCCCCAGCCGCGTCCACGGCTTGTCGTACAGCTCGTCGAACTTGTCGAAGGGCTCCTCGATGCGCGCCCGGTACCCGGACTGCACCGACACGAAGGCCGTGGTCGCCCAGGAGCTGACCATGAGCGTCACCAGCGCGCCCGCCACCAGCCGGAAGTGCCTGCGGGGACCAGAGCACACTCACAAAACCGCTTCTTCTCTCAAAGAAATAATTCGCGTCTGAGGAAAAAAAAATTAGCAGGTTTACTAATTTTTTTTTAGCTGTATAGACGCGGCTAATTTTTAAGCTACGATGCTTATTTTCTAGCTACCCTGCTATTTATTTTTCTGCTGTTGACGAGTGGAGGCCCCCTCGTTTCTATTGCAGTACACGGTAAAAACTGTACGACCAGGCTTCCGAGCAGTTTTGGAAAAACCAAGACGTTACAATCTATTTCCTCTATTAGAAAATCCAAATGCTTCGCAACGTTACGAAGAATTTATTGCGTATGGATTTTACAGTGTAGCTACCCTGCGGTACGGGAACCTCCTAGAGAGGGAGCGCCTGCCGGACTCAGGGTAGGCAACACGCTCGGCGCGGGCGTCGCGCGGGTCTGCCTACGTCTGCTCCGGGCGGCGGCGCGCGCCCGCGCCCGCAGTGTGCGAGTGTCGCTCACTTCAAGGCGAGTGAATGTTTTTCACACACTTGTAGGTGCGCGACGAATTATTCACACACTTGTAGGTGGGCGAATGTCCATTCGTACACGGAGGCCATATCTGCACTAGTGCAGGAGGACCTTGCAGCTACTGCTACTAAATTCTATGAACTATTTTTTTCATTCAACACAGCGAGAGCTAGTTCATAGAATTTAGTAGCAGTATAAGAAAAAGTTAAAAGTGTGTGGGCTTTCCTTTCCTTTCTTCTCCCTTCTCTCTTCTCTAAGAGCAACTGTTTGGCAGCACTTTCCCCCCAGAGGCGTGACCTCGGGTGTAACGCAGTGCTCAAACACGGCATACAGGCTGAGGATAATGCACTGTTAAAAAAGACTCGGAAATTCACGAAGTATTCGTTGTGAGAAAAATTGCCAGAGCTCTTCGTGATTTTTTGGGCGAAATCACAACTTTTCTTTCTTTTCAAAAATTAATTAACTTCAGAAGTATTACGACTCGTCTAAAACTGATACAAATGAAGATAGCAAAATGCTCGATTTTTACCACAAAGAATTGTTGGGATTTCACACTTGCCCCGTATCGAGCAAGTGCTGTAAGATCACAACATATTTTCAACAGTGTGACGGGCTTACCGGGCGGAGAACATGAGCAGGAGCACGCCCAGGACGTAGAACTGCGTGTCGGTGGACATGTACCAGCTCCAGAGCATGCACTGAAAAATAAGGATTTTTGACACTTTTAAAACGCCTGACATTGATCACAAGCCATACTTTGTGAGAAATATTTGCATAGCACTGACTTTGTCGTCATGTGACGACTTAAACATTTTTACAGTGTGACGGGACGCACCATGTCTTTCCTGGGGAACAGCGAGTTGATGAAGAGCGCGTTGCGCCACCAGTAGCGGTCGCAGTTGAGGTGGTCGAGGATCTTGGGCTCGAACACGGAGTTGTTGTGGATCCAGCGCATGCTCAGCTCCACCATGCCCAGCACGAACAAGTAGGCCGGGGTGAGCCTGGAGGCATCGAGGAGACGTATTCGGCATAAATCAAGCGCTCGTATATTGCACACAAAAATGGAAGGAACCCTAACGTTTCCAAAGAGGAATGGGCCACACTATGGGCGCAAATCTACAAAATATTCACACATTGACGCGTGGCATGCAGGGCTCCGTAACTTATCATAACACGAACGAATGTTAGTTACCTAACGTAACAAAAGACACGTTCCGATAAAAGTTAAAGTTATAGAATTTCAAATGTGTCCAAAATTATTCAGGAGCGATGTACATGTGATTTGCACCATCTGCAACAATAACTTATTTTGAAAGAGCCAGAATAAAAGTTACAAGTTGTAACTCTAACGCCTAACATAACGTTTAAGGAGCTTAAGTAATAAGTTACGGAGCCCTGGTGGCATGACCACTATATTGTCACGCTCCTGTGTTGAACCTTTGGGGATAAAATCTTCCCGCACTAAATGTGTTATGAACGGATTTTTTTGCACGGAAAAAAATGTGTTATTGACGGATTTTTTTTGCACGGAAAAAAATGTGTTATTGGCGGATTTTTTTGCACGGAAAAAAAAAATAAGTCCAATGTTGCGATCGAAAATTTGTCGCGACAACTTAAATAATTGAAATCGGGAACTTACATGTGGTTTCCGAACCCGAATTTTCCGTTTTGTTTGCCAGCACGTTCATATTAGCTTTCACGAGTAATTCGTCGGTTGTCCCAAAGTTAACCGACATGATGTTTTTTTTCCCGCGTGTTCACCTGACGAAACGGTAGAAGATGAGGATGATAAACTTGACGAGGCCCTTCCGCAGACCGCCCTGCTCCTTCTTGGACACGGCGCCGGGATGCGGCGCCACCTTGGAAGTGGTCGAGCTGCCGCCCTCCGACTGGCTCCTGGAGGTGGTCCTGAAGTACAGGAACGCGGCCAGGACCCCGCTGCGACAGAAAACACACACATCTGTGAGTACTCGTCACGGGAAACCCTACTTGTACTGGAAACCTCAAGTGTCTGAATGCGGCTCAACACTTGCAGAAGCGTGATTTTTTTCACTCGCACACTTTTTCCTTTAATACGTAAAATTCCAAAGAAGTTTTACACCTGTACTTGTTCAGGTGTGTTAATGGGGATTCACACCGTTAATTCCCTACAAAGCATCGGAGTGCTGTGTAGAATGCGAAGCAAACGCTTTGCAAATTGCGAGGTTTTGAAAGCTTTGCAGATTGCAAAGTATTTGCTTTGCAATTGCAAAGCAATGCTTTGCAATCTACAAAGCTTTAAAATTCTTCGCAATTTGCAAAGCCTTTGCTATGTAAGAAATTAACAGTGCACACACTTACAAGTGTGTGACATTAACACATTTGGTTTTTTTTTTTTAATTTATGGTGCTTAAATATTTTTTTTTTTGTATTGGTGTACCTGATGAAGAAGAACGTGTCGACGGAGAAAGTGGCATTACTGACGGTCTGGAACATGAAGTTCCTCTCGGTCACGGTCCGCAGTGTCTTGTTCTCTGAGAGGAACAGGGCATATTCACAATCAGATTAGTTCCAGTAGTGTTACAGTTTTGCTTTGCACTGTAAACGCTGTGGCCAGGCCACTTCTGATGCCAAAATATTGGCATCCATTTTTTGAATGCCAAATTTTGGCATCTTTCCAAAGGAATGCCAATTTTTTGGCACTTTTAATGCCAAAATTTGGCGTTCTGGAAAGAGAGGCCAAAATTTGGCATCAACAAAAAATTGGCATGCCTTTACAAAAAGGCCAAAAATTTGGCGTTCTTGAAAGAGAAGCCAAAATTTGGCAATATCCGAAAATTGACATGCCTTTATAAAAAATGGCCAAAATTTGGCGTTCCAAAAAGAATGCCAAAATTTGGCATTGGCGCAGCGTTATGGGTACTCGACTGGACTCACCGGCAATGGCGAACACCTGCAAGTACGTGTGCACCAGGATGACCCAGGCCAGCGAGAAGAAGCGCAGGCCGTGCACGGCCGTGAGCGAGTCCTCGTCCTGCAGCCGGCAGTTGAGGATCTTGGCGCCGTTGGACAGCGGGGAGAAGGCCAGCACGATCTGCACCATGATACCTGCGGGCAGGGGAGGAGGACGCGGTTAGGTTTGGATAAGTGTAGGGCGGGAGTGTAGGGCGGGAGTGTAGGGCGGGAGTGTAGGGCGGGAGTGTAGGGCGGGAGTGTAGGGCGGGAGTGTAGGGCGGGAGTGTAGGGCTGGAGCGTAGGGCGGGAGCGTAGGGCGGGAGTGTAGGGCGGGAGTGTAGGGCGGGAGTGTAGGGCGGGAGTGTAGGGCGGGAGTGTAGGGCGGGAGTGTAGGGCGGGAGTGTAGGGCGGGAGTGTAGGGCGGGAGTGTAGGGCGGGAGTGCAGGGCGGAGTGTAGGGCGGGAGTGTAGGGCAGGAGTGTAGGGCGGAGTGTAGGGCGGGAGTGTAGGGCGGGAGTGTAGGGCGGGAGTGTAGGGCGGGAGTGCACTCGGGAGTGTAGGGCGGGAGTGTAGGGCGGGAGTGTAGGGCGGGAGTGTAGGGCGGGAGTGCAGGGCGCAAGGGTACGGCAGTGGAGCGCGAAGGTGTAGTAGGGCGGGAGCGTAGGGCCGCGGTTAGGTTTGGATAAGTGTTGGGCGGGAGCGTAGGGCCGCGGTTAGGTTTGGATAAGTGTAGGGCGGGAGCGTAGGGCCGCGGTTAGGTTTGGATAAGTGTTGGGCGGGAGCGTAGGGCCGCGGTTAGGTTTGGATAAGTGTAGGGCGGGAGCGTAGGGCCGCGGTTAGGTTTGGATAAGTGTTGGGCGGGAGCGTAGGGCCGCGGTTAGGTTTGGATAAGTGTAGGGCGGGAGCGTAGGTTGCAAGGGTAGGGCGGCAGTGGAGGGTGAAGGTGTAGGGTGGGAGTGCACGGTACGTAGAAGTGTACGGTGGGAATGGAGGGCGAATGTAGAGGGCGGGAGCGTAGGGCGGGAGTGCAGGGCTCGGTGCAGGGCGCAGCGCCGCGGCCGCTTCCTCGAGCCGTGAGCTCGGTCCTCGACTGTCGTATTGTGCAACGCGGCTATACCATACCATACTATGCTGCGGGGCGGGGCGGGGCGGAGCGGGGCGGGGCGGAGCATGGAGGGGCAGGGCAGGGCGGCACTCTCCATAAAGTGTTCGCTTAGAAAGTATTTGCAAATAAAGCGGCGGAGGGGGCAGGGAGGGGAAGGGGGAGAGAGCAGGGGGAGGGGGAGGGGGAGGGGGACGGGGAGAGGAGATGTGCCGCTGTCTGCCGTCGTTGTCACTGTCAGAATTTTCAGTTTAAATCTCAGGTCGTTTTGTTAGCAATTTTCTTTTACCCGCTGGAGTGTGAGAGTGTAAAATTTAAACTGAAAATTCTGACTGTGTTTTTGTCACTTTTCCAGAAATTCCGCCATCGCTTCTCTTCTCACCTGGCTTATACCGCTGCGGCTGCGAGTCCTTGCGCTGCACCGCGCCGCCCAGGGCCGCCTGCTGGCCCTTCTCGGCCCTGCTGCGCTCCTGCATCTCCTGTTGGCCTGTCGTCCTGTTGCCCTGCTGCTGCTGCTGCTCCGAGTCGGCCTGGTCCTGCTGCCCGGTGCGCTTCGTCACCTCCTCCAGGACGGCGCCGGCGAACATCAGGATGATGACGGCCGCAGCGAAGCCCCTGCACACAGAAAAAAAAAAACTTCTGTTGAATTCAGGGAGTTCTGTTGATTTTGACTTTAATATGAGCTTCTGTATTCCAAAGAAAAGTTTGCCTTGATTTCTCTGGTGCATAGTTTTGTTTTTGGTTCAAGTGTGGTCTTGCCAGGAAAGTAATGGATAAATTTACCTAAACCATGTACGGTGACCGGTGTAAGTAATTTTCGTACTTGAGTTAAAGAGTTTTTATGAGTATCCCGATTGCAGAAATCCGGTGGCATTCATTCAAGAACACTCTTTTCTGGGTGTGACGCACGCGGTACCGCAGCTGCCCCAGTCCCCGGGCCAGACCCGCCACCGACCCGCGCTGCAGTCACATTGCGGTTCGCTCTGCGGTTGGCATTAACAGGCGTCCCTGCCTTAATAGCGGCCGAGCCGAGCCGAGCAGAGCCGGGCCGAGCCAAGCCGAGCCGAGCCGGGCCGAGCCGAGAGCGGCTTTGTCGCCGCTTAATCGCAAGGACCGCACCGCGGCGCGTTAAGCCACACTTGCGGTCTCGTCGCGCCGCGCAGGGCCGGGCCGCGGCTCGATCCGAGTCAAGGTAAGTCACCGGCCCCGCCCCGCCCCGCCCCGCCCCGCCCCGCCCCGCCCCACCCAGCCCCGCCCCGCCCCGCCCCGCCCCGCTGGCGAACCTCAGGCGCCACGGTGCTGTGGTGACACACCCGACGAGCGCGTGCGTTTAGGTCACCGGCGCAGTGCCCCCGCGTGACACCCGGGAAAAAAACAACAACGACGCCACTTTCCTTCTTCTCCTGATGTTACTAAATAAAAAAAAGAGCACAACAATCATTATTGAAATGTGCTGTTTTCTTATTGTTACGTTTTCTGCGGTGAGCGTGGCGTACACTGTAATTTTGGGGTGCTTAGTGGTTGTACGCCTAGGCGTACAGTTTTGAGTGTTATACGCCTTGGCGTACTGTGGGTACACACCTTTGGCGTACAATGACAGCACACCTTTCTCTGTGCATGTTCTAAAGTAACAAATTAACTACCACAACACTGTGCCAAAGGTGTACAATGTCTGTACACCAAAAGGTGGGCCTTTAGAACATGCACAGAGAAAGGTGTGCAGTCATTGTACGTCAAAGGTGTGTACTCACAATACGCCAAGGCGTATAACACTCAAAACTGTACGCCTAGGCGTACAACCACTAAGCACCCCAAAATTACAGTGTAGACGGTATTCGAGAATCTGTTTACTCAGAAAAGCGCGCACTTGATTTAGCGTGAGCGTGTACTTGAGATTTTTAACAAAAATTATGCTTGTTATTCAAACCACCGATCGAGATAATTTGCCCATGTTACCACTGAAGCGCTCTCAAAACGAGCGCAAATTTTCGGCACGAGGTAGCCTTATGGATTCGTCTTGTGAAACCGGAAAACATGTTGTTAAAATCTCAAATGAACGCGAAAAATCAGGTACACGCCTTTCAGTGTGTTTAAACATTACGATCCTAGGTCAGCAGCTGCCCCCCCCTTCTCTCTCTCTCTCTCTCTCTCTCTCTCTCTCTCTCTCTCTCTCTCTCTCTCTCTCTCTCTCTCTCTCGCCGCAGGCGTCCTCTGTCCTGAAAAACGCGAAACCTTCCGCTTTTACGGCCGACCGAGCTGAGAACAGCCGCCCCGCCCCACCCCGCCCCGCCCCGCCCCGCCGCCCTGCGAGGCGCACTACGTGCGAATTCGCAACCACACGTGTCGCAAGGTACTTACATTTCGGGGCCTTCTCTCTCTCCTCGGCTGGCTCGGCTGAGTCAGTCGAGCTGAGTCAGTCTGTGTCGCGATGCCGGGCCGGGCCGGCGGCTGCAGTGCAAACCTGAGGCCAGGTAGGCCTGAGGCCCTGCAGCACGTGGCCGACCCGAGAATCGCGGTCACTGACTAAACGCACCCATAAAAATGTTTTTTCTCTATTTTTTTCTCAAGTACATTGTGACCTGACCAGATGTCAATTTCATACTATTGAACAGTGCATTTTTCACAGTATGATCATATACTGATTTAATATGATCATATACGAATGGAAATTGATACATCTACCTAAGTGTGTGACATGCACACTCCCTGTGGTTGACGGGGTGCTGCAGTACTTACGCCAGGATGTGCAGCTTGGTGTCGGCGAGGAGCACGTAGGGGCCGGGGACGCGCCGGATGCGCACCACCTCCATGGAGGGCGCCGTCCTGGGCTGGGGCCCCGGGCCCGGCGGGGCCGGCCGGCTGGCCGCCTGCAGCAGGGCGGTGATGTCCTTGGGGTCGCAGGACCTCGGCAGGCACACGCCCAGGTGCAGGACGCGAGGCTGCAACAGACCAGTCGTCCTGTCAGACCACACCTAGGAGAATGAAAAGTTGTACCAACCATCGCATGGTAACAACACCTAGAAAAATGAAAAATTGTGGCAACCATCGTCTGGTTACCTCAGGGACAACCAGAAAATCATGAACAATATTACAGTTGAGCCCACCAAATTATGGTCAACACGACGATAATATGGCTGTCTCAACCATAATTTTATGGTTGTCCCTGAGCAACTGTTCATTTTTCTGGGTGAACCTCATCATGTATCATGGCTGATACAGCTATGTTATATTTTGTGTCACTTAATTATGTTCATCATAACCGTAATATTGGTGTCTCAACAATAATTTTTTGACTGTCCTATTGAGATTAACACATACGATGGTAAATTCGAAAGTCGCATTTAAAAGAATTTGATAATTACATCTGAAAGAATGTTAGAGTTTTCATGTCGAAAGGAATGTGACACCATATGAACTGAAAAACAGAGTGAGCTATGAAGCTAAAAAAAAAAAAAAAAAAACAGAATAAAACAATTGTTTTTTCCCTCTTTTTCTTAGACTAGACTTACGTGTGGCGTGAGCACGGGGTCCAGGTGCACCTTGATCTGCACGACGTGGAAGGCGACGGGCCACGGCGGGTTGGAGAGGGCGAAGGGTGAGGAGATCTCCTCGCACAGCGTGTGGGAGCCGAGCCAGAAGTCATTGCCGAAGAAGAACTGCGACGAGTAGCGGCCCGAGGCGTCCGTCACTGCAAACAGACACGACGGGACGGGTGAGCACGAGGGGGAAACAACTCTGAGACTTTTGTACACCTCGTCATTCAAAATTCAGAAAAAATCAGGAAAAATTAGCGCAAAAATTCAACAAAAACTCAATAAAACATTAAAAATTTCAGGAAAATTCACAAAAATTCACGACATTTGTACACCAAAATTCAGAGTTGTTTCCCCCTCGGGTGAGCATCTTCAGTCCAGTTCACTGCACTATGGGAAAACCGTAATTTCAACTAGAGTTTTTTCCGTATTTTGGGTGTCCGCACTGGAAAAACAAAAGTCCTACCTTTAAAAAGCACGAACAAAATTCAATGCCTTTGTAAAGATTTAGTGCCCTAGGAAAGGCAGCAAATTTTCTTAGTGCCTTTTCAAGGTAGGATTTAGCACCTGTAGCTGACCAGCGGCGCATACTCCATACAAATTTAGTGCCATTGCAAAGGCACTAAGATTTAGTGCCCCAGGAAAGGCACTAAACTTAGCGCTTGATTTTAGCGCCCCAGGAAAGGCGCTGCTTAGCACCTTTGTTTTTCCGGTGTTCTCAGAGGTGTCCTCGCGTGCGTGTCCCCCGCTGGTCCCAAAGCCCCCCCACCCCCCCTTGGTGACCTTCTCTCCAAATTGAGCGCCACTGTAATAATGACATGATCGACGCGGAGGTCGCTTTCTCTTTGTCTCTCCAACGCGTCCTTCCTTGTCGCACCCTCCCGCTGCGAGCGACGCACTCTGAAAAGCTGACGGTGAACTCCACTCGCTGAGTAGTAGATCTAGTAGCGGCGTGATACAAAATTAAGTGTGCATCGGGTTATTGGCTGAGCTAAATTGAAATTGAAATTTAATTTGAACTTTAAAAGGTCAGCCCTGTCAGAAATCGCCAAGGGGAGACCGACGGGAAGACGGCGTGAAGTAAGGCGCCAGGCGTGAGACGTGGGATGAGAGATGTCGACAAACTTGCCAACCACCAATGCAAAACTCAATTGTAAATCGGTGTTTAAGCTTTCAGCTTTAGCGCGCCGCAGGCCAAGGTAGACGAACTTTTAGCTCAGCCTCACACGGTGCGTCTACCTTGTAATAGTTGGACACTTTCCGGTGCCCAACAACAAAAACAAAAAAATCTCAGGTCTAACACTCGACAGCCCATACAAAACACATCGGTGTCAGTCGAACGAGTTTTGATCCTCATGAAGTGGCATAGGGTATTTTTTTTCCTCGTAATAATGACGCACGTATTACGTTGTGGTTGCGGGTCTAGTTGGTCAGTCACGTGGGGAACAACAGCGCGGCGGCCGCCGGCCCGGAGCAGTCCAGAGCAGCCCGGAGCAGCCCGGAGCAGCCCGGAGCAGCCCGGAGCAGCCCGGAGCAGCCCGGAGCAGCCCGGAGCAGCCCGGAGCAGCCCGGAGCAGCCCGGAGCAGCCCGGAGCAGCCCGGAGCAGCCCGGAGCAGCCCGGAGCAGCCCGGAGCAGCCCAGAGCAGCCCGGAGCCGCCCGGAGCAGCCCGGAGCAGCCCGGAGCAGCCCGGAGCAGCCCGGAGCAGCCCGGAGCAGCTCCTGCCCCTCCTCATGCCGGCCGGGCCGGGCCGGGCCGCTCGGCTTCCTCGATGTAGGCCACACTCCGCCCCGCCCCACCCCGCCCCGCCCCGCCCCGCCCGGATTGCGTCAGCTTCGGTTCCGGCCCGGCAGCCCGGTGTCCGAGAGACAAGACCGGTACAGGTCCGAGACGAGTGCCCTCGCCTGACTCCGGGCGCGCAGGCCCCCCCTCCCTCCTCCCTACCTTCCGAACAAACACCCTGAGGACACCAGTCAATAGACTTAGCCTACTTCCGGGGCCCGCCCCGCCCCGCGCACCAGCAGGGTGCAGGTGCCCGCCGAGGACAAGAGGGCTCTGTATGTGGTCGAGCCGTGCCCTTGCTCATGCCCCTTATTTGTCATCTGCTCGTTAAATCTCCGTCCGTCATCTCCCGTTTACTGTAAAACGTTGAAACGACATTTCTCCTCTACTTCTTCAAGCAAAGCATCCTGTTTTCAAACGACATTTCACAAGTTCAGTTTTTGACTAAAAATCGGAAATATGGATGCGAGCATGTGCTGAAACGTAAAATAAAAGAAGAAATGTAAAATTAATGAAGCTAAAAGCCGGACCGCTTTTCTTAATACTGGAAGTAAATTTTTCACATTTTAAGAATTGTCGGTTTCCAGTCCGCCTTCATCGGAAAATGACCTCAGGCTCGCTTCCCTTGCTTATCAGCAATCTGATAGCACTGCATTAAATTTCGACACTATGGATAACATAGGTTCTTAAAATAAGAGCTTCCAAACCGCACCGCCAGGAGCTGCTACTCCCGTGTACTTATTTCCCCGGCCGCCCCGCCCCGCCCCGCCCCGCCCCGCCCCGCCCCGCCCCTCTCTCCGGCCGGAATTGTTTGCCGATGCTTGCCTCACACATCGGTCGGCTCATGGCTCATCCACCTTGCCCAACGCGCGCGCCGCGGCGAGCAATGGCAGACAGCCACACAGGGAGAGGATCCCTCTCCCTCTCCCTCTCTCTCTCTCTCTCTCTCTCTCTCTCTCCCTCTCTCTCTCTATCTGCTATTGCGAGACGGCGGAAAAAGATGGGGAGGGCACCTCGACACCCTGGCCTACTCCAGCACGCCCGGCCGGTAACGGCGAAGTCGGAAAGCGATAGCATTGGCGAGAAATGACTCTCTTAAAAATAGGAAAGAATCAGAAATTTTTGTGCCTATGGCGCTTTGCTTCTGAGCTTTGGTTTGAATTAAATAAAATTAAGTTAAATTGGAGTTATTGGTGTAAATAGTGTCGGACGGCGTGAAGCTGCAACACTGTTTGTAAATCACAAATTACGAAAAAAAAAGTCGTAAACTTACAGAGATATTTTTTACAGTGTGCTAGGACCTGTATTAGCAAGTCCTCGCTCTCCGCGCGTAACTGCCAACGGCAGCAATTCTTTTCTTTTCCCACAGTGTACTCACTCTGCACGGCCCAGGTGGTGCCGTTGTCCAGGGCGTTGAGGTAGGTCCGGAGCTGGCCGCGGCAGGCGGCGCCGGGCTCCGTCAGCACGCCCGCGGCGCCCGCCCAGTGGTGGGGGTTGTACACGTTGCCCAGGAACTGCAGGCCCGCCCTGGTGGCGGGGTCCATCATGGCGTCCGCCCCCGGGCCCTTGGCCCGGTGCGGGGCGCCGGACACCACCTCGATGTACTCGAAGCGGCCCGCGCCCGCGGCCTCGTCCACGACCACCGCCGGGGCTGCGGTGGCCTCGGACACCGTCGTCGTTGTCGTTGTCGTCGTCGTCGTCGGGGACGTGCCGTTATCGGGGGGCGTCAGGGAGAAGCGGTGCTGCTCGGCGTGGGCCGAGGTCGCCGCGGTCAGCGCCAGGAAGACGAAGACGAGCATCGCCATGGCTGGGCTCGGCGGCGCGGCGGGGAGAGGGGAGGGCGCCGGTGGGCGGCGGGGTCGGCGGCGTGCTCTTCGCGGTCTAGACGGTCATGGTGCTCCCCCGGGCTGGGCGTTCTGCAACAAAAAGACCACAACTCCACTGTTAAAAATTTCCACGGAAATTTTGACGGTTTTGTCCGGAAATTTTTTAGCCGGTGTGAACCGTTTTTTACGTATACGGTTCGACCGGACCTTACCGTACTTCTAAAATACGGTGCAACCCGTACCCCAAAATCCCGTATTCAGCATATTTTTGCTACTACGGCACTTTTTATGGCAACTTTTTACGGGACTCTCCGTACTTAAACAGGTACGGAAGCGGACGTAACTTACAACTACGGTTTTTGCAGTATTTTGGAGGTACCGACCACTCCGTAAAAAAATACTACGGTGCTCTCCATAACCGTAATATGCTACGGAATTTTTAACATTTTTAACAGTGATCCACAGTAAAATACCAGAGCGAGAAAGCCCATTATGAACAATTTTGCTCAGAGATCTGCATTAAATTATTCATAAATAAAGCATGTTTACAGAAATCTGTGGCTGCGTATAAAAAAAAACATTCATAATAATTTAGTGTGCCCCGTTTTTCAAAGACTGCACATTTAAAACAAAATTGTCTCCCTTACGAGTCCCGAATTGATCGGATACGCCGCTGGCTGCCGCATGGGCCGGGCGGGGCCGGGCGGGAACCGAGGCGACCTTAGCAATGACACCGTTTGGCCAAAGTGGCGCGGGGTGGGGTGGAGTGGGGCGGGGCGGGGCGGGGCGGGGCGGGGTGGGGCGGGGTGGTCCTGGCAGGCAGGCGGTGACGCAAGCCACAATATAGCCAAACGTGACCCTGCGCAGGGACGCGTCATATTATGCGACACTTTATAAGGAAGGCAAGAGCAACGTAATTTCGGAGCCTCGAGCACTGTTAGAATTTACGGTAACTACGACGGAATTCCCCGTCAATTATGTTGTGCATAAGGGCTGCAGGAGTATGTGCAACAATACTTATGCACAAGTTTTAAGCATAAGCACGTCTATATTGTGTACATTTGTGCATATGAATGCACAATAATTGTGTGTATGGTTATTCACGGAGCGATGTGCATAACTATGGTCGCACGTTCTGCTGTATAAAAATTAACAAAAAATGCATAAGGGTTTAGTGTGTGCACTAAAACCGTAGCGTCACTTTCAATCATTTTTAATGACCCCTGCTACACCGTTCACCTTCTTAACCGGTCTGAGCCAAAACGTGAAAAAATATGGCGTCGGGTGGTGCGGGCCAGGTGGAGCAAGGCAAATCGATACCACTTTTTCTTCCCGCAGATATCCGATTCGATCATCCTTCAAGCAGCCATCCAGTTCTCGATCCAGTTAGTTCATACCGACGACGGGAGGAGGTCTATCATCCTCGTCCTCCTGCTCGTCCTCCTCGTCCTCGTCCTCGCCCTCGTCCTCGTCCTCGTTCTCCTCCTCCTCCTCCTCCTCCTCCTCCTCCTCCTCCTCCTCCTCCTCCTCCTCCTCCTCCTCCTCCTCCCTCCTCCTTGTCCTCCTCGTCCTCGTCCTCGCCCTCGTCCTCGTCCTCGTTCTCCTCCTCCTCCCTCCTCCTCCTCCTCCTCGTCCTCCTCCTCGTCCTCCTCCTCGTCCTCCTCCTCTTCCTCCTCCTCGTCCTCCTCCTCCTCCTTCTCCTCGTCGTCCTCCTCCTCGTCCTCCTCGCTCTCCTCGTCCTCCCTCTTCCTTGCTTCATATCGGTGAGTTTCTTTCCTCGTTTTCATCAGTGCCATGGATGCGTTATGCAATAGGCGTACGCCCCCCGCCCCGCCCCGCCCCGCCCTGCCACCGATGCCGCTGCTCCCATACCGGCGGCGCCGGCGCACAGCGCACCTATCCCGCTCAATGGTACTCGCAGCAGTGAGATTCGACATTGATTAATAATTTTCTTTTCCCGCCTCAGCGGCACAGCACGGCGTTGGCGCCCCTCCAGGAGATACTCATTTTCCTCCCTCCTCCCCTTCCTCCTCCTCCTCCTCCTCCTCCTCCTCCTCCTCCTCCTCCTGCTCCTCCCTCCTCCTCCTCCTCCTCCCTCCTCCTCCTCCTCCCTCCTCCTCCTCCTCCTCCTCCTCCTCCTCCTCCTCCTCCTCCTCCTCCTCCTCCTCCTCCTCCTCCTCCTCCTCCTCCACCCCCTCTCCTCTTACCGGCTACAGAAATCAGCTGCAGCCGCCAGACGATGTCTAGCCTGCCGCGCGCGTGAGCAGCCGAAAGGAATCGAACCCGCGACCTTTCTGTCACGTGCACGCTGCAGGTGAAACCGCTCGGGTTGCAGTCCCTCCTAGCGCCCCCCCCCCCCTCCAGCCCGGCCCCGGCCTAGGTTAAGGACAACGGGAGCATCGCGTGCTCCGGGGGCGCGCGCTGCCCGCCCTGTCCCTCACGGCGCGTGGAGGGTGCCTTGAAAACGGAGTAGAGAGATATATCGCTCTTCAGCGGGAAAGATTTTGACCCAAAATATATATCTCTCCTGCGAGCGGAATTTTGACCGTAGTATCAAGGTTCAAGGTACGGACTGTTCCGTTCTCAAATAAAATGTATTTATTTTCCGTAGTCCATCTGAGATCGGGTACGGGATTTTTAACAGTGCAGTAGAATGCACACGATTCCAAGTAAGCGACTGGAAATTTACACTCGTACAAGTGAGTGACGTTCACATAATACTTGGGTTTCCAAGTGATGTGTGAGCTCGAGGCGCCGCCGGGTCGGTTGCACAAACTAAAATTGCTCTCGGGGCCGATGACTCGACTCGAAGCGGCCTCGCGAGATATCGCGCGCTATAAGCCGAGTGAGTGGAACGGCCCCCGAGAGAGCCTCGCTGCTTGTAAGCGAAGAAAAGATATGATGACGGTGGATGGTGGATGGATGTCATCAGGGCGCAATTTTGTGAGTGCGATAGGGTCTTTGGGAGCGGGACGGGTGGGGTGGGGCGGGGCGGGGCGGGGCGGGGCGGGGCGGGGCGGGGCGGGGCGGGGCGGGGTGGGGCGTCTATGCAGCCAGTGCCCTCAGCCGGGGCACTGCACTCCGCGCCCTTGAGGCGCAGCGTGGCGTGGCGCAGCGTGGCGTTGCGTGGCGCGGCGCGGCGGTACTAGGGCTGTCCATCCACAGGAGTGAGGTTATGTCACGGGGGACGGGGCCGGCTCGTCGTGGATGTGACAGCTGCGCTGTGGCTGGACAACCTTCGGCTTTTCCCTGTACGGGATACGGCCGGGAGCGCCTGTGAACGCCAGGGTAGGCCACCACGCCGGACATGCCTGTTCGGCGGCGCGGCCTACCCTCGCAGGCGCTATCTCTGCTGAGCTCACCATGCAAGAGTTGCAACAAATTTTCAGTTCACTGAGGAGTGTCATATGACGTGAATGAAAAAAGTAAAAAGAGGGAAAAGCTTTGCAGAGCAGCGCTAGCCGTGGTGGGCCGGGCCGGGCCGGGCCGGCGCAGACAGTGTTACAGGTTTGATGTAACAGCAGTCTCCTCTCCTCTCCTCTCCTCTCCTCTCCTCTCCTCTCCTCTCCTCTCCTCTCCTCTCCTCTCCTCTCCTCCCAGGGGCGCCACCGGCCTCTACTCTCAGCTGGTCCGTGAGCGGCCCCACGCCTGCACTTCGTCACTGCAGGAAGTCCAGCCGGCTCCGACGCCTCTCCGAAAGGTCACGCCCGCCCCGCACAGCCCCACTCAAATTTCTCGACGCCGTGATTTTCGGCCTTTCTGGTATCCTTATCCAGGATTTCTTCCTCATTTTATGCGAGATTTAGACGTCTATCAATGTTCCATGTTGCATGATGTTTACTTTCATGATACCAGCGGGTCCGTCAGGCGTGAGGAGGGAAGTACAAGTACATTAGGGTGATCAAAAATTCCGCAAGTATATGGTACCGACCGGGAGCGCTCGGTTTCCGGTGAGGATCCATAAAAGAACACCTGTGTAAAAATTTGAGCGAATTTGAACAATATTTTGGGGTTGCGCAGGGCGGTATTTTTTTAACACAGGTCTCTTATGGGAAATTCTTAGCAAAAATGAAAATTTGGCCTCTACCCCTCAGTATTTGTGATAGGTCAAAAATAAGTCCAAAAATGTGTTCTACGTCAAAAACCGAATCTGTGGATATGCCACGTGACGAAGAATTTATTTCGTACACTCTAAATTACAATGGACATTTTTGTAACTAGCTCTGAACGTTTTTGTACATCACTAAAAAGGATACAATATTGTCAGTCAGTACCGTTACAATTTTAGATAAAACGTAACTAACGGCAGACAAGAGGTCAAAATTGTATTCAGGATAGTGATTTACAGAAACGTTCAGAGCTAGCTACAAAAATGTCCTTAGTCATTAAGAGTGTAAGGATTTTACAGTGTTTGGGATGGACTGTCAAGAGAGTTACAGTGAATCCTGTGCCTGCAACTACAGTGAAGGTTGTATTTTAAAAAAAATTAATAAGATTCAGTGAAGCGCAAACCCTTGCACAAAAATATATAAATACAGTCACTCTGTCAATACAAATGTGTACATTGTATACTTTAAATAAAGTATACATGCCATGTATGCATCTATATGTGTATACATGCGCATGTATACATTTATAAATGTATACATACCCATGTACACTTTGCAAAGAACACACATACTGCAGTCACCTTACATGCCATGTACGCTTTGAAAGATGTGTACATGGTCATGTATACACTTATTAAAGTGTACATGGGAATGTATACATTTAAAAAAGTATACATGGTCATGTATTCATTTATTAAAGTGTACATGGCATGTATACTTTATTTAAAGTGTACAATGTACGCACTTGTGCTGACAGAGCAGAGTACACTCATGATGATTATGGCGTTTTTATTATTTTACCGCGCGGACCATTTGTGTCGCCTCGGCCGCAGTGACACAGATGCGGTGCACTCGGGCCGTGCGGCACGTACCGCGCATGGCCCGGCGGCACGCGGTGGGAGGGAGGGGGGGGGAAGGTCACCTCACGGGTTGGTCAACCTGCCGCAGCACGCCGGCACACCGGCGGCCCGGCCCGGCCCGGGCGTTGCGCCTCTCAGCCCGGTCTGTTCTGGCCTGGCCCGCGCCGGCCCGGCCGCCCTCGCCAAGGTCCTGACGCACCGTGGCGACACGCGGACGTGCCGCCGATCAGCGGCTCCCAGGGGTGGTGGTGTGGGAATGAGAATACAGACTGAAGCGTGACCGACGTCACGACTGTCAAATTCAGTGACAGCCGCGGATTATCTCAGGATTACTCCTATGTTTCGATGTTTTTCTCTAGGATAACCCATGGATTACACTGTATAATAATTAGGCCCTGGATTACACCGTACACACTACACCCTTATGCATGATTTTTGTATCGTTATGCACGATTATAAACAACCATACTTATGCACAAAATTCTATGCATAACTATGCACACATTGTACATAATTATGCACAAATTTGTGCATAAGGGATAGAGTTAAGTATAGTTATGCAGAAAAAATTGTGCATAGTTATGGCTGCTTAAAATCCTGCAAGGCTTATGAACAACACAGTGCATAAGGGTTTAGTGTGTATTAAGCCCTGAATAACAGCGGATGACTCTTGTATTACCCAGGATTACCCCTGGATTACACCGGACTCGACACCGGATCACCTAAAATTTTCACGGATTACCCCTCCCGGATTACCGAAACGACTGTCAGCTGGATTACCATAGTCGTTTTCCTCTCGCCCAGGAAAAAGACCGACTTTCTTGCAAAACTACAGTAGTAAAACCAACACTACTTTTCGCGAACAGCAAGTCATCCTGCCTGCAGGTCGAATAGTAATATTCACGGTCTCCGAGTTTCGAAGGCCAAGGTGCCTCCCTCCCTTCCCTCCCCAGCACTGTCACCACTCCTGACTCTCACGGCTCTACAACGGGCTGCGTTTAGCAACAACTTTAGCAACCCCATTGGTAATCACGATTTGATATGCAGAATGCGTACGATTGCCACCGCGGCTGAGCCAGGCGGGGGCGGGGAGAGAGAGAGAGAGAGAGAGAGAGAGAGAGAGAGAGAGAGAGAGAGAGAGAGAGAGAGAGAGAGAGAGAGAGAGAGAGAGAGAGAGAGAGAGAGAGAGACCGCCATCACCTGGTGCAACGAACGCAACAGGTGCACACTAAACCCTTCTGCATTTTTTGTGCATAGTTATGCAGCAGAACGTGCAACCATAGTTATGCACATCGCCCCGTCCATAACTGCGTGACACACATTTGTTGTTCCTCTAATACTTCGGATTTGAAATGTAGCATGCTTTTTGGTCATAAGCAGGCATAGCGTCCTAAAACGTCGAGAATTTATAATATTGAAAACTTAAAAAGCACTGTGTTAAACGGCACCAATCACAAAAAAAAAAAAATAATGATAAAATAAAAAGGTGTTTGCGTTAAGTAGGCGTGGGCGGCAGTGGGCGCCGTGGGCGTACAGTGCAATAGGACTGAGCAATGCCACTTCTCGGAGTGGAGCAGGAGCAGTGCTTTCATTTCCTCACTGCCAACCCGTTCCACGTGCCGGGGTGGGGTGGGGTGGGGCGGGGCGGGGCGGGGCGGGGCGGGGCGGGGTGGGGCGGGGTGGGGAGCGGCCAGCATTTGCTCTGGACCCGGCCGGCGGGGCGGAGCGGGCACGACAAGAGAGTAGCGTAATGCCCAACTCACATAACAAATTTGTTGTAATGTCGTCCGGCGCGGTAACACACACACACACACGCGCGCGCGCGCGCAGTGGCTCGCGTTCACGCAGTTTATTCCTCGCGAGGCGAGGCGAGGCTCACTTGAGCTGCACGCTCTTTAACCAGAAAATCTACACTTTCAACACACTGAACCCTTATGCACTTTGTTGTGCATAAGCCTTGCACGATATTCAGCAACCATAACTAATATTTTCTGCATATGCTTAACTCTGTCCCTTATGCACAAATTTGTGCCTAATTATGTTCAATGTGTGCATGTAGTTATGCATAAAATTTTGTGCACAACTGTGGTTGTTGGCTGAGTGATAGCGAAGCCTATTACTCCACTGATCCGATTTTCTATAATCGTGCGGAATGATGCAAAAATCATGTTTAAGGGTTTAGTGTTAACCTAAAAGCAATTTCCCCGAATTTCACAAATGCACTGGAAAAAGCTAATGTAACATGTGTCACGTACTGAAAAATGCACCCCTGTATGTACGGAGCGATGTGCATGGTTGCACGTAATCCTGCACAAAAACCATGCACAAAAAATGCATAAGGGTTTAGTGTGTGCATTGGCCTAAATAAATACTAGAATGCCCATTTACGAACTCGTCCGAGCTATTTATGCTATGAAGCTACTGTTAAAATTTCAGGCCGATATCTCAACTCGTTCTCGAGTAATCGTGCGGACAGACACACAGACAGACAGACAGACAGACAGACAGACAGACAGACAGGAGCCAAATCCGATCAGTGAAGTAATAGGCTTCGCTATCGCTCAGCCAATCATCAAAACTCTCTCACCTGCCGGGCTGCCTCTCGAAGCAAGTCCAACGAAACTTTAGGTTATCCGAGTGCTGCTCAGCATGGGGGGCAAACCACACGTTTGCAACGGTCAATGGTTCAGCGTGACACTCGCGGACACACAGCGTTGTGAGAGATTTCACGCACTTGCGAGTACGAACACGTTCACACACGCACACACACACACACACTTGCACTGATGGACGAACACTCACACACACACACTCACACACTCGCGCACGCGCGCGGAAGACAAGTGCGTTTCGTCCCGTCCTTCCCGGCGAGCAGGACCGTCGCGTTGCACCTCAAGACCGACACTGAGAGCGCGCAGGGCGGGGCGGCTCAGGAGCGCGCCCAAACACTGCACCGGGGGAAGGGAGGGGAGGGGGGCGGGATAAGGTGAGGGGGGGAGGACGGAGGAGCATGGGATGGATCAGGGGACAGGGAGGGGAATGGGAGTTGAGAGGAAGGGGATGGGGAGGGGATGGGGAGGAGGGAGGGAGAGCAGGTGAGGGAGGGGGCAGGACGGAGGGGACAGGAGGGGAGGACAGGAGGGGAGGGGAAGGCAGGGTAGGGGGGGAGTCGAGGGGGCAACTCGGTTGCTTGAAATCCTGTGGTGTACATTATCGTGCATAAGTGTGAAGAATGATCCATGTGATGTGACGATTGTTTAATCTCATCCCTTGTGGCAATATTATTTTTTTTCTCACATGACGATTCAGTTTAACAGTATGGTGCATAGGTGTTTACGTGTGGTGGCTAAACCACTAAAAGGAGGAAGGGATGGGGACTTTGCAGGGGGAGCCAGGGGTGGGAGGAACAGGGGAGAAGGAGTAAGGGGGAAGCGCGGGCGAGGTGAGAAAAAATGGGGGAGTGCGTTTAGGTCACTCTAGCTATTTTTTCACGCACTTGTAAGTGTGTCAGTTCCCAGTCGCACTCGCACACTAAAACAAGTAAAGTTGTGATTTTTTCATAAAGAATTTCGCACACTTGGTGGTACATAAGTGCCCGAATCGAAATTTACACACTTACAAAGTGTGCAACATTCACCCACGCGTTTTAACTCTGACGCTGACGGCAGCACTGATGTAGGGTTCAGTCCACCGCCGCGGTGAGGCGTGCAACGGGAAAAAAAAATCAGTATTTTTTGGTTGAATAAAAATGTACTTGATGACGGATTCCGCATAAGTAGGCATGGCTAGATCCAAAGCATATGCCCTTGCACGGATACCGAGATTAAGAATATTTCCCCTGATCCCAGAACTCAGTTTTTTGCTGGGTGTGCCAAAATGTTTCTTTGGAACTCCACTTTGGGAGGAGGAAAGGAAGCAGGACACTTTGGACACTACTCCGAGGTGCGCGGGATCGGGATCAGAGCAGAGCGGTGAACATGCTGGGCCGGCCACACCACGCGGCCGGGCCGGGCCGGACACCAGGGAAGCGGAGGGGGGCATTCCATAGAGAGTGAGCAGCGGCCGCAGAGAGTGAGAGTGAGGGAGAGAGAGTGAGAGTGAGAGAGAGAGAGAGAGAGAGAGAGAGAGAGAGAGAGAGAGAGAGAGAGCATGTGGTGGGGAGAGGACGGACGATAAAGGAGGCGCGGACGAGTGGAGGAAGGAGAACTTATGTGAGCGGCTGCGAAGGAATGGAGAGAGAGAGGGAGAGAGAGAGAGAGAGAGAGGGGGGGAAGGGGTAGACCGTTCGTCGCACGGGGAGTGACCCAATCCGTACGTAAACACTGTACGTCAAACGTGGCGTGGTCCAGGCCGGCCCCGGCCGGTGGCGGAGAAACTAAGCCGGTGGCGGGGCGGGGCGGGGCGGGGCGGGGCGGGGCGGGGCGGGGCGGGGCGAGGCGGGGCGGGCAGCAGGGCAGCGCTCCTGGCCGGCATGCAGGACCCCTGCTACCCGCCCCCGCCGGGGCTAGCCTCGCCTCGGGCCAGGAGGCCAGCCTCAATGACATAATGCCAACACCGTCCGGACGAGACGCGGGACGAGTTTGAATGAAAAGGCGGGAAAACGATTTAGACTGGTGGCGCTGCTACCGAGGGGCGTAACGCTCACACTGGAAATCCAAAAATGTGCGAATGTCGCGACACTTAAGTGAGTGAATGTCACACACTTGGAGGTATGTCTGAATTTTTTTTGTACACTGAAGGGGTAAATTTTTTCAAAGAATTTCATTCACTTGCAAAAACAATAAGTGTACGGACCCGACAAATGTACAACATTTACAGACCTGGGATTCGCTATCTTGCATCTCGCACACACATCGATCCAAACTTCGTGCTATCATTTTGTAAGCGTCAATTCCATAGACATTTTATAGCGAAGCGACCGAGACTGATGTATTCTTTTGTAAAAGTCTTTTTTGCTTTTCCTAGCGGCTTTTTTTTTTTGCAGGATAAAGGCTGGCCTGATTTGGATCGCGGAAATACTTGAGCTGGTTCCAGCAGGCAGTTGTGCTGTTGTGCCCCGAGCCGCGCCTTCGACCACGTGGCACACCGAAACCGACCAAACCGCACCTGTAACCGTATTTCCGAATCAGTCCATCGGATGCTGGCTCGCGCCGTGCGGCATGGCGTGCCCGGGGCGGGGCGGGGCGGGGCGGGGCGGGGCGGGGCGGGGCGGGGCGGGGCGGGGCGGGGCGGGGCGGGGCTTCCGGAGCCGGCGGGGGGCTCTGGCTGGACTGTTGGCCCGTTTGGCCCACATAACATGGAAATGGAATGGCGCCGCCAGTCCACACTCACACCCAGAAGCGGCCCCGGCCTGGCCCGGCCCGCGCCTCCACACACTAAATTCTTATGAACTTGTTTAATAGTTATCTCCCTAGATGCTATATTGCGCATAATTTGATGCGCAGCTATGCACAAAATTGTTCACTTTGTTCATAGATACGTGTTAAATTACACTGTAATCAAAAGTGCTCAACTGACACACTTACATGTGTAGAACACTTTTACATATGGTTAGGTCGAAAGACCGTGTATTTTGTACGGGGCATCAACTGCAAGCGAGTGCCTTCCAAGTTGACTGTTGCTAGCAGTCGATTCAGCAAGCACGCGCCTTTAAGTGTCTGCTTGCACACTGTGAAAAATACCGTCAATATGAACCGTACAAACCGGCATTGTACTTGAAATTAACAGTGAAACGCTGTACATTCAGCTCGCTGTACCCTACAATGTACAAAAAATTTGAACAGTTTTCTCTTGTGTTTAGAAATGACAGTTCCACAATGTTGGTAAATTGTGGTATTTTACAACTGTGAGAAATATTTGTGAGGGTTACGGGCAAATTTTCCATTAGAAATGTCGGTCAGTTACGATTTCAAATTGTAAAATTACAAAATGTTAAGGAAACTTGGTATTGACGTGTGGTTCTTAAACGAGCGCAAACAGGCTTTCGTAAATTTACGATTTCGATCGAAAAGTTACAGCACCATTTGTTAATCTGAAATTACGAAAAAAGTCGTAAATTTACAAAGATATTTTTCACAGTGTACGGTCGGCAAGTCATGCTTGTCCACCGTAGTTTTAACAGTGCTGGGCCAGCGCCGCAAGCAGCTTACAAAATCATGATTATGCGGATATTTTCACACCTCGCTCCGCCCTGACTTGGCTCGGCTGGGCGTGACACGAATGTTGCCGCACAGGTGCGAAGACGCTGAGGCCCTACGCGGGCCACGGCGACTTGGCGCGGGTAGTAGTGGCTGTCGTGGCCCCGGGGGAGCGGTAGCGGTAGCGGTAGCGGTAGCGGTAGCGGTAGCGGTAGCGGTGGCGGTAGCGGTAGCGGTAGCGGTAGCGGGAGCGGTAGCGGGAGCGGTAGCGGGAGCGGTAGCGGGAGCGGGAGCGGTAGCGGGAGCGGTAGCGGTAGCGGTAGCGGTAGCGGTAGCGGTAGCGGTAGCGGTTGGCTACTAGCGCCTGCGTGGGTAGGCCGCGCCGCCGCACACGGGTGTCTGGCGTGGTGGCCTACCCTGAATTTCGCAGGCGCTACCTAAGTTCTGATATCCTCTGAACGCACCTCATTGCGCAAAATAAACATGGTTGTGCATAAAACGTGTGCATAACTATGGTTGCATGTAGTCCTGCAGCCCATATGCACAACATAATGCATAAGGGTTTAGTGTGTATTACACGAGTAGATGTGCTCTCGGTTTCTCCTACAAGTGTGCGACATTCACGCACTTGGGTTTCTGGACCAGGTGTCGTGGACACATGCCGACGCGTCGGCGAGCCGCGCCCGAGAGTCCTGCAGGCAGCGGTCCAGCCCAGCCAGACGCCGCCCCGCCCCGCCCCGCCCCGCCCCGCCCCGCCCCGCCCCGCCCCGCCCGAGCAGCCGCGCGTCCGAAACCTCGTTTCCCCGTGTTGCATCCGTTTTACGGGAACCTGTTACATAACCGGCTCCCGACAGGTTCCGTCGCCCCGCCCCGCCCCGCCACGCCCCGCCCCGCCCCGCCCGAGCCGGCCGATGTGGTCCAATAGCCTGCTGCCCCACTGCTGCTGGGCAGCCGGCTCCGCCTCGCCTCGCCTCGCATCGTCCGGCCCCTCCCTGCCCCACCATACATTTGTTACAATCGGGGAGTGTCCCTTTCAAAAACTGCGATCCCATGCCGCGGGGACATTTCCTACGACAAGCATTTTTTTTTTCCTCGGGGGAAGTTTTCATTATTCGAATCGAGAAAGAGCACTGATCATTCCTTTGAGAACAATTTCTTCGTATTGCGAAGGATTTGGCTGCCTATAGTAAGCTTAAACAGAAACTTGTTTGCAATTTCAAGGGATTTTGTTCTCAACTCTGGAAAACCAATAAGTGTGTATATATTCATGATTTACTGAATACTTACAGGTATCCAGTAAATAATGAATACATGGCCACGTATGCAGTAAATAGTGTGTACATGGCAAGGTACACACTATTTGCTGAATACCTTGGTATGGTACACACGAAAAATAACACAGAAACTACGTGTGTACATGCAATAGGGTATTACACTGAATCTCGAAACGGAAGCAAGAAGTCGACAAGAAGTACTAAAACGATGGCAAGGGGGGAGGTGGAACCGTTTCCGTTCCCGCTCCCTCTTCACCCCTGGCCCGTGTTTTAGTTACTTCTTGTCGACTTCTTACTTCCGTTTCGAGATTCAGCGAAATACCCTATTCAGCAAATAGTGTGTACCAAATATCTAACTCTGAATTGAAGTGGAATCGACGTCAATAATTCGACCATCCATTTCTGACTGCGGGAAGGTGTTCGGACTTTGTCACAGTCGTCATCGTGGAGTAACTTTCTTTTCGCTTGGTCGCGGCGAGGATGTCGAGGATGTCGTACACCCCCCGCCGGGCCGCGGGAGTCAGCAGCCGTGCGGGCCCCGGGCCCCCGGGCCCCCGGGGGTGTGTCGCAACGCGCGCGTCTAACCTAACCCCCGGGTTAACCCGATGGTCCACACGCCACAAAGATGTGGACCTCGCCGGGCCGGGACAGGTCGCAGAGGCGTGACTCAGCTGTTCGCAGAGCTGATCGGGGCGGGGCGGGGCGGGGCGGGGCGGGGTGGGGCGGGGCGGGGCGGGGCGGGGCGGGGCGGGGCGGGGCGGGGCGGGGCGGGGCGGCGCGGGGCGGGGCGGGGCAGGGCGGGGCGGAGGACACGCCACACGGGAGCAACCGGTGGCGGGTCGTCTCGTCGGCGCGACGGTAGCGGCGCGGGGAAAGAACCACTGAGTCGTCAATGCATATCCCCCGCCGTATAATCCTAGGAGGACAGGGAAATCATTCTGACGTCAAACAGACGTGAATAAACTAGGAGTACGTGCGGCAGGCACGTAGTTGCTGAGCGAAGTGAGTGTTAAAACAAAAGGACGGTTTCAACCCTTCCGCCGGACACCCTATGGTACAACAAATGTCTCTTATCTCATGTCTAAAAGGAGCACACTTCTACTACAGCATCAATACCGTATTGGGAAAACCATTTGGCTGGTAATTTGTGGCGGCTCAATAAGAAATCACAACGCTTGGGTACCGAGAAAAGGTTACAAACAAAATTTAACCAAATATAAGTAAATAATGTCACAGCTAGTAACTCTCACTTGTCAGATGAAGGGGTTATCTGATTTTAATACTCAGACCAAAGTCTGCTGTCTCCCAGACAGAACTGTGTGTAGTCTATTGTAAACAACATTGTTTATGTTGTTAGGTTATGTCACTCACCCCAAAAGTTCGGCAGTAAGTTGAAGCGATCCTGGCTGTCATTTCAGCAATCCGTGACGTTCATTTCACAAATCCAGTACAATCAAAGGTATTCTTGATAAGAACACACGACACGCACGACACACACGACGTGAACACACGACAAATCACTCGTACACACACTTCTACAACATGACGACACTTGAAACTTCGTGTGGAGACTACCACCACTCTAAAAACTATTTGAGACAGCATATTTCGTCGAACTGACACTTTAATTTCTAATTTTTATGTTGAAAACAATCGAGGTGGACACCGGGCTTGGCTGGACCGTCGTGACGTATTTCGCACACTGCCGCTAGGTGGCGCTTACTACTCAACTCCTTTCGTTGCCAACCTCTCCGGAGTGCAGTTTACATTAAACGTTTCAATATTTCAAACTCCATTTAGAGGAAAAGTCTGGACAAATATTATAGCGCTGAAATTAATAGATTACGGAACACTGCCGCTTTTTACGATTACTTCTGTACTTTAAGAGGAGAACCGGCTAGGACAGACGAACAGACAGACTCACGACCAAGTACACTTCCGATCCCCTGCAGGAGTTAGCCTCGCTTCGCTCAGCGATGACTTGAAAGGTCATTTGGGGACCATTTCGAAGTCACAATGTCCATAAAATGAACCTAAAATGTCAATTTGATATCACATTGAGTATAAAATCACTGTCATTCAAGGAATATGTGGCGTCACCGACGGTTGCACGTTCTGCTGCATAATAATTATGCACAAAAGAAAATGCATAAGGGTTTAGTGTGTATATTGACAGTATTTTTTTTTTTATTACAGTGTATCTCCATTTCCATCGTGGTCTGCTGTAGACGTACCCTCTCCAGTACTCATAACGGGCTGTCTGATGGATGTGCGCGTGCGTGCGTGTGCGTGCGTGTGCGTGTGTGTGTGTGTGTGTGTGTGTGTGTGTGTGTGTGTATTTTGGCTGCGTAATAATCACCCGCCTTACACGAGCGTACTCACTTCTCTGTGACGGCCGGTCGTGAGCGTGAGCGCCCGCCGTTGGCAGGCGGTGAACTCGAACTCGCGGCCAGCAGAGGTGCTTGGCCCCCTTCTCCTCCTCATCCACACGAAATCCTTAATTATGTGGCTATAGCCGAAGACGCGGGAACAAATCCAGCAGGGTTCCGTTTCACCTGGATTATTACGCATCACCCGGATCGTATCAATTTTTCCCTTTGATAAACCGCGGATTACCCTCTGATTGTGCCAAGTGAGAGCCAGATAACCTTAATAACATTTAAGCACTGTCAGCCGGATTAGCCGCACTGCCTTTTTAGGGGGGGGGGAGGGGGGGGCAGTGGAGGCAGTTTCCGCCTCCCTCCCCCCCTCCCTTCCTTTTTCGGCTTTTCCGGGCCGGCGGACGCTCCGGTCTGCGGCCCCGTGCCGCACTACTTGTGCCATAGGGAGGGTGTAGTTGCCTACTAGGCAGGCGCAGATGCAGCCCCCCCGCCGCTTTACTTCACTTTGTTTGGGCTACGTATTGCCTACTTTTCAGGTGACACTTTGGGCCGGGTCATCATGACGAGGAGAGGACTAAGGTGGGAGGAGGAGGAGGCGGGGAGAGGGGTGCTGCGCTCCAGTCCGGTGCATGGTGGGGTTCACTGGCAATGCCAAAATGACGCAAGCCCGACGTAACACACCCCCCCCCCCCTCCTCCCCTCCCTGTGCTAATAGGGAGCGAGCCTCATGCCCATGGAGTGGCCGGTACCGGTGCGGCGGCCCGGCCGGCCCGGCTCAGATCACGTGTCGCGGGTCTGCCTACCTCCAGGGGAAATGACTCAGCTAATCAGTGCGGCGTAATTAGGGGCCGATGAAAAAAAAAATGGGTGGGAGAGCGGTGCTCTGCGAGTTGTCTGATTTAGGCGCAACCTTGCAATCTCGTTGATTCCGACTCTGGTTATTCTGTGTTACTCGACAAGTACGAATAAGAAGCAGTTTTACGGTGCACTGCACATAGCACGGTAAGTGGCGAGTGTGACCCGGCCGTGGCTCCGGATAAGAAACACACCGGCGGGAAGGCGACAGGCGCTGAGCTGAGCGTCACTCGGGGAATGCCTAAACTCAAGTTGCGTAAAGAGCTGGTTTTGCTTTCTGGAGCTGTGGTGCCTCTGGGCTGCTGCCCTGCCGCCACACCCCGCCATACGGGGGGGAAATGACTACCAAATTCTATGTCACCCGGATTACCGATTGATTACTCGGATCACCCCCGAATTACCCCAGGATTCCGTTGTCTTTTCTCTAGGATTGCCTCGGATTACCCCTGGATTACCCTCGGATCGACCCGGAATATCCTTGAATCACCCCGGATTACCTTAAAAATTCCTCGGATTACTCCTCCTGGATTACACAAAAGGCTATCAGCCGGATTACCTTAGTCGTTTCCACCTCGCGCCGCCATACCTTGCCAAGCGGAGCACAGCACAGGCCTCCCCGTACCCTGCGGCACTCTAAAAAGCTTTCGGTGATTTTCACTGTGAGCTACGATGAACCCTGCAGCATTGTAGCTTACGGTGAATTTTCACCGTGAGCTACGATGAATGTCACCGTAAGCTACCGTGAATCAGGGTGCATTACCGTACGGTAAAAATCCACTGTAAGCTACAGTGCTGCAGGGTTCACCGTAGCTTACAGTGAAATTCACTGTGAGCTTTTATCAGTGGGCACAATTACCGAAAACTACTTGTCATCCTTACCCTATTTATTTTTTTAAAACGAAAACGATGGCGAGAAAGGGGGAAGGGGCGCACAAGACTGCACAAGACCCGCCGGGCGGCTCTGGCATGACACCCGCCGCGTTTCAAGCGGCGCGCCGCCGCGGAGTGATACGAATGTAGTGCGGCGCGTGCGTGGTGCACACAAAATAGTTCCGCTGGCGAGTCTCATCGGTTTTCCCGGCGCCCTTCAGCAAGTTGTCAGGATGGCCGAGCGGTCTAAGGCGCTGCGTTCAGGTCGCAGTCCGCTTCTGTGGGCGTGGGTTCGAATCCCACTTCTGACAGAATATTTTTGTCTATGTCACCTTCGCCTTTTGTGGCCGATGGTTGAAAACACTGACTTACATTACATATAAAATCACTGATTATTTTCCCCGCATTAAATTTGTACTCTTCTAAAAGTTTTAAAGTTATAAAAAGGGAGCTACGAAACTGGTACATTAAAACGTTTAAATCAACAATGTAAAAATTTCTCTCACTCCAACAAGTAACAGAACGAAGCCCCCTCAAAAAATGTGGAACGCTTCACGATTTTGCGTGTCATCCTTGCGCAGGGGCCATGCTAATCTTCTCTGTATCGTTCCAATTTTAGTATATGTACCGCCGAAGCGAGTACGAGAAGTGATGGAATTTCGACGGTATATATACTGCATGACAAGGAGGGGGAAACGACAGTGGTTAGAGCCTTCTTCTGCCGCAAGATACTCAACAGCTAGACTTGTATTGTAACAGATTTTTGCACTCAAACGATAAATAAACATGAGTTTTAACAATAATATCCTGTATAAATTCCTCAAAACCCACTGGAAATCAGTTAGTTTTCAAGTTAAACTTTAGTAACTCGCACAGAGTTTTACTTGAAACGCCATCTGTCGGCCAAAACACTAAGCTCTCTCAACAGCACAGTCAGCTGTTTCTTTACGCACTGTGCAGGATTGGCGCCAAGGATCAGATGATGTTAGTGCTGCACTTTCTTACGCAGTTTTCAGGCCCACGTTTGTAGGAACCTCAATATCGAACGTTTTAGTCGTGTTTGAAGGTCTGACTCGATAGAAATGGAGGATACTTTCGGGGAAGAAGATTATCTGAGCGACGATGAGCCGGTCGCAGCCCATCAAGTGCTGCAAACCCTGGAGGATGCTTGGTTAAACGAAAAGTTTTGTCCAGACCTATTGCCATCTCAAGATATGTATGTTGAGGCCATGATGGAACAAATTCAACAAATGGAAGATAATCTAACAAAATTGAAAAAGACTGACTTTAGAGTAGAAGTTCACCATATGGAACTTGCAAGAATAAGGTACATCATTACCAGTTACTTGCGTACTCGATTAGAAAAAATTGAACAAAATACCGCTTTTATATTGGATCAAGAATCTTCAAGAGGTCCTGAAAACGCCTACATGTCTGAAGGTGAACTTAATTATGCAAGAGAGTTTCTGGCACTTCAAGAAAATCATCATAAACAATTAGTATTGAAACATGTGCCGCCACCTTTCCAAGATTTCATGTCAACCCAACAATCATTGGTTCCTAATCTCCGAAGTCATGTTTTCCTTCGAGCAAAAAAAGATGTGAATGGAGTGGTGATTGAAGGTGATCGAGACACTAGAGATGAAGAAGTTGACTTGGAAGAGAATTCTCAGCACATAATGCAGTATAAACCAATTGCTAACCTTGTACAAGATGGTTCTGTTCAATTAATTTGATTTGTCAGACCCATTTTATTTCCCTTCACCCATTCATTCTGTTCATCCCACATGATGGTGTGTATTTTGAATGTGTATGTTATTGTTTGTCTACTTCTTGTTGATCTTTCTTATTAATTAAAATAACTCAAATCAAATCAACTTTTTTTATTGATTAAAACCCAATCTGGAAGATAAATCATCAAATAAGTTCAGTATGACAAGAATATGTATTGACTAGTAGGACGACAACACGTATAGACAGTATTAATGGCTAACTGATCGATTGTAAGATATCCTTTGCCTTCTCTTCTGGGAAGGGAATAATTTTGCAATTGAATGTTGCACTGAAACTTCTCAGGAAATGGGGTACTGTTCTTGTTATTGTCATTTCCATACCAAGTTCTCTAGTGAGAGAAGTAACCCCTTTTCCTTCAATGCCGCAAGGTACAATATGTTCAAACCACTTGAGGTCAGTATTGCAATTTAATGCTAGGCCATGGGATGTAATGTGACGACTAGCATGGATTCCAATAGCACATATTTTGTTGTCAGACACCCAAACACCTGAACGTAGAAAGTGCTTTACAGTTATGACAAAAATAATTTCAAATACAGTCTTCTATATGTACCCACCAGTGTGAGGTGACCTTTCTGCTTTAATTCCAAAAGATTGACACATTTTTATTACAGTTTCTTCTATGGCAGCTACATAGCATCTCACACCAGGTTTTTCAAGATTTTTCAAATTCATGATTGGGTATGCAACAAGTTGGCCAGGACCATGAAATGTAATCAAACCACCGCGGTTGGTTTTGTAAAACTCTGCACCCAGCTCTTTAAGCCTCATTTCTTCTTTGGAATCATAGTCCTTGTTACGAATTCCTACTGTATAAACGGGATCATGTTCAACTAAAAGAAGAACATCACCTGTTGTTGAGCAGTTTTGAGGATTATCATCAATCATTTTTTTGTAATTATCTGCTAGATATTTTTGAAGTTGGAGAGCGGGACGGTATGCTATTCGACCAACATTCCAAACATGAACAATTGGAGCCATGATCAAATAATCTGATAATTTATGGGGCCGTCAACTGTTTGAGCTTATTGTGAATAAGTAAGGATATCTGAAACAAAACAATCAGTAATGAGATTTTACGGACTTCAATTTAATGGAAGCCATTTTAACTGTACTCACATACGCATCAGTGGCAGCATACAACTGCTGGTCAGATGACAGCTCCAAATCCCATCTGCTCTTTCGAACTGAATCAGTTTTGTCTATAGTAACTGATAACTGGAATTCCAAACATATAGCACTCTTATACATAAGTTTGTGCCAGTTGGATAAGTTGGATGATTATACATACCAGATGCAAAGCAAGTCTGTCAAGGCTCCAAGTCTGAGCTGACGAGAGAACTTGATTAGCTAATTCTCCCAAGTCAATTACATGTCCACTTTGAATGAGCTTGGCCACAGGAAAGTTAAAATCCTTACCAAGCTTCCAAATGTCACTGAAAAATTCAAGTTAGGTAAAAATTAAGTTGGATTAATTACTGAAGAAATGAAGATGACTCTGTAGACATACTTTGTAATGCAATTGCCCACAAGTAGAACTTTGGGGTGTTTGATAAGGTCTTGAAAGATTTTAGGAAAACTACTCATACAGCTTACCTAAAAAAAAAAATTATTCAGAAATTAAGAAAAGAAATAGAGCAGATGTCAGTACTGTATGCATGAAGGTAACTTACATGAAAAAGATAACAGGTGGTCTCATCACAGCAAACTTGAATAAGAGCTATTTTTCCTGATCCCTGAGAATAAACAGGCCACTCAGCATCGAAACCCAGGATGAGATTTTCTCTCTGCTCAGCTTGATATCTGTAAAATGAATGAATGCAAAATTTGATTTATTTTGTAGGGCAAGGAAGCATTAAATCTGGAATATTATCATCAATCTCCACTTTAAATAGCAAATATCATTCATTTGTATTCAGAGAAAGTCTGGAAGTGCTTACATTAACTTTTCACAAGCCAGACCCATATCATCTACCGTGTTGCAGTACTGAATAACTCCAGAAAAAACTAAGGATTGCTTTTTCTTTTCAGTACTTTCAAGAACCTACAATTATAAGAAAAAACAGGTGTGCCTGGAAAACTCACTACATTTAACCACAATGCAAGCTAGAAGAATTAAATTTCAATGGCAGCTCTACATGACATTTAGTATTTTTCTAATTTAAACATGAGTAAAATTACTCATATTGCTAGGGAAACGGGAAGTAGGTTAGCACATGCATCTCTTTTTCACAACACAGTTAAAGCTATTTTCAGTGTTTATAACCATTACCTTGCTTCGCTTGGTCATCCAATCGGGCAATTTTCTTGCAACCGGCCTCTGAGCCATTGCGAAATTTCTAAACTAAGATACAGACAAGATTTCACACGATACCGCCTCTTTCTTCCTTATCGGACCCGCAGGACCGCGGGGGAGAGGGGGTGCGGGTGGGGGGAAGTTCACTGTATCATGAGAAATTGATGTTAAAGAATGAGAAAATTTCGTTTGACAACACCAAGCAGTAGACACATTGGTTCTATTTGTGATATGTTCTGTAGTATTTCCTTTCTTCTTTTGCTAAGGAAAGAGGGTTCAAAGTTGACAAATAACTTCTGTTGTTTGCAATGTCTGCTTCAACAAATATTTCACTAGTAATGAGGTTCAGCATGAGGTTACTCCACACCAAACATAAAATATTCTCAAGCAGAGTAATAGTAAGTATGTATTGAAGCAGGACTTCACTCTTTTGGATGGCTCTATGTTCATACTTTATACATCATACTCTTCCATTCATTTCAGGACCGTCCATTACATTCATCTAGTGCTCTTCGAAACCAAACTGGCAGCAGTGATTTGAAGTCCCGCCAGGCAGAATTGATGGCGAAAGGATTACCCAAGAAGAAACCAATAGTTGGAGTTAAACATGTGATTCTCATTGCATCCGGAAAAGGGGGAGTGGGCAAATCCACCAGTGCAGGTACTAGAATTTTTTCAAAATATCAGCACTCTGATCAGAGATTTTTTACTACACCTGTTACCTACATCTTCAGTTACAATTTTTCTTTGTGTTTTTCATCAGTCAACATTGCGACAGCATTGAAAGTCGAAGAACCAGATAAACACATAGGTTTACTGGATGCTGATGTATTTGGGCCATCTGTTCCTCTCATGATGAATCTTGATGATTCTCCCTTATTAGATAAGAGTAAGCAGGTTCACTTGGGTATTTAATGTTTTAAAATGTCGTCCTTTTCTTAATTGATTCTCATCTACTCGCAGATAATTTGATGGTTCCTCTTCAAAATTATGGAGTGAAATGGTAAACCGTATGCATGTTACAAGTTGAATTCTATTGCAGTAAAACATTGTTCTAACACCTATTGAATGTAAAATACAGTATGTCTATGGGATTCCTCGTAAACAAAGATGCTCCAATTATATGGCGAGGATTAATGGTTATGCAAGCTCTGGATCGACTCCTGCGTCAAGTGGCATGGGATCCAGTTGATTACCTTATTGTGGATACTCCACCAGGTACAGGAGACACTCATTTGTCCCTAGTTCAAAATATTCCAGTCTCAGGTGAGAAATCCGCCATAATTCACTCTTGCTCTTTTACCTAAGGGTGGCTATCAAAGACCACTGCATTTTCCTTAAAGGTGTACTGTTAGTCACAACACCACAAACAGCAGCATTACAAGTTACACAGAGAGGGGCAAATATGTTTAAAAAGCTTGATATACCTATACTTGGAGTTCTCCAAAACATGAGCTCAGTAGAGTGCCCTAAATGTTCAAATAATGTATCCCTTCATAGCAAGTCCTCTGAAACTCTCATACAAGAACTAGGTAGGTGAACAGCATCCAGTAATACTGTCCTAAGAAAGTACTGCCATACTTGTCTTCTCCATTTATTTGTTTCACAGGTGTGTCAATTCTAGAGGATATTCCAGTAGACAACACTATCAGTCACGGATCAGACAATGGTGTGCCTGTGGTAATATCACATCCAGATGGAGCAGTGGTGAGATACCCTTAAAAAATAAGAAAATAGATCAAGTAAAATTCATGAAGTATTTTAAAGATTAACATTTCGATCTTTGTTAAAGGGCACAGCCTACCGTAAAGTGGCAAGGAAAATAATCCAAGTCCTTAATGAAAGGACACTAGGAGAGCAATAAACAAAATGAATTACCTATCCTGTTCTGTTATTTGTAAGTAAACTTTAATAAATACACAAAAAAAAAGAAAGAAAAAAATATTGTCCCAATAATTTATTATTGCTAATCCATTGAATGAGAAATGATTCCCAGCAGCTCAGAGAGACTAGCAGTAGTCTTAACAGCAAGAGGGTCGAAATGAGTCCTGCTGGCCCGAAAACCGGCCTTCTGAAGATTTGAAACAACTGTAGCCACTTTAATCATTTTGGGTCCTTTAGGGCAATGTTTATGAAGGTTGAAATAAAATGGTGGCTCAGGTTCTGATCGTTCTGATGGAAATGTTTGTTTGGTTTCTATGGTATCTTCTTTAATTTTTTTAGGTGGAGGCTCTTGATTTTCACTTTTGAGAGTTATGTTTTTATTATTATTTTGTAAAAACCTTTTAAGTAACTTTTCCTCCTCAATATTAGGGCACCTGTGATTCACAAAAATTAACCAGTTAACATGGTAAATCTCAAAAATAAGGAACACAAATTGTTAAAGGTTTATAAGGCTCTTACCAAGCTTCAAAGAGTAGCGTTTCCAAGATCTCTTTTACATTTTTCTCCCATGGAAATTTACTTGCATGAGAAATCATACTCTTTACAAAGTTGCAATCAAAAAGACTTCCAGACCATACAGGGCCAACATTTACAATTACCTTCCCTGGGGTATTTTCTATGCACTTACACGATATCAGACTTCCTGGATTATCTACATTAAACAAAACAAAACTTAATTTAAAGAAAGTCTTCTCCTCTCAATTTAACTTAAAAATTTATATCAGCTTACCAAGTGGGTATACAGAAGATGGATAAAATCCGCGATCCTCACACATGTTACAATGCACAAATGGTTTGATCTTTGCCATACATGAATTAGCTGGAGCAGGTCCTTTAAGAATCCTAACAAGTATGGTAATAGTTGATTTTACTGATAATACACAGAGAACTTCAAGACCTTTACTGTGGATAGCGGCAGACCTAAAGCACATGTTAAACTTAAGTAATTACGAGCAAAATAATAAATAAAATTAGTGAGTTCCAATCACAACTACATACCTCACCAACCCTGCTACAATTAATCTAGCAGCCAACTCTTTAGAATAGAAAGTTTTTGTTATTGATCCTCCATAATTTCGAAGAGCCATATCTGGAGTTCTTCCATACAGTGCTCCATCGTCTTTTGTGTTTACAGCTATTATTCCTTGTTTTGCAATATTTCTCATTAACGAATCAAGGTAAAAAGCTGCATCGGTGTGACAATCCAGGGAGCTACCCAAAGTAGACACACAACATGTCTTGAAATCTTAAAAGCCTTACTGTACATAGTTAAACAAGTATTACTTACATGAAACTAAATGGCATTTTGTGCAGTAGAACACAGGGATCTTCTTTGAGTACATTGACATCCACACTATTCTTGAGTCTGTTCTCCACAATGAGTTTATGTGAATTTTCATGTGGATCATTAATAAAGACTTCTACATCACTGCCAAGATATTTTTTCCATAGAAGACCAGCAATTCCAGTGGACCCAATAACATCGACACATTTTACTGGTTTAAATACTGATTGCCCACTTTCACAGAAAACGCTGAGTGCTGTTGTTACTAATGCTCTGAAAAATGGTACAATAAAGGAAGCTGATAGAGGTGGGTCCAGTGTCAAACTGTCATGAAACTTGACTGAATATAGACAAATACAACCTAACCTATTGACATCCATTTCTTGACAGTAGTACCCTTCATTTCGCTTTGGCGATAGTGAGTCCTTGTTGACTTTAAGTGAAACTCCAAATTCGGACACTTCGGCCATGACAATGGACTTTGTTTCTGTTGCAGACATATCATTTTCCCCCATTTTCAACGAAGGTGTACAAACACATGTGTTTACGCTTCCCAGCAGAAAACTTTGGAAGATGGCGCGTATTTTGTACGTCCACAAAAAGTTCTCATATTCATTGTGCCCCACACCGACCCGCGCTAACCTCTTTCAAATGAAATACTGAAATTTACTAAAACCCTGTTGTTTACCATTTGATGACTAGAACCAAAATTTGTCTAGTAGACCGCTTACATGCATCAAGGAACAAGTTCCTTTTTTAATTCCTTTTAGTAGAGGGTCCGGAAGAATTTAAATCATGGCATTCAATTTCCAGCAGAGCAACTTTTCAACGCCGGCCTCATCTGCTCCAGCATTTGGTGGCTTTGGAACTACAAATACTGCAACAACCAAAGGTGCATTACTTATAGCCATCCGGCAATTTGAAACAGACTTGTCATATTTTTGATGACTTACCAAAATCATTGTCACTAATTTTATAGGATGTAGATGTAAGGTTAGGTTTTCTATAGAGATCTGAATTGTTTTGTATCTGTCAACTTCATTTATTATATGTTTTGGTCATGTTTTGTTTTCAGTTGACATAACACTTTTAAGCACAATTTTTTTACCTTAAATAATTCCACCCCTTTCATATTTTCAGCTCCATTCGGTGGCACAGGTTTTGGTTTTTCTGGCTCAACAGCAACACCTGCATTTGGTCAGACTGCTGCTCCTGCAGCCGCAACACCTGGGTTTGGTTTTGGTGCAGCTCCCACCACAACCAGTAGCACTGGTTTTGGTATGTGATAGCTCTGGTAAAATTTAATTTTGTAATATTTCATTACAAATGTAATTTGAAGTCATATGTTTATTTCAGGGTTTGGGCCCACTACCTCCACAGCATCTTCGGGCTTTGGAAGCTTTGGAACAACTCCAGCGTCTTCGGCTCCATCTACAGGTTTTAGTTTTGGCTCTTTTGGTGCCGGACCAACTACATCAACAGCGGGAAATACTGGTGGCACATTATTTTCTGGGTTTGGAGGACAACAAACTCAAACTCAACCTCAGACATCAACAGCTGGTATGTTTCTAAAATTGTTTGTTATACGACACATTAACATTTCTATTTTTCAACATTAACTTTGGTTATTTTTTCAAGGATTTGGTGGCCTAGGATCATTTGGCGCTAAACCATTAGGAACAGGTACTTCTTCATTTGGGGGATTTGGGGCAACTGGCACAAGTTTTGGTACAGCTGGAACCGGCTTTGGAAGTTCAGGAACTGGATTTGGTGGCACAGGTACAGGATTCGGAACAACTGGTAGTACATTTGGTGCTACGGGAAGTGCATTTGGCGGGGCAGGCAGTGCATTTGGTGGTGCAGGAAGTGCATTTGGCGGGACAGGCAGTGCATTTGGAGCAGCTGGAAGTGCATTTGGAGCACCTTCAAACACATTTTCTGCAGGTATGTTTTAACTCACAAGGTACCTTAGACTTTTTTTAGTTATCGTCAATGATAGTAAGTAAAGATTTATTTTGTGTCAGGATTTGGTCAGCAACAGCAGCAACAAGCTCAACAACCAAATCAGCATGAGGCATTGTACAACGCCCTGGTAAATGTAAACATCTTTGGGGATGAACGTGATACTACATTAACTCGCTGGAACCAACTGCAAGCTGTTTGGGGAACAGGTTTAGGTAATTCATATAGTTATTTCATAGACTTTTGGGAATCCTCTGTTAGTGTGTTTTTCTTTGTTTCTCAAACTTACCTTTGTGTTTTTCCCTTTTTCTATTTTAGGTTATTATTCAGCAAACGCACCTCCTGTTGAATTCACTCCAAATAATCCATTTTGTCGTTTCAAGGCTGTAGGCTATAGTGTCAAACTTACTGCTGACAACAAAGAAGGATTAGTAGCTATAAACTTCAACAAGAAAGAGAGTGAATTAAGGTTTGTATTTATAATGCTCTCAAGAACCTCATTTTATTTTAACCTTTTCCCTATGAACTGAAATTTTTATATCCTCTTCAGGCCTGAGCAGAATCAACTTATCACTAAACTCAGTCAAATTCTGGGCAATAAACCAAACTTAACTGTAAATGTTGCTGGTATCAAACCTTTATCAGAGTCAAAATCACAAGTGGTTATAACTGTGCAGGAGAAGGGAGCAACAGGTTGGCAAATTTGAATATAATGCTCATGTATATTTCAAATTGAAATTTCTGTGCTAATTTCTTCTATCAATTTCTTAGGTTCAGTTCACAAAATACCTGCAACCGAACTGGCAACATTTCTACTTCAGCCAACGCAAAGACAACATCTTGTAACTCTAGGAGTGGATAATGTTTATCCTCAGGTAGCCTTAGATGAAGACCAGCTAAAAGAATACTATGAAAATCCTCCAAGTGGTCAGTAACAATGTCTTGTTGTTATGAAATCCATCAAATTCAATCCACAAAAAAACGCACACAAAGGACAATTTTATTTTCAGGTATTGATCCCAGGTTATGGAAACAAGCAATACAGGATAATCCAAATCCTGATAAATTTATCCCTGTCCCCATGATCGGATTCAAGGAAGTTAGGTGGAGGATGCAGTGCCAAGAACAAGAGACAGCTCTACATCAAGCTTTCCTTGATAAGGTTGCTGAAGAAGTGCAGACACTTCAACGTAAGCAAGCTGCCACTGTGGCTAAAACAACAGAGTATCGCAGGAAATTAGTAGAGCTAGAGCACAGGTTACTACAGGTAAAGATCATAATGCTTTTGTTCTTTTTTAGCAATAAAGTTAGTGTCGATCTTTACTTTACATAAATTTTTTTATTTCAGCTCCTTGTCAAGCAGGAAATTACTAGAAAAGTTGGTCTGGCTTTGACCCCTGAAGAAGAGGCAATTAGAAGTCACCTTGAATCACTCCAGCCTCACATGTATGCCCCAACTCACCTTAAAGTAAGTTGAATGCTCCCCATACTCTTTTCATAATCATAATAAATTTATAAATTTTGTTCAGATTCTAATTTTATTTTATTTACAGGGAAGATTAGCAGAACTACTCTCCACCATTCGAATGCAAAGGGAAAAGGGAGAACAAAAAGAGACTGAGAGATATACCATGGATCCCACAGTTCAAGATGACATCAAGCAGGTGCGTTTCATATGACTTTAACGTATGCCTTAACTTTTTACTTCACCTAATACTGTACTTTGTTTCCCAACCTCTTTCAGTTCTTAAGAATGCAGCAAGATGGAATGCAACACTTAGTTCAAACTATACAACAGGACTTGGCTGACTTGAAAATTATCAAAGAGGGCATGATTAAATTACTACATCGTCAATAGACTCATTCTGAATGAAATAAATCTAAAAACAGCAATTGTGAAAATTCAACTAGCATTTTATTAAAGTAAATGTGCTTCTTTGTTAGGAAAACATTGGACAGAAGAGAAAAATGTAAATAAATTAAATCTTATCAATCATGTAAATTGGTTTTATTAATTCATAATAAAAAGGAGAGCGATGAAAATCTTGGTTATTCAATTTTAATTAGCAAAAGTAGTGTAATTTTCTGGAATACTTACATTCTGAGTAAATTTAGTAGTTGAAGATGAAATCTAACAGATTACTAAATAACATTTTAGTCGGACTTGTTTTTAAGTTTGGCAATTGCCCTTAGTCTTTCTATTAAGGTAGGGTGAGAAAAGTGCCAAAGAGAGTACCACTTATCATTAACTGGGAAAGATAGATTATCCAAGTGCAACTTAATAAGGGAATCACCCAAAGGTTCAGAGTAGCCAAGAGTAGTGGCAAAGTAGTCAGCTTGGTATTCAAATCGACGAGATAAGGAGCTCATAAAGAAGCTGATGACCTGAAAAGAGGAAGCACAATTAAATGGTAGAAAAAGCTTGACAACCATGAGAGTCAGCATGAAATCCATAACTTACCAGTTTACACGGTAACAGTATATTTCCAAGGATAACAGTCAAACCAATGACTGCTGGTTGGCTCCTGGTAAATCCAAAAGCACGGTAAAGGCTCTTTGACCCAATGACTTTTGAAAACAAGATGAAAAACAGCAGAATTTGAACCTGGAAATTTAAAACAAATGAGAAAAGGCAAGAGTAAGAAATCTCTAACAAATGTATAAATCAGAATTAATTAATACATACCTCAACAATCACTAAATTCTTAATGGTGTGACTGTATTTCCAATGTCCAAGTTCATGTCCCAACACTGCTACTATTTCCTCTGTGGTACATCCACGATCTTTCTTGGCATTTCTCTTCTCCATTAGCTTTTTCTTTTCTTCTTCAGTCAAATTTTCCTCCTCCTCTCTCTCTTCAGCCTCCTTCTTTTCTTTGTCTACTGGTTCATATCCCTTTATCAATGTGTCAAAGAGAACAATTCGCTTATTCTTGAAAAATCCATACAGATAAGCATTACTGTGTGCAGATCGTTTTGAACCTGTGTGTATACAAATATAAAAATAAATATTTCAATAAATTGAGGGATACAGCAAAATTTGATAATGGCATAGCATACAGAAGGCAAATAAGTGCTTACCTTCAACAACAAACAACTTTGTGAGAGGGTAGTCAAGCTTTTTAGCAAGAGCTTCAATTTCGTTCCTGAGCTCTCCCTCTGGCAGAGCAGTATACTTGTCAAATAAGGGAGCAATGTAAACAGGATAGATTGTCATCATTATAAAGATCACAAATGTTGTGAAGCCCCAAGCATAGAGTGAGAAATAATCACCGCCAGCTTTCACAATGAAGATAATGCCGCTTATAACGGGAAACGTTATGATTTGGCCAACAATGAATTTCTTGATTTCATCCTTGACAAAGAAACCCAGGGTCTGGAGGAAAAAACAATGTTACAAACTGCAAAAAACAAATACAGTAGAAATGGCGGTTGCAAAATGTTCACATAATCTGCAAACAACTTTTGTACCTGATTATTGAATCCATGCCTTTCTTCAATCACAAATGTTGAGTACAGTTTAAATGGTGTGCTGAGGGTAATTTCAATTATACTGTTTATAAGAAGAAAGAAGTAAGTTTGATTTATTTCATACTGATCAAGTGGAAGCCCAATTCGTTTTACAATTACTTCAGAAAAAGTCCACATTACAACATGCCACTTGAGAACCAACATGGCCTGAAACAACAAGGTAGCAAATTAACAGAAATCTCAACTGACAGCCGAACAGGTGACTGGGTAACAGTTAAATGTTTCACTTACAGTGCTCACTATTAGATCAAACAGGCTATGAACGAGTTGGAAAGAATTCTTATCAAGTGCATATTGCCTGCTTTTTTCAAATTTCTCTTCGTCCATGTGCTTTACCAGCTCTGGTGGAACCTTTTCCTCTTTGATCAATACTCTCCGCTGTTAGATTGATGACAGAAAGGAACAAAGTGGTTGAGGTTGCTGTTGGCATTTAGATTTCAGGAAATAAGAGGAAAAAGTATGATGTTCCATACCTGTCGAATACTTAGATAAGATTCCCAGGCGCTCACTGCAGTAATGGCACCAGCTAAGGCCCATAAAAGATTGCCTTCGTCAATATTTAGCTTTGCAAGAAAGCTCATGGCTGATGAGCCAATGATAGGCTTGACTAAATCTTGTAAGAAGCCAATCATTTTAAAACCCCTCACGAGAGGACGAAGAAAGGTGCCTGATACCTAGCAAGGGCAAAACACAATTAAAGAAACGAAGAATTACTTAACGTAACGGCAAGTTTTGAGTAGTTTTGAGAGCCGGCTCATAACCTTCAAGGTGTGCAACCCCCAAAGTAAATTGTATTGCCCAAGTCAGAAATATGTATGAAATGGATTGATCTACAACACTTGCACCATACAACCGGAGGGTAATGGACTGAACGCATAACAATAGCATTAAATTCGTTACTCACCTACACGGCGAGTCGCGCCGCGCCAAGAGGAGTTGGCGGTGACAATAACAATAGTAAATTGAAAATGTCGGTTAGATTACAATTTTTCATCATGTGTGGTTTGCGAGTTCAGCCTTTCGCCGACAGAGCGCATCGCATAGCGGTCTGCCTCAAGGCGGGAACACAAATAGGGTGAATTGTGATGGGTCTTTAAAGTTATTTTCTTAGTAATAAAAAACGGCATGGCAGAAATTAATGATGCCAGTTGAGAAAGGGATCAAGTTCGTGGGTATGGCAGTTGCCAAGAGCAAGTGAAAGACTTCAGTGTGTGGGGAAGTTTGGTAAAGCATAGTCAAGTGTTGAGTAGCCAATTTCTTTTATTGGTAATTGGTCAAGTCCAAACCAGTACAATCATGAGTTACTCTAGGAAGTCAACAAGTTTTGTAATGAAAACACCAATATTAAAGCTTTGAGTAGGTCCAACATCAATTCCCCATACACCTTAAATATAAATACAAAAAAGTCGTACCAAAACTCCTGATAAATCTAACTGTAAATATTAACAAGTCTCCATGATAAAAGTGGTAACTTTCAAAAAGTCTTTCCTCCTGAATGCTTTCCTATGGAAACAGTGTTTCATAATACCCTTGACAAGTCGTTTCCACAAAGGTGGAAGAGGCACAGCTTTAGATGGTGAAGACTTGATGTGCCAAAATATCTTCAGTCTCCAAATGCTCCCATTAGCCACGCCTAGTTATTTCTTCTTCTGGGCCTTCTCAGCAGCCTTGGTGACCTTGCCGGATGAGGGATCCTTGAAGTTTACGCTCTGAAAGAAGAAAACAGACAAATCATGAATTGGTTGTTCTAAAGCACTTGTACAACTGCTTCAAAAATATAGATTGTGGTCAGAGTCAAGTAAAGGGGTCAGCATCGTCACTAAGAGTGGTGCATGGCATGACTGTCTCATCACTCCAATAAAAATTGAAAACTTGATTAAATACACACCTTGATGACACCGACAGCGACAGTCTGCCTCATGTCACGGACAGCGAAACGACCAAGAGGAGGGAACTCCTGGAAGGACTCAACGCACATGGGCTTGGAGGGGACAAGGTTGACAATGGCGGCATCACCAGACTTGATGGCCTTGGGGTTCTCCTCGGTGGTTTTGCCTATAAGCAAAAGAATATAAGTTAAATTGAGGAAAAGAAAAATAGACATCACAAGTAAAGCACAGAAAAATAAAATACTAACCAGTACGACGGTCGCACTTCTCCTTGATCTCTGCGAACTTGCAGGCAATGTGGGCGGTGTGGCAATCCAACACAGGGGTGTAACCGTTGGAGATCTGGCCAGGGTGGTTCAGGACAATGACCTGAGCGGTGAAGTCAGCAGCACCCTTGGGGGGGTTAGCCTTGGAGTCACCAGCGACGTATCCACGACGCAGTTCCTTGACGGAGACGTTCTTGATGTTGAAACCAACGTTGTCGCCGGGAACAGCCTCGGTGAGGGCTTCGTGGTGCATCTCGACGGACTTGACTTCAGTGGTGATGTTGGCAGGGGCGAAGGTAACAACCATACCGGGCTTGAGAAGACCGGTCTCCACACGGCCGACGGGGACGGTACCGATACCACCAATCTTGTACACGTCCTGGAGGGGCAGACGCAGGGCCTTGTCTGTGGGACGGGAAGGAGGGAGGATGGCGTCGAGGGCCTCAATCAGGCACTTGCCGTCAGCCTTGCCTTCCTTGCGCTCAACAGCCCACCCCTTGTACCAGGGCATCTTGGCAGAGGGCTCCAACATGTTGTCGCCGTGCCAGCCGGAGATGGGCACGAAGGCAACAGCAGCAGGGTTGTAACCGATCTTCTTGATGTAGGAGGAGACTTCCTTCTTGATTTCCTCAAAACGAGCTTCGCTGAATGGAGGCTCGGTGGAGTCCATCTTGTTCACACCAACGATCAGCTGCTTCACACCCAGGGTGAAAGCAAGCAGAGCGTGCTCACGGGTTTGACCGTTCTTGGAGATACCAGCTTCAAATTCACCAGTACCAGCAGCAACGATCAGCACAGCACAATCAGCCTGTGAACATAATTGATACACAGTTAGACACAAAACAAATTGCATAATAATTAACTATTTAAAATCTGGGGAGGAAAAGATAGTAGGTAAAGTTTAGTTCGTACTAACCTGAGAGGTACCAGTGATCATGTTCTTGATGAAATCTCTGTGGCCAGGGGCATCAATGATGGTGACGTAGTACTTGGAGGTCTCGAACTTCCACAGAGCAATGTCGATGGTGATACCACGTTCACGCTCAGCCTTCAGCTTGTCCAAAACCCAGGCGTACTTGAAGGAACCCTTGCCCATTTCTTGGGCTTCCTTCTCGAACTTCTCAATGGTACGCTTGTCAATACCACCGCACTTGTAGATAAGATGGCCGGTAGTAGTGGACTTGCCGGAGTCGACATGGCCGATGACGACAATGTTGATGTGAACCTTTTCCTTGCCCATGGTGAGGAGTTTGGATTACTTGGCTGCAACAACACAAAGACACAATGTAACACTAGTCCATGGAAGATTGAACTTAAGCTACTTTGAACTGTTCTGTTGCGCAAGATTCGTATTTGAAAGCTACAGCAGCAGTCAAATATAGCGATCTCAGCAATAATCTCCACAGTTTAGAACGCCATGACCAAAATGATAGTTTGACATGGAGCTGGACTGTGGCCGACAGTAATGAAACTCGAAACGTAACAATTGTCGCTGCAGTAACGTATTTGAAAGCCACAGAAATCGGCAAAAAAACTTCGAGACTGGAGCTTTTCTCTCCACAGTTTAGAACGCCATGACCAAATATGTTCACTTGACATGGAGCTGGACTGTGGGCCGGCGACCCGCCGCCACGCCGACATGACCCGGCCACCGAAAACGAGCCGATTGCAATACAGCACAGCGGGCGAACCAGGCAAAACCAAAGCGAACGAAGAAATCAGGGCACTTAAATGCTCTTTGAATAACCAAAGACCCAGATATCGGATGAATTTGTGGAAAAAGATGTAACACGAGGTGCCTTTAACCTACAATGGACACGTGGCGGCGGACGCGGCCGTGCCGGCCCGCCCCGGCGAGTCACCACCGGCAACAAGTGTCCAGCCACCGAACTCGATATCAAACGAAAACCCGGTTAACTTGAGCACTTACACGTCGGAGATACGACTTGGACAAGTTTGAGATGCAACTGGAGGCCGCACTCGCGAAGCAAGAGGAGGAAATGTGACTAACCTGTCAAGAAGTATAGCTGCACGACGCACACGGCGCTGAGATGGGAGCAAAAGTGACAATGGCGGCCGGGCGGCAGTCTTCTTTGTACACGAGGCCGAGCCGAGCGGCGGCCGGGCCGCGCCGAGCCGCGCCGAACGGCCGGGCGCGGGGGCGGGGGAGGGGGAGGTGGTGGCGGGGGAGGAGAAGGGGAAGCGAGGCGGCGGGAAATTCTCGGCTTTTCTTGTAATTAATACGCAGCGTCTGGCGTTTGCTTCTGTAAATCACTCAGAAAAAAAACTTGTTTCTAATAAGTTGTCGGACATTACTTTTGTTATGAGTTTCGATCTTGAACTAGAACTAGTTTCGCGCGACTGTGACTGTTCTCCCCTCCAACGCCATGGTGGGAAATTCAAACTCCCAATTTTCACGGATAGCACATTAGCTCTGGTGCGCATGCCGAAGTAGTTCGAACATGTGGTAGAAATACTGCTTGAACGATCCGCTATCGATTTTTATAGCCAGATCCTTCCCAATTGCTAAATAATATTGCAATAAATAACCAGAAATAACTACAATAAGATGTATGCGAATATCTAAGCCGTTTTTTTTACGTCTATGTCCCTGCTGTGGTTTGAGGTTTATGAGTCAGATCCGTGTCACGACAAGCAGAGTCCCAGAACACGTCAAAATACGGGATCATTTTGACGTCATGCTCACAACCAGGACTCAGGTACCTCCTTGGGCCTCCCACGCCCGTCGGCAACACTGCTAGTCGCTTCAAGTCATGACATGACCTTTCTCAACCCAGCGATGAGAGGCTACACGAGTGTGAAAGCGAGAGTGTGGCGGGATGGGGTGGGGCAGGGTGCGGAGGGCGGGAGCCCCCAGCCGCCCCAGCCCAGGAGGGTAATTCCCTCCCTCGGCGGTCTTCTCAGCAGCGTCCCCCTGCAGGCAGGGTGATTCCGAACAGCGTTTAGTAGTGTTCTCTCTCTTGTTCCTTACGGCCTTGCCACATGAGTGCGACAAGGACAGAGCGACGGGGCCGACCTCGAAGGGCGATAGGAGAGAGGTGACCCTAGGCTGTCCTACCGAGAAAGCACCGCCCAGCGGGGCGGGGCGGGGCGGGGCCTGCTGTGCATGAGCCTTGTCCTCTTCTCCGGAGCCCCTCCCATCCGGATGGATTTTTCCCACTTCCTCGAATGCCCTGCCTCTGTCCGCGAGGGGAAGCTGGGGAGGGGGCCGTCTAAAAGTCCTGTCTAAAATTTCCACGGCAAGGAACCTTCTTTCCCCTTCCTTGGCAAAGCAACTCAGTCAATTAAGCCACAGCAATCTGACGTCCAACACAAATTTTTTGAAGCAAAAGTGGCCTATGTTTTAAAGAGTTTTCGACCAGTCTATATAGATTAAATCTGACTATGAACAGAGTAGAAAGAAGAGGCAACGATTCAGACACAAAATATGCACTTTTATTGTTATGTAGCTTTTACACTTCCATATCAGTTGAGATCACACTATGCTCTTACCACTCACGTCCTGTACAATCTATTCTACAAAATTTCATACCATCAGTGCTGCCATTGTGGTTTACAGAGGCCTTTATAAAATCTTAGAGGAAAAGTAAACATGTGAAAAAAAGTCAGGTGAAGAAATTTAAATTAACACACAGATGTGCGATACCATGGAGAAATCGTATTTCAAAGGTCAGAAGTACCCAATAAGATAGGCTGCTCTTCCATGGAAGAGCAAATTTATAACATCACAGAAAAAAGAAAAAAAAAATTGAATCAGGCACTCAGATTTACTTGTATGACAATGGCTCATCATTCACCCTTTCCACATCAGGACCACATTGTTGACAAGATTAAATGCAACTCAATACAATATGTATGCACTACATAGTGTATGCTACTGAAATATCATGATACTACAGGAGGGAATACAAGAAACTGTTGTTGGTAACTAATACAGTACTTTGTGTAAAGTTTTAATTTCAGTTGTAAAGTGGCTGCAATCTATTTTTGACAAGGCAAAAAATAAACAAGCATCCATATCCAAACTCATGTAGAATAAATAAATTAATAATAAAAAGAAAGTGGCCACAAACACTCTTGGCATGACCCTCATGGTGGTCCAGGCTCTTAAATTAGTATTTAAATTAAGGGCTGTTTAAGACAGAGCATGAATGTTTTAATTACAATTATGAGTACATACATTAATAGTTGCGTCATCTCTCTTTCAAAATAAAATTCATCAATTTTGAACATGTCAATAAATAAACTCAAAATAAATAAATAAAGCAATATTAAAAGGAATAAAGAGTGGTAGGAAGTGAGCAGAATTGATTGCATACACGAAACAAAAGGTATGAGTAATAAATCACTTCTTCATAAAATGAGCTTGAGGCTCTGTCTTATTTAAATAAAAATTCCATCTAAAAAAGAATAAAAACGCCTTACACAAGGTAAGAAAATGGGAAACAAAGAGAGAAAATAGAAAAATAACAGCAATATGGCAACATTGGTAAGGTCCAGTCTTTTGTGGGCAATGCGCAATGCCACTGATTAAATTCTACAACAGTATAGTACGAATTGACCACCTTACAAATAAAATCTTACAACTCTAGTGTCTTTGAATAACAATGGACACATTCATAACAAACAGACGGTTAAAACAACAACTACAAAAAATTTTACAGTGAGTATTTTCTTTACAGTGTTTTCAACAATAATCTGAAAATAAACAGGGTGCATGACAGGAGCTTAATACCACAGAGAGCAATCAGAGGATAAGAATCAATCTGAAGTTTTATTTCTTAACATCTATACCTCTAACACTTTGTCAGACTGAGTTTTATCCTCTAAACAACCTACAACAGAGGTAACAAGCTAAAATTAGAATTTGAAAGGTACACACATTTTCTATACTGAACATACAGTATAATGAAATCAAGTTTCACCACTGAGAGGAGTTTCCTCTTCATCACAGTTTTTATTCCTGATTGCATTTTTTATTAGGCAGACAAAAAGCAGTGAAGCAAGGCCTTCTTGACCAGATACACTATTTTTGCAATAGTTACAGAAAATAGCACCTACACATACAAGCCAGACAAATAACCAAGACACAATACAGAATCTTTGTGGGAAAAATAATGCATACAGTTGTATTATGCATCTTTACAAAAATTACTAGATCTACAAATCTAATGGCCTTTAAACATTTTAGAGTTAATGTAGGCCTTTAAAATTCATATTACTACTCACTATTACCACAGTACTAAGTAAGTATACAAATCAGTGCCACTTTGTAACAAGTCTTAAAAGTGCAAATGTAGAGAGCTACAATATCTTTAATAGTTTGCTAACTGCTTCTTTGGCACATTGTATGCCAAGTTGACAAATTCAACATGTTCCCTTAACAGAAAATTTGGATAATTGTTCAGTCCTACAACAAGAGATTAAGATTATTTTCAATTCATTTCATAATAATTAAACTTTAGATAATTTTTAAATAGATAAGGCCAATGAGAGGCATATCAAGTTCAAGTTATAGATGGAAACAAAAATATAGAATTAATTTTCACAGAATCATTTGTGCAACACATGGAACCAAACTAGAGAGTTTCATTTAAGTCACCTTACAGAACACACATAAAATCAAATTTAGAATGCTCACATAATTTTGACTTCTAAAGCATAATAAAGTAGATACATATAGACAAAACAAGAACACATTAAAGTGTTTTCTTTGGTTGATAGACCTACAACATACTTTAAATGTGTTGATCACTTAAACGGACTAGTAAAATTACAGTATTTGTCTTGTGATGTGCGGTTTTTCAATCTAACTACTGTACAACTATATTCTTATGGTCTCACTAGTGTATCAACGATGAGAACATACATATTATGAATGCGTCTACCTGAAATTTATCCAATATGGACAAATCAACTTTTACAGTAACAGGTATATATACATGAAAAAATAATTTTGTTCCTAGATAAATATCATTGACAAGTTTTTCAGCCCTCTTTCCACACATTTAACAAATAAATAAGAGTGAGACTAAAACTATCACATGATATTATCTTAACTCTTATGTACTATAAAGGAGTCTCCTTTCTCCACTGAAAGCCATTTGGTCTACTCACAATGGCAGCTGATGCTGGACTGGCAACACTAGAATTTGTTACCCTTGCACTACTATTAATTTTTCTACCTGATGAAAAATCCAAACCATTTTTTAAACCAGGCATAAGTCTTAAGGCTGGATTGGTGACGATGCCGTTTCGTTTTGGTTTGCTACCACTGAAAAGATGAAAAAAGTTAGCAATAAGAACAAAGCTAATACATCACTGACAAGAGGTCCGCCTCCAGTGCCACTAGCACATTTTGGTGGGGGCATAGTATATTACTGTATTAGTCAAGTTAGATCTATAAAGGAATTTAAAGGTGCAATACAAGCCACCCTAATGTGAGAGTGGCACTTGTGGTGTCCCCTTTTATAAAACACCGTAACCTGTATACCAACCTGCTACCGGAATGATTTAAATCAGCACCAGATTTTACATTTCTTGCCACTCCTGCACTACTGTTACCAAGGATTATGCGCATGTGAGTATCTCGTGTGAAATGTGGATCAGCTAGTATGCTTCCAAGGCCTCCTAGAAAAGAAATCAATAGTTGACATTTGACAGTGTTCAAAGTAAATCTAGAAAGAAATGAAAATTTGGGAACACATTCAACTACTAACCTGTAGGTGTCACAGCCATGGGGCTGGCAGGCATACCAACATCACTGAGGGGTGAGTGAGGCGGAGTAGCGTAGATAGGACTCTGAGGCTCTGACTGAAGAGGACTGAGTAGACGGGAGAGTGGTCGAGACTTGCCTCCTCTGGTACATTGCTGGAGTTGTTGAGTGAAGGATAAAGCAGCCAACTGGAAAGATAAGTGTTGGCTTCAAAACACTATCCGTCTGACTAAAAAATTTTCTAATAAAATAAATTTAGTGATTAGTTTACCTGATGGGAGTTATTAGACTCTTGATGAGAACTCTTTGTACTGCCTGTTAGGTTACTGCTGGACTTGGAATGACTGGAGTGGTTTCCCAAAGACACAAAGGACCTTCTTTTCGATGTTGAATCTGGAGAGTCCATTGGTGACACCGAATTATGATGTGCCATTGGAGCTGATGGTATAAGTAAGGCAGAGGATGGCTTTGTCTCTGCTGATGCTCCTGAGGTAATGGAGGTGGCTCCACTACTTCCACCTAAAGAAAAAGTTTTCTTAGAAAATCTGCCAAAACTGACAGTAGCCCATAAGGTGCAAAAATGTATTCACCATTGGCCGCTAGTCGAAGGTGGTGTGGTCTCAATCCAGCTGCAAATTCTTCAAGCAGACGGACAACATTTTCATGTCCGCTTTTCATAGCAACGCGCAGTGCATTTCTTCCACACCGGTCTGAGTGGTTTGGGTCAGCACCATGTTGTAATAATGCCCTCACACAGGCCTCATGTCCTTCTTGGGCAGCAATTCCTACACAAATAGAAATAAAAATAAAGTGATAAAACTGTTCCAATAATGGGCACTGGGTACTTGGTCAACAATTTTCCTACCAAGAGCAGTTGCTCCCTGGTTGCAGGTATGGTCTGGTGCAGCACCATGCTCCAATAGAAGCCTCACAATTGCTGAATTTCCTTGCCACGACGCAGAGTGGAGTGCTGTGCGGTTGTCGTGGTCCACAGCATTCACATCTGCCCCGCCTACAGTCAAGAGCAACGCAACCATCTCCACGTGTCCTTGCCAGGCACTCACATGTAAAGGGGTACGTCCCTGTTGGATGCAAGGAATAGTACATGTTCAGTCATTTCACAGACAGCCTTCATTACTTTAAGAGGAAGGTAAGTATGGGATGTATATACCTCTGAGTCCCGGCTTTCTACATCAGCTCCTCCCTGGTCCAGCAGGAAACGAGCCATAGGTAGCCTATTTTCTAGAGCTAGAATATAAAGACAGCTTCGGCCATCAGCATCTTTTGCATCTACATCAGCGCCGCTTTGAATCAAACATCTAACTGCTTCATAATGGCCCTCTAAGGCAGCCATCCTGTAAAAAAAAAAAAAGTTGATTACATTATTCTGAAAAATAAAGAGGAATTTAAAAGCTTAAGACAAAACAACTACCTTAGAGCTGTTTTCCCATCATGTGCTTTTTGATCTGGTCGTGCACCATGTCTGACAAGAAAATCCTGCACCAAAGACACATGGCCTTCTTGGGCAGCAAGCATCAAGGGACCCTTGCCATCATTGTCAGGCTCATCACAACGTGCACCACCTTCTAAAAGGGCTTCACACACCTCACGATGACCCTCAAAGGCAGCATAGTGCAAGGGAGTCCAGCCTGAATTATCTCTATGCTGCTCGTCAAGTCCTTTGAAAATGTAAGAATTGGTTTAAAAATGTGAAAGACACAAGGATTTGCACTTTTAAGGCAACTCAACTTACCTCTGTCAAGAAGTTGACGAACAACTTCAGTATTGCCTTGGGCAGCCGCTACACTAAGAACAGTGCGACCTTCATTGTCAATACTATCAACATAACAGCCCCAGAATAGAAGGAGGGCAACAACAGTTGAATGACCCATTGAGGCAGCAGCCCACAAGGGAGTTCGACCACATCTGTCAGAGTGGTCAACATCTGCTTCGCTCTCCAATAAGAGTTCACACACATCCCTAAAAATGCAAGGGAATAAAATTGAAAATTTTGCCCACAGTCCCATTCAACCTTTTCAATGACAATGTGAACATACCTGTGCCCTTCAAACGCTGCCACAAGTAGTGGGGTCATTCCGTCTTTGTCCTGGTGATCGACTGATGCACCCTTCTCCAAGAGAATATTTACAACCTGAAAGAGAACATCCCCACGAAATATAATCATAATCACGGTTGGACTAAAATAGGAACATTTCACTTATATGCAAAATTTCAATTCTGTAAGTGGTTTATTAACCGCAGGGAGCAACACTTGTCCCTTTGTTCAAGCAGAGAATTCACCCCAGAATTTTATATGCACCATGCAATTAAGAAACAAACAAGAAAAAAAATCAGAAAATAATTTAAGAAATTTCTAAATAAAAATTGAAGGAAATTACGGAAAATTCTAGTGGATTTCAAGAAAAATTCAGGAAAAATTCAATAAGAATTCAAGAAAAATTCATATCATTTGTACATCAAAGTTCCGAGTTGTTTCCCCCTTGGCCCAGGCCTACCCCAACCAAACCGAGAAGGGCAGGCCCGTTATCAGGAATGAAAGGGGAGGGGGAGCAGTCGACCTCTGGTAAACCACCTGAAAGGTAGGCAACTTGAGCTACAAAACCCCTGTATGTAGGCAACCCAGGAGGCACCCCCGTGCAGGGCGGGGCAGGGCAGGGCACTCACACTGACTTTGGCGTAGCCCTCGTTGGCGGGCACGCACAGCGCCGCGACGCTGAGCGCCGTCCGGCCGTCGTTGTCGGCGTGGTCGATCTCGGCGCCGTACTCCAGCAGGTGCTCGACGATCTCGGCGTGGCCCATGTAGGCGGCGGCGATGAGCGCGGTGCGGCCCTCGTCGTCGGTGCGGTTGACGTGCGCGCTGGACGGCGCGGCGCGCAGCAGCGCGAGCACGATCTCCTCGTGGCCGCCCCAGGCCGCGGCGCGCAGGGCCGTCCGCTGGTCCGTGTCGGCGTAGTCCACGGCGGCGCCCGCCTCCAGCAGCAGGTCCACGACCTGGCGGTGGCCGCCCCACGCCGCGGCGCGCAGCGCCGTCCAGCCGTCGCGGTCCGCGTGGTCCACCTGCGCGCCGCCCGCGAGCAGCACCTCCACCACGTCCGCGTGGCCGTGGCGCGCCGCCAGGTTGAGCGGCGTCTGGCCGTGGCGGTCCGTGCGCTCCAGGTCGGCCTCGGGGCAGCTGGAGAGCGCCAGCTCCAGCAGGCGGGCGTCGCCCTCGGCGGCCAGCGCGTGCAGCAGCGTGCGCCCGCTGCTGGGGTCGGCGCGGTTCACGTCGCGGTCCATGCCCAGCATCCCCAGGAGCTCGGCGAGCGCGCCCGCGCCGGACGCCGGGCTGGGCTCGGACACCTGGCTGGTGGACGCCGCCTCGTCGTCGACGGACGGCGGCTCGCCGTCGGCGCCGGCCTCCGGCCTGTCGTCGTCCTCGTCGTCGTCATCGACGCCGACGTCGCCGGGCGCGAGGGCGTCCCGGACGGGCGGGCTCGCCCCGGCGTCCAGGAGCAGGCGCACGACCTGCGGGTCGCGGGGGGCGGGCAGGCTCGGCGACGGCACCGCCTCCTCGGCCTCCGGCTCCTTGTCCGGGAGCAGGCACGTCTCCACGGGCGCCCCGCTGTCGATGAGCCACAGCACCTGGAACTGGTGCGGGTCCAGCGTGGCCCCGTGGCCCGTCGCCGCCGTCTCGCTCTTGTCCGGCTTGGGCAGCGGCGGCAGCTTGGACAGGTGGTAGGCGAAGCTCTGCACCTGCAAGAAGCCGACCATTGTATTCACACTAAATTCTAATGAACTTTTTTTTATTCGCACTTATGATTTTTTTTGCACATTTTTTCATAATTATTCTGAATTATAAACAATTTTGTTCATAATTGCGTATTAAAAAATGCATAAGATGAGCTTGTGCAAAAAAATTCATAAGTAGGAACAAAAATGTTCATAATAATTTAGTGTGTACCCTGCCCACCAGGCAAACTCTTCAGACACGAGAGTTTGATTTCCCTAGCAGGCAGGCGTTGATACCGCCCGCTTCACACGCGCGTCTTGTGGGGGGCGGGGTGCACGTACCTCCTCCCTGGACAGGTACTTGGCGCGCATGGTGTACCACAGCGCGAGCATGGCGTGGCCCTGCGCGGCCGAGCACAGGTACTTCTGCGTGCAGTGCTTGACGTCGAGCAGCCACTCGGCGAAGCTGTGGTGGAAGAGCAGCAGCTGCTGGTGCACGGGGGAGGAGCCGTGCGCGGCGCCCTGGCCCTGCACGGGGCCGGCCGTGACGAGCACGCGGCGCAGCAGGTGGAGCCGCCAGTTGAAGTACTCGCGGGTCACGTTGGGCAGCGAGGTGCTGACGCAGGCGGCGAGCTCGTCGCGCGTGAGCGGCCGCCGGGTCGTGAGCAGCACGGCGAGCAGCGGCCGCACCTTAGCGGAGGGATTTAAGCACACCGGTAAGAAATTACGTAAGTTACCACTTATATTACGAGGGGGAAACAACTCTGAATTCTGGTGTACAAATGTCGTGAATTTTTGTGAATTTTTGTGAATTTTTGCGAATTTTTTTGAATTTTTGTGAATTTTTGCGAATTTTTTTGAATTTTTGTGAATTTTTCTGAATTTTTCTGAAGTACTCTGAATTTTTTCTAAATTTTTCTGAATTTTTCTGAATTACTAGGTGTACAAAAATTTTAGAGTTGTTTTCCCCTCGTTATATTATCAATCTTAGCGGTAACTTTACTAAGCCTGTAAATCCCTTCCTACCTTGGCGAACTGCTTGCGGTTGAAGAGCCGCTGGCACAGCCACAGGTACAGGCCGTTGAGCGTGCCGGGGATCTCGCGCACCTCGCGCAGCACGATGAAGTTGTCCGCCACGCCGTCCAGCACCTGGGTGAACATGAACAAGGTTGTTTCAGGTGATTCAGGTCCACTCAATGAGTCAAGTTACAGAGCCTCCGCTAAGTCCAGAGGAAAAGAGGGATTTTGTTCTCACAACAAACAAGTTTGTTAATATAAACAACATTTTTTGTTGTTGCGGGAACTAAAAAATTGTTGGGGGAACAATCAGTGGTGACTACAATTGCCATGGATAACTAAGAGGGATTGTTACCAGGAATCTTTACTGTAGGATTACCAGGGATTACCAAGCTTACTACCAATTAACAAATTTTACCAAACTTGATTGGGATTACAAGGGATTACCAACTCTGTGTACACCCGATTACCCACGGTGATAATCGCTTACCTTCTCCAGGTACAGGAAGCAGCCGTTGCTCTTGATGTGCAGCTGGTTGAGCATCTCGGCCGTGTCGCGCGAGATGTGCTGGCGCAGCGAGTCCTCGCGGTCCAGCCGGGCCAGGATGTACTGCTGCACGTCGCGCACCACGGGTGACTTGCGCAGGTCGTCCAGCGAGATCTTGCGGAAGCCGGTGAACATCCTGTAGCGAGGCCACGACAGGGAAAAATCAATGGGGGAAACAACTCTGAATTTTGGTGTACACATGTCGAGAATTTTTGTGAATTTTTGAGAGTGCATTTTGAATTTTTGTGAAATTTTGTGAATTTTTCTGCATTTTTCTGAATTACGAGGTGTACAAAAATTTCAGAGAAATTTAATGCGGGACTTGAGTTCCGCCTGTGAAGTTGCAGCCTACACTGTTAAAAAAGTTTGTCACCTGATGACATTCTGTATGATGAGACTCTTGTTTGAAAACAAAAATTTGTTTTCGTGAAATGCCTCACAAAACTTCGTTTTGCATTGCTTGTAGCAACGACTAAGTAGCGCTGTGTTGTAACTGAACAAGGAAAATCTTGTTAATTTTTATAGCAAAACATTTCGTTTTGAAACAAGCCCTTTTGTAATAGAACTCCTTTTTTCTAAGCGTGATCAAAAAGTAATATTTTTTTAAAACAAAAAGGGACAAAAAATTTCAACAACTTAATTTTTTTGTCTTGTTTGCCAAAACAACAAATTTGTAATGCTACAAGATACCTGTTTCAAAACGAAATGTCTTGCTATAAAAATTAACAAGATTTTCCTTGTTAATTTACAGGACATTTTTTAACAGCCTAGCCTACCTGGCCACGGCCTTGCTCTGGCGCCGGGCCGTCACGACGAGCAGCAGCCACTGCGGGAACAGGTGGTGGTTGTTGGCGAGCAGCTCGCCGATGGTGCGGCTGGGCGCGCCCGCCGCCGAGGGCCCCTCCAGCGGGCCGGCCTCGTCCAGGGAGTCGACGAGCAGCAGCAGGCAGTGGCGGGGCGCCTCCAGCTCCAGCAGCGGGAACAGCACGGCGCGCCGGAACGCCTCGTCGGGGTCCCGCTCCAGCAGCGAGGGGTGCAGCGCCGACTGCACCAACAACATGTTGCAGTCAGTTCAAGTCGCTTCAATTTCAAGTTTATAAGAAATGGCGTGATATTTTTGTCTGAATATTTCCCGAGGTGGGAACCAAGGGGCGGCCAACTCATGTATTTCTGTGTACACTTGCCTTGTATTTCTTGTATTTCTAATGTATTTTTTTGTATTTTTCTCGTATATTTGTTGAGGATTTCTATGTATTTCTGTGTATTGTAGAGTATTTCCTTGTATTTATAGTGTATTTCTAGAAATACAGTGGTATTTCTGTGTACACGTTTTTTTCGAGTTGGCCGCCCCTCGGTGGGAACAACTCTGAATTATGATGTACAAATGTCGTAAATTTTTGTGAATTTTTATTGAAATTTTGTGAATTTATGTAAATTTATGTAAATGTTTGAGAATTTTTCTGAATTTCTCTGGGTTGTTATAAATTTTCCTGATTTTTTGTTAAATTTTTTAAATTTTTTGAGTTTTTCTGAATTTTTTTGAATTTTGAGGTGTACAAAAATTTCAGAGTTGCTTCCCCATGATATTTCCGGAGCTTTCTCTTGAATTTTTATCTGCTAAAAATCCTGCCATTCTATACACTTCAGGCCTGAAATTGGCCCTGTCGGGCTCTCACCTGGACCTCGGGGTCGGAGCGGACCCTCTCGGCGTAGGCGGCGGCCGCGGCGGGGCTGAGCGACTGGGGCGGCAGCGCGGCCTGTGCGCTGGCGTCAGCGGGCACCTGCTGCGCCTGCAGCTGCAGCTGGCCGTGGATGGCCTGCAGCTGGCGCACCAGGCTGCGGATGAACTCGGGCACGGCCAGGGTGGCGGCGTCGTGCGCCTGGCAGAAGGGGTTTCAAAGGCTTGGTAAGTCACCGGTAAGATTGGTAATATAAGTATATTTTCACAGATAAAAATCAAATTTCTGTAAAACATGTTGAAAATGTGAGGTCTGTGAGCGAAAGGTTTTTTTTTCCGAGGAGTGCCCAACTCACTAAAATCTTGTACACCTGATTACCAAACAGTGGAGATTACCTGGGATTACCAATGATTACCAATGCATTACCAAGGATAAAACCGAGATATTACCATAATACTACCAGGGATTACCGACAGATTACCAAGGATTACCAATGAATACTAAGAGATTACATGGGATTACCGAAGCTTACTAGGGAAGAGTAAAGATGACCAGGGATTAGCAAGAGATAATTAGGGCACTGCCGCAGAATATAACGAGAGAACATCAGGTATTACGGTGGGATTACCGAGCGTATAAGGGATTCCCACGGATTACGTAGGGATCACCTCTGACTAAGGAGGGATTACTAGGAATTACCCCGGATAACGAAGTATTACTAGGGATTACCCGCTCTGTGTAGGCCACCTGATTACCTCAGTTGGGCACCCCTTGATTTTTCCTCACCGGTAATTTTTTATTCTAAACAACGCCTACCTGGCAGAAGTGGTAGGCGAGCAGGCGGCGGCGCAGCGCGCGCTGGGGGCGGCCGGCGGGGCCCTGGGCGGGCCACACCGCCTCGCAGCACAGGGCCGTCTTGCCCGTGCCGGGCCCGCCCACCACGAGCGCGCCGCACGTCTTGCTGGCGGGCCGCGCCTCCAGGCAGTGCGCCAGCTTGGCGAAGGCCCACTCGCGGCAGAAGAAGCGCTTGCGCTCGAGCGGCGCGTGCTGCACGCTCAGCGCCGCGGGCCGGACCCCTGGCTGCTGCTGCTGCTGCTGCTGCTGCTGCTGCTGCTGCTCGGGCATGGCCGCGGCCACGGGCTCCTGCAGCGCCACGCCGTCGTCTCCGCCGCCACCGCCGGCCGCCATCGCCGCGTCCGTCGCCCCTACCGGCCCGGGGGCGGGGCCGGGGCCATCGCCGGGCTCGGGGGCGGCGCCGCCGGGGGCGGGGCCTGAGGGCTCAGCCATCTCGCGGGGTCATGGTCCGACCTCTGCACCGGCACCGCCTGCTGCTGCAACCCAAGGAGAGTTCACTGTCAAATTTTAACTAAGACAATATCAGTGCTAAATCTTATTGCTCCTGAAAGGTTCGTACAATAAGGGGTGAGATAAATGTTCAAGGACAAATGGGTCATCACAGTGCGACGAATGCTGCATATGCCATGTGACGAAAGATGCATGTCAAGTGACGAGATGCATGTCATGTGACGACTGTTTCATCACAGCTCTTGTGACGATATATTCTTAGCAATATTTATCGTCACGTGACGATATATTCTTAGCAATATTTATCGTCACGTGACGATATATTCTTAGCAATATTTATCGTCACGTGACGATATATTCTTAGCAATATTTATCGTCACGTGACGATATATTCTTAGCAATATCTATCGTCACGTGACGATATATTCTTAGCAATATTTATCGTCACGTGACAATTCGGTGACAGGTGCCGTGCGGAGACTGACCGTCGTCCTGCGCCCGCCCGACGTCCTGGACGCCCATGCTGCCCCTGGACCGGACCGGATCGGACGGCGGCGCTAGACACGGCGCAGGACCGCCGCCAACAGCGCCATCTGCAACAACAAACACAACACAACAGTCAGTGTTTGTTGACCCGGGCCGCGGGGGTGGTGCTGGGGCATTACCACGCTGTTGGGGGGAAGGGAGGGAGGGTGTGTGTGTAGGCAGGCAGCGATTTTACGTGCTACAGATCCACAATGTGGACACGGTTAAATAGGCGCTTCCGTGCAACAGGTCCACATATGGCGGACTAAATTTGATTAAATGATCTTCGCCGTGTCATAACTCGACCGTGAAATTTTCGTAGGTATCTATAGATAGACTGTCATAAACTTGCGAAGAAATTTGGTTGCTTCGCAATTGCTAAGAATTTGTTTGTGTTGCAAACAAAATAGTTCGTAAGCTTATCAACCTTTCACCTTACACCTTACATTGTAAGAGAGGGAGAGAGAGGGAGAGAGAGAGAGAGACAGGGCGAGAGAGAGAGAGAGAGAAAGAGAGAGAGAGAGAGAGAGAGAGAGAGAGAGAGAGAGAGAGACAGAGAGAGACACTTGGTGTACCTGGCCATGCGCTGCGCGGGCGCTATCAGAGCGCCTGTCGGGTCGAGGATAGGCCACCAGCGGCGGGCGCGCGCGGGCGGGCAGCCTACCCGTCAGGTTGACAGGGGCTACGCGGCTGGCGGGCCGGCGCGGGGCGAGGCGGGGCCGGGCGGGGCGAGGCGGGGCACGGGGCGGGGCGGGCGGCGGCCGGCCAACATGACGAGGGTGAGGACGAGCACCGCGCCGAGCCGAGCGGGACAGGACGGCAGAGAGGCTAACAAAGGCCGACAGGTGCCTACGCCGCACCGCCCCGCCCGGGACAGGACGCGACCAACAGAAACACGGCCGGGGCGTGGCGGGGCGGGGTGGGGGGGGGGGGGGTGGGGTGAGGTGGGGTGGGGTGAGGTGAAGCGGGGCGGGGTGGGGTGACGCGGGACGGGGTGAGGCGGGGTGGGGTGACGCGGGACGGGGTGAGGCGGGGCGGGGTGAGGTGGGGCAGGGTGAGGCGGGGTGGGGTGGGGTGAGGCGGGGTGGGGGCAGACAAGGTGCAGGCAGCGCAGGCATGATGCCGAGTCTCGTCGCGGGGGGCAGCGGCGGGGGGCGTTCCGGCGGGTGGCAGGGGTTTCGGAAGCCAAACTTGGATGCCCCCCACCCCACCCCACCCCACCCCGCCCCACCCCACCCCACCGCGCCCCATCTCCTCCCTGCTCGACCATCCCGCCTCGTTCCTCGCACCGACGCGTCCTTCGCTTCGATGAAAACGACCCATCTCAATTTGTAAGTAAAAAGGGGGTGGTTGTAGCAGTGCTCATTCCGTTCACCCAACACTGTCAGGAAAAGTACAGTAAATCCGACGAATTTTAATTTTTGGGGTACGGGAAGGAATAAGGAGTACATAGTGAATCCGGTTCCAGAACGTACAGTAAATGCTGGCATTTAAGTTAACAGGATTCACCGCAGTTTTTTTCTTGCAGTGTCCCTTCACCGCCCCTCCGTGTCCTCTCCCTTTCGCTTTCCCCCCCTTTTTCCTTACTTTCTCACTCACCGCCACCCGGGCTTAGGCAGAGGATTTTCTCGGCCAACGGAAAATGAAAGACCCCCAACTCACGGGGGAGAAAAACGTGGCGGGGGAGAGGGAGGCCCACGCGCACCCCCGGGACTTCCCTATCCGCTCCCCTCCACTTAACAAATGAATTGCCATTTTTCACCGATGATAAAACTACTTCCGCAGAAACTTTTTCGAGTCGCACAATCCTTTTTCGTTTTTCTTCCTTTTTTTTTTGGCTACAGCTCGAACCCGCTTTGTCTCCAGCCCCTGGCGGCACGGCCGACCGGTCCCGAGTCCCATTTCACTTTTTTCCTTCCCCTAGTGTCTGCCTATCTTGTCCGTGCCGCTGGCCCTTCCCCGCCCCGTCCATGTAAGTCGAGCTGAATGACTGACGGCGAGAGAGAGAGCGAGAGAGAGAGAGAACGAACAAGAGAAAGAGAGGAAAAGCAAGAGAGAGAGAGAGCGAGAGATGGCGAGAGGGAGCGAGAGAGAAAGATGAGGATGACGTCACAAACGCGCCAGAAGAAGACGTAATGATAAAGTTTTTAATACAAAAAATTGGAGGCCATTGGTCTGATAGGCGGGGGGCGCTGGGGCGGGGCTCCATGCCGCGCCCATTTGTTCTGACAACTCCATTTGATTTAATTAGCGCGGAGCGCAGCGCTCCTCTGGGTGTGGCGTGGCGTGGCGGGGCGTGGCGGGGCGTGGCGGGGCGTGGCGGGGCGTGGCGGGGCGTGGCGGGGCGTGGCGGGGCGTGGCGGGGCGTGGCGGGGCGTGGCGAGGCCCGCCCACGTGTACCACGGTGGCTAAACCGCGGGAGGAATAAATGTGTCTCCGTCACAGTCGAACGAGAGAGAGAGAGAGAGAGAGAAAGAGAGCGAAAGCGAGCGAGAGAGAGAGCGAGAGAGAGAGAGAGAGAGAGAGAGAGAGCGAAAGCGAGCGAGAGAGTGCGAGAGAAAGAGAGCGAGTGAGAAAGCGAGCGAGAGAGCGAGAGAGAGAGAGAGAGAGAGAGAGAGAGAGAGAGAGACAGAGAGAGAGAGACAGAGAGAGAGAGAGAGAGAGAGGGACAGAGAGAGTTGAGCAGTACGCCAAGAGAGAGGGGAGGGGGTAATTTGCAAACAAAGTGTCACCCAGCCCAGGCGGTGGTGTAACTTCAATCAATGTTTGTATGAGTCCCAGCCAACAGCCAAGCGAGGCCCCTGGGGGGTAGACAGTCCCGCGGCACACGGCTGCGTGCAATTGCCTACCCTCACAGGCGGCTGGCCCGCCAGCATTGTAAAAAATACCGTCGATAAGAACCGTACAACCCGTTATTGTACTTGAAATTAACAGTGAAACACTGTACACTCGGCTCGTTGTACCCTACAATGTACAATAAGTTTTAACAGTTTTCCATTGTGTTTTGAAGTAACGGTTCCACACTGTTGTTAAATTGTGGTTTTTAATGACAGTGAGTTTGCAAGAGGAAAAGGTCGGCTCTTTTTTTCACAGTGTATTATGGGCGGTGACGGGCACACGCGAACTGTATATGTATGTTTTTGTGCAAACGTTAGCGTACCGTTAAACCTGCGTTTCGCTTTGCACAAATTCGTGTGCGCAAATATCCATGATTTTTTACACAAAAGAGTGTTCAAGTGAACGCACAAATATGTGCAAAAAATCCAGTTAGTGTGCAAAATCAACCATGTAGTTTGTTGTAGCAACTTTTTTTTTGCTGATGTTGCGAAAATAAGTTGTATATTGGCAAGTTTTTTCTCTCCGTGAGAGAGGCGTCAAATGCCACTTAGGCATTCGTGGATAGACAGGAGCACTTCATTACCGTCCGCCTGCTGGGCGCAAAAGCACCTGCAGCGTCACTCCCCCCCCCCCCCTCTTCACCAAAGACAGACACATCATCACTCTCCCCCTCTCGCTGACACTCGAACCAGACAGATCGCACCATTTACAAGAGCAGACATCCTCCCCCTCCCCCCCCCCCACCGCTTTTCCCGCTTCCTGGAAACGTCACGATGACAGGGGAGGGGGGAGGGGGGCGAGGGGAAGGGGAGGGTTGGATATTGAAGGAGGCGAGAACACGCGGTAAATAGATTGCACAACGTGTACTGTTCAATACAGTTGCAGCAGATTCCAATTGGGGGGTGGGGGGGGGGGAATTCCATGAAGTCACTGGAAAAACAAAGGTGCTAAGTCCTACCTTTAAAAGGCGCTAACAAAATTTAGTACCTTTGAAAAGGCACTAATGTTTAGTGCCTCTCTAAAAAAAAATTGACCGGACATCAATAAAACCAAGCTATATATATGTATGTACAATTTGTGCATAGTTATGTACCTGTACATAATTAAGAATTATGCACTAAAATTAAGCGCATAATTTATGGACGTTTGATATTCTGCATATTTATGCACAACAAATTGCATAAGGGTTTAGTGTGTACTTGTTCAAATTTTACCAGCCCATATGTTTCTATATCTAAGACAAATGATGCGGCTGTTGATAACCAGAGTAAACCAGCCAAACAGTCTGGATAGTCGGATATAATAGGGCTCACACTCGAACAAATTTATCTCGAAGCAAGCTGTGCACACCCCTCGCGAAAACGTTATCGCAGCGCAGCTGGCCGTGGGGTTCTAGAGGGGCGGGGTGGGGTGGGGTGGGGCGGGGTGGGGTGGGGCGGGACAGGGCGGGACACCAGTCAGGGGGAGTCCCATCACGGCGACTGACGTTTCGGATAGACCAGACCAGGACTCTCTCATCACCCATGCCACCCTGCGTGGAGATGTCCGCGCTGCTGAGCCTGGCGCTGCTGCCGCTGGCGCTGGCCGCCTGCCCCTGCCCGCCCGCGCCCGCCGCTGCCACGGTCTGCGGCAGCGACAACAAGACCTACCCCAGCGCGTGCGACCTGGACTGCACCGCCCCGCCCGGTCAGTGCACCCCGCCGCGCCGGCCGCAGGTACGAGCGCGGGGCAGCTCTGTGTGACCGACGGCGTGCTTGTGCGCCCCCAGGTGTCGCCGCCGCGCACCCCGGCCCGTGCCACCCCGAGGACGCCGCACCGGGTCGTCTGCTCGACGCCTCCCTGCCGACTCGCGGCAGTTCGCTCCGTTTCGGCTCGGAGGACTGGCAGGAAACAGAGACGTGCAAGAATGAGCCAACTGTGAGTCCCTGCGTCAGCGTGATGCGACTACTCTTGGGGTCGCTTTTTGCAAGTGTATGACGCATGTCACATTGGTTTTTCCAGTGTACACCCTAACTGTATTTGTATGTTTTTGTGCAAACGTTCGTGCAAAGTTAAACCTACATATCTTTTCACACAAATTTATGCGAAAACCTGCATGAATTTGTACAAATGTATGCACAAAATCGTTCAAATTGACGCACAAATTTGTGTGAAAAATTTGATTGTTTAACTTTGTACAAGTAAAAGATAAAAATCCAGTTAGTGTGGACGGAACGCCATAGTTAGTTCCGTACAGCCAGACCTAATTTTTTTTGTTTTTGAAAATAATAACAGATATTGAGACGAGTATCATCACCTCACAACTATATTTTTAACAGTGTAATCCCGTCCCGCCTGTGTTCCAGTGCTATGTTGTCCCCCACGAAAAGTGCGCCGAGGACATGAGCTGCGAGGAATTTTGGTCGCGCAGATGCGTCCTGGACCACAGTCGGTGGTTGAAGTGTTATTTTGATGAGGAGACGGACTGCGAGGCTGAATACCTCGCGTGCAAGAACCTCTGCAACTGGGAGGAGTGGGAGTGCATCGATAAGTGCTGGATGCAGGAATTGTGGTGCGTCTGCAAGTGTGAGCAGAAGGCCACAACCGTCACAGCTGCCAGCAGCACCGTCACAGCTGCCAGCAGCACCGTCACGGCTGCCAGCAGCACCGTCACAGCTGCCAGCAGCACCGTCACACCAGCCAGCAGCACCGTCACGGCTGCCAGCAGCACCGTCACGGCTGCCAACAGCACCGTCACGGCTGCCAGCAGCACCGTCACACCAGCCAGCAGCACCGTCACAGCTGCCAGCAGCACCGTCACAGCTGCCAGCAGCACCGTCACACCAGCCAGCAGCACCGTCACGGCTGCCAACAGCACCGTCACACCAGCTAGCAGCACCGTCACGGCTGCCAACAGCACCGTCACAGCTGCCAGCAGCACCGTCACGGCTGCCAGCAGCGCCGTCAGCACCACAGTTACAGCCAGCTCCACCGCGACCGGCACGGGCAGCGGCAGCTCGAGCGGCCCCGTCACAGCCTCCGTCACGGCCGTGACAACCACAGGCAGTACCGTCACTTTCACCTCCAGCGGAAGCACGCCCATGGACAAGCTGGAGTACGACAAGTGTGTAGAGGAGCGCGAGGTAAGTCCCTATGAGCGTGAAAGCTCGTCCTCAATACTTTTCCGCACTGGAAAAACAAAGGTGCTAGATTCACTAACCGCTAACCGCCGTGCCCCGTCCCGCCTGCGTGTTCCAGTGCTATATCTGGAATGACCCCGGCGACAAGTGTGGCGGGGTCTTGGCCTGCAAGCAGATGCTGGAGCGCAGCTGCGAATGCGGCTGCTTGGGCCTGGAAACCAACGACCTGGACGCAGAACGGTGGACGTGGTGCTACAGCAAGATGGGGTGCTATAATGAAAAGGTCGCGTGCAAAGACCATTGCGACTGGCGCGATTGGGAATGCTTGGGTAGGTGCGAGATGCAGGAAGTGTGGTGCGGCTGCGGGTGTATGCGGCAAGCCACGACCGTCGTCACAGCTGCCAGCGGCACCGTCACGGCCGTCAGCAGTACCGTGACAGCTGCCGGCGGCACCGTCACGGCAGCCAGCAGCACCGTCACGGCCCCAAGCAGCGGTGTGACATCCGTCAGCACCTCCGGGCCCAACGTCACGGACAGCAGCGGCGCCGTCACAGACGACAGTAGCGCCGCTGACGCCAGCTCCAGCGGCGGCGGCGTCACGGACACCAGCCACCCCGTCACGACCGTCACGACCGTCACGGGTTCAGCCCCGGCCCCGAGGTCCCCGCCGCGCGCCGCCGGGCTGGCGGTCCTCGCCGTGGGGCTGTACTCCATGGCGCGGGCAGCGGCCTGACCGTATGCATCTTTCGTCACATGTCATGCAACATTCGTCACACTGTGATGAACCATTTGTCATTTTACATTTATCTCACCCCATGCTACAGGAAAATTTTCCATGGAAGATGTCGTACAATTACAGTTCAAGATTGTGAATTTACAAAGTACAGCGTATCGACTTGAGTGACGAGTAAGAATAGGAGGCTGTACATGTATGTAAATGGTAAATTACAAATAAAAAAATAGTATATGTACGAACACAATTTTCACAAAGGACGTGGATTTTGCCGTGCGGTGAGTGGGAGAGATTTTCCGCGGTCCGTGTGCACCGGCGGGACTGCTTCCGGTACACCGTGAAAATAATATCTGACTTTTGGGAGGGAAAAGAGAAAAATTTGATAGAGAAACTCCCTTCATTAGAGGAAAACTCCCAAGGTCTTAAAGTCTTCAAAACATGAGGGAACTTCCCACATGTTTTAAGGCAACATATCCCCCAAATCTCTTCTCAGCTCTTCTCAAATTTTGTGAGTTTCTCTCTGTCAGTACAAATGTGTACATTGTATACTTTATTTAAAGTATACATGCCGTGTAAATGCATACATACCATGTATGCATCTATATGTGTATACATGCGCATGTACACATTTATAAACGTATACGAACACACATACTGCTGTCACCTTACATGTCATGTAGTACACTATGAAAGATGTGTATGGTCATTGGTCATGTATACACTTATTAATGTGTACATGGGCATGTATACATTTATTAAAGTATACATGGCGATGTATTTATTTATTAAAGTCTACAAGGCATGTGTACTTTATTTAAAGTGTACAATGTACACATTTGTGCCGACAGAGCAAGTTTTACCCCTTTCCCCCAAAAAATCAGACATTTGTTTTTACCGTGTATACGCGTAGGCGCACGCACCTGTTCTGCATAAATTCGTAGTGGCAGCACTGTCGCGAAGGCATGCAGCCCGGTGCACCGCGCGGCGCCGACAGATGTCGCCTCGTCCGTCTTGGCCGCTGGTTACGCCCTACCCGCGACTTCCGACCCAACCCGACCCGGCCCGACCCGACAGAGACAAAATCGACCCCTTCTGATGAATGTCTGGCCCCGGCAGCGCGGGGGACAACAGGCGGCAGCAGGTGGACCTGCCAGCAGGACCCAGCAGCGGACCAACACCACCGTGGAAAATATCTTCGCGTAAAGTTGCAACATTTTTCGTAATTTGTGATTTACACATGACGTTGGTTGCACGGTCTGCTGCATAACTATGCACAAAAAATGCATTAGGGTTTAGTGTGTGTACACGCACATTCAGTGTGTGTCCACCACAGAGGGTAGATTTGCGCAGGACGGAACACCTGTGCCATTGCGTCTCTCTCTCTCTCTCTCTCTCTCTCTCTCTCTCTCTCTCTCTCTCTCTCTCTCTCTCTCTCTCTCTCTCTCTCTCTCGCACGCACACTCCCCCGCACAAGGGGGTCACGGGGTGTAAATCACCATCCCGTTTTGCCCGTGTGAGTTTACGATACGACGTACGACCGACGCGAGCGACACGGCGGCCCCCGCGTCAGAGGGGCGACATTGCGGGCGCCAATAAAAATGGACCTGCACCGCCCCGTAGGCAGGTGCACGTGCGTGCGTGCGTGCGTGCGTGCGTGCGTGCACTAAAAACGGGGGAATGATGCATGATGCATGTCGATCACAGGAGGATAACGCGCGTTATCGTGCGGTTTTTGTAAAATATCATTTGAGCAAACTTCTGAGAATTATTACCGATGACACCATTGGATTCCTCGTGGAATTTCCGTTCGAACGACATGTCATGGGGTTCCAACCAATAGTTTCCGGGGACGTGAAACTATGCCAAAATTTGGCATTAAAAGAGCCACAGCGTTCACAGAGTAGATCAGTGCTGCCAGATAAGTCGGTGATAAGTCACTTACTGCTCCCAACTCTAATCCTGGCACTCAAATTTTTGGAGACGGTCAATAAACGTTTCATGCCCACCTCCAAAAATGTTGGGGCCACGATTAGAGTTGGGAGCATAATGCAAATGTATTGTGCCCGGCAAGAAAAGTTTTCTCAGCGTACACTGTTAAACCAAGTGTGCAACTGTTCAACACTTGAATGTGTGCAACTTCCAGTCTTACACGTCCAAGTGTACAACTCGGTATTTGTGCAATTCCAAGTGTCAAACTTGCCAGTTGTACACTTATAAGTGTTTAACTCGATATTTGTGCACTTGCATGTGTTCAACTTCCCCGTGCAACATTTCCCTTGTTGAACACTTGCAAGTGTACAACTGTCAAGTTAAACACTTACAAGTGTACGACTGGCGAGTTTGACACTTCCAATTGCACAAATACTGAGGTGCGCACTTGCACCTGTTATACTGGAAGTTGCACACTTTCAAGTGTTGAACAGTTGAACACAGTTTCTCAGTGTACTGTCAGTGTATGTGAGAGACCGCGTCCCAGTGGTGTGGACGGGGTTGGGTTGGGGTGATGGGTCGTTGATTTAATAAACGAACACGCACAGGTGTGCGGCACAGCCGAGGGGAAAAATGAAAATAACCCTTTTGCCTGAGGCGAGGCGGCTATGGTGCCCTGTCCCCGGCTAACATGTCCCCTGAAAATCAAAAGGTGGAAGAGAATATTGGAATCAAAAGAAAATTCACGTTTTAACAAATTGAGTGCGGGAAGTTTTTATTCCCTATGATTTAACACGGGAGCGTGACCACAAAGTGGTCATGCCGCGCTCAAAGTGTTAATAATGTATTTATATAATGTATTTAATCTCCTGGTAGGCCTTGGTAATCTACGATTATCATTGATAGTCCTTACTATGCATTGGTAATCTTCGGTAGTCCACTCGGTAATCCCTCGTCAATCAATCCCCATGGTAATAGCTTGATAATTTTCTGGTATAATCTCTGGCAATCTTTCAGTATAATCTCTGGCAATCTCCGTTGTGTTTGTAATTTTACGACTGGTTATTGTAATTTTACAACTGCATTTCGTGGAAAATTTTTCCGTTAACCTACGACTATTTTCAACAGTGCACAACTACCGCACCCGCTCGGCGAAATAACGACTCTGTAAATAATTTTACGAGATGCATTAGGCGTCGTCGTGATCGTCGTCATTAGTACATATAGTTGCTCGAGCCCCCGCACGCGCACCGCACACACACACACACACACACACACACACACACACACACACACACACACACACGCACACGCACTTTGTCGCCGACCTACAGGGAGGCCAGGGGCCATCAGGGGGCCACACATCCTGGCGCCACGCCCGCCACACCCCGCCCCGCCCCACCCCGCCCCGCACACGATAGACGGCAGCTCTCCCGCCCCGCCCCGCCCCGCCCCCTGCACCTTAAACACAAACACACAAACCTTCAAAGCGGATCAAACTGGCAGAATTTTTTTTTTCCTCCGTGTGCGATATGCCCTTTATAACCATAACATACCGTCGCACATCAAAGAGCAATGAAAATAAAATTTACACACACACACACACACACACAGCAGCAGCTTGCTGCTTGAGAGGGGCCAGCGGAAGAGAAATACGGAAAGCTTATAAAGGGCGGAGGGCGGAGGGGGGTGCTCAATGCTCACTGGGGGCGGGAGGGTGTACGACCAGTACAGCCCGGTCAGAGCTCACGGGGGGCGGGAGGGTGTACGACCATTACAGCCTGGTCAGAGCTCACGCGGGGCGGGAGGGTGTACGACCAGTTCAGCACGGTCAGAGCTCACGGGGGCGGGAGGGTGCATACGACCAGTACAGCCCGGCCAGAGCTCACGGGGGCGGAGGGTGTACGACCAGTACAGCACGGTCAGAGCTCACGGGGGCGGGAGGGTGTACGACCAGTACAGCCCGGTCAGCCTCACTGAGGGCGGGAGGGTGTACGACCAGTACAGCCCGGTCAGAGCTTCACGCGTGGGCGTGGGAGGGTGTACGACCAGTACAGCCCGGTCAGAGCTCACTGAGGGCGGGAGGGTGTACGACCAGTACAGCCCGGCCGAGCTCACGGGGGCGGAGGGTGTACGACCAGTACAGCCCGGTCAGACCTCACGGGGGCGGAGGGTGTACGACCAGTTACAGCACGGTCAGACCTCACGGGGGCGGGAGGGTGCGTGACCAGTACAGCCCGGTCAGAGCTCACTGAGGGCGGGAGGCATGACCAGTACAGCCCGGTCAGAGCTCACGGGGGTGGAGGGTGTGTACGACCAGTTACAGCACGGTCAGAGCTCACGGGGGCGGGAGGGTGTACGACCAGTACAGCACGGTCAGAGCTCACGGGGCGGGAGGGTGTGACCAGTACAGCCCGGTCAGAGCTCACGGGGGCGGGAGGGTGTACTGACCAGTACAGCACGGTCAGAGCTCACGGGGGCGGGAGGGTAAAGTACAGACCAGTACAGCTCACGTCAGAGCTCACGGGGGTGGAGGGTGTACGACCAGCAACAGCCTGGTCAGACCTCACGGGGTGGAGGAGGTGTACGACCAGTACAGCACGGTCAGACCTCACGGGGGCGGAGGTGTACGACCAGCACAACAAGCAGTCAGAGCTCACTGAGGGCGGGAGGTGTACGACCAGTACAGCCCGGTCAGAGCTCACGGGGGCGGAGGTGCATACGACCAGTACACGGTCACAGAGCTCACGGGGGCGGGAGGTGGTACGACCAGTACAGCACGTCCAGAGCTCACGGGGCGGAGGTGTACGACCAGTACAGCCCGGTCAGAGCTCACGGGGGGCGGGAGGTGTACGACCAGTCAGCACGGTCAGACCACGGGGGCGGGAGGGTGTACGACCAGTACAGCCCGGTCAGAGCTCACGGGGGCGGGAGGGTGTACGACCAGTACAGCCCGGCCAGAGCTCACGCGGGGCGGAGGGTGTACGACCAGTACAGCGCACCGGTCAGAGCTCACGGGGGCGGGAGGCGTACGACCAGTACAGCAGTCAGAGCTCACGGGGGCGGGAGGGTGCATACGACCAGTACAGCCCGGCTGGGAGCTCACGGGGGCGGAGGCGATGGGACCAGTACAGCACGGTCAGAGCTCACGGGGGCGGGAGGGTGTACGACCAGTACAGCACGGCCAGAGCTCACTGTGAGGGCGTGGAGGGTGTACGACCAGTACAGCAACGGTCAGAGCTCACGGGGCGGGAGGTGTACGACCAGTACAGCAGCCCGGTCAGAGCTCACGGGGGTGGAGGAGGATGGTACGACCAGTACAGCACGGTCAGAGCTCACTGGGGGTCGGGAGGTGTACGACCAGTACAGCACGGTCAGAGCTCACTGGGGGTGGGAGGAGGTGTAGGACCAGTACAGCCCGGGGGTCAGAGCTCACGGGGGCGTGGAGGGTGTACGACCAGTACAGCCTCGGTCAGAGCTCACGGGGCGTGGGAGGGTGTACGACCAGTACAGCACGGTCAGAGCTCACGCGGGGCGGGAGGGTGCATGAACCAGCACAGCCCAGGTCAGAGTCATCGCTGGGGCAAGTGGAGGGTGTACGACCAGTACAGCACGGTCAGAGCTCACGGGGGCGGGAGGGTGTACGACCAGTACAGCACGGTCAGAGCTCACGGGGGCGGGAGGGTGGCCCAGTACAGCCCGGTCAGAGCTCACGGGGGCGGGAGGGGTACGACCAGTACAGCCCGGTCAGAGCTCACGGGGGCGGGAGGGTGTGGTACAGCCCTGTCAGAGATCCCACGCGGGGCGGGAGGGTGTACGACCAGTTCAGCACGGTCAGAGCTCACGCAGGGCGGGAGGGGTGTACGACCAGTACAGCCCGGTCAGAGCTCACGCAGGGCGGGAGTGACCAGTACAGCCCGGTCAGAGCTCACTGACGGGAGGGTGTACGACCAGTACAGTCAGAGCTCACGGGGGCGGATGGTGTACGACCAGTACAGCAGGTCAGAGCTCACGGGGGCGGGAGGGGTGTACGACCAGTACAGCCCGGTCAGAGCTCACGTGGGGCACGAAGCAGCTGCGGGAGGGTGTGGCGATCAGTATAGCCCGGTCAGAGCTCACGTCGAGGGGGCGGAGGGTGTACGACCAGTACAGCCCGGTCAGAGATCCCACGGGGGGCGGGAGGGTGTACGACCAGTACAGCCCGGTCAGAGCTCACGGGGGGCGGGAGGGGGTACGACCAGTCCAGCCGGGTCAGAGCTCACGGAGGGGGGGAGGGTGTACGACCAGTACAGCCCGGTCAGAGCTCACGGGGGGCGGGAGGGTGTACGACCAGTACAGCCCGGTCAGAGCTCACGGGGGCGGAGGGTGTACGACCAGTTCAGCACGGTCAGAGCTCACGGGGGCGGGAGGGTGTACGACCAGTACAGCCCGGTCAGAGCTCACGGGGGCGGGAGGGTGTACGACCAGTACAGCCCGGTCAGACCTCACGGGGCGGAGGGTGTACGACCAGTACAGCACGGTCAGAGCTCACGCGGGGCGGGAGGGGTGTACGACCAGTACAGCACGGTCAGAGCTCACGGGGGGCGGGAGGGTGTACGACCAGTACAGCCCGGTCAGAGCTCACGGGGGGCGGGAGGGTGTACGACCAGTACAGCACGGTCAGAGCTCACTGAGGGCGGGAGGGTGTACGACCAGTACAGCCCGGTCAGAGCTCACACGGGGCGGGAGGGTGTACGACCAGTACAGCACGGTCAGAGCTCACTGGGGGCGGGAGGGTGTACGACCAGTACAGCCCGGTCAGAGCTCACGCGGGGCGGGAGGGTGTACGACCAGTACAGCCCGGTCAGAGCTCACTGAGGGCGGGAGGGTGTACGACCAGTACAGCCCGGTCAGAGCTCACGGGGGGCGGGAGGGTGTACGACCAGTTCAGCACGGTCAGAGCTCACTGGGGGCGGGAGGGTGTACGACCAGTACAGCACGGTCAGAGCTCACGGGGGGCGGGAGGGTGTACGACCAGTACAGCCCGGTCAGAGCTCACGGGGGGCGGGAGGGTGTACGACCAGTACAGCCCGGTCAGAGCTCACGGGGGGCGGGAGGGTGTACGACCAGTACAGCACGGTCAGAGCTCACGGGTGGCTGGAGGGTGGACGACCAGGACAGCCCGGTCTGAGCTCACACGGGGGCGGAGGGTGTACGACCAGTACAGCACGGTCAGAGCTCACTGAGGGCGGGAGGGTGTACGACCAGTACAGCCCGGTCAGAGCTCACGCGGGGCGGGAGGGTGTACGACCAGTACAGCCCGGTCAGAGCTCACTGAGGGCGGGAGGGTGTACGACCAGTACAGCCCGGTCAGAGCTCACGGGGGGCGGGAGGGTGTACGACCAGTACAGCACGGTCAGAGCTCACGGGGGGCGGGAGGGTGTACGACCAGTACAGCCCGGTCAGAGCTCACGGGGGGCGGGAGGGTGTACGACCAGTTCAGCACGGTCAGAGCTCACGGGGGGCGGGAGGGTGTACGACCAGTACAGCACGGTCAGAGCTCACTGGGGGTGGGAGGAGGATGTAGGACCAGTACAGCCCGGTCAGAGCTCACGGGGGGCGGGAGGGTGTACGACCAGTACAGCACGGTCAGAGCTCACTGGGGGTGGGAGGAGGATGTAGGACCAGTACAGCCCGGTCAGAGATCCCACGGGGGGCGGGAGGGTGTACGACCAGTACAGCCCGGTCAGAACTCACGCGGGGCGGGAGGGTGTACGACCAGTACAGCCCGGTCAGAGCTCACGGGGGGCGGGAGGGTGTACGACCAGTACAGCACGGTCAGAGCTCACGCGGGGCGGGAGGGTGTACGACCAGTACAGCACGGTCAGAGCTCACGGGGGGCGGGAGGGTGTACGACCAGTACAGCCCGGTCAGAGCTCACGGGGGGCGGGAGGGTGTACGACCAGTACAGCCCGGTCAGAGATCCCACGGGGGGCGGGAGGGTGTACGTACGACCAGTACAGCCCGGTCAGAGCTCACGCGGGGCGGGAGGGTGTACGACCAGTTCAGCACGGTCAGAGCTCACGCAGGGCGGGAGGGTGTACGACCAGTACAGCCCGGTCAGAGCTCACGGGGGGCGGGAGGGTGTACGACCAGTTCAGCACGGTCAGAGCTCACGGGGGCGGAGGGTGTACGACCAGTACAGCACGGTCAGAGCTCACGGGGGCGGGAGGTGTACGACCAGTACAGCCCGGTCAGACCTCACGGGGGGCGGGAGGGTGTACGACCAGTACAGCACGGTCAGAGCTCACGGGGGGCGGGAGGGTGTACGACCAGTACAGCCCGGTCAGAGCTCACGGGGGGCGGGAGGGTGTACGACCAGTACAGCACGGTCAGAGCTCACGCGGGGCGGGAGGGTGTACGACCAGTACAGCCCGGTCAGAGCTCACGCGGGGCGGGAGGGTGTACGACCAGTACAGCCCGGTCAGAGCTCACTGAGGGCGGGAGGGTGTACGACCAGTACAGCCCGGTCAGCTCACGGGGGCGGAGGGTGTACGACCAGTACAGCACGGTCAGAGCTCACGGGGGCGG